>OY796887.1:6911849-7247160 GCA_963680785.1 Diplosoma virens | reverse complement strand
GCGGAGCTTTTGAACTGGGCGGTTACGCGGTTTTATTTATTAAATACTTTTAATTATTATGATAACTGTTACTAAGCTTAATTTTTAGCCAATCAGGATCAGTCTTAAAACTTTTGAAATACTACATTCAGTTCTGCAATTCATTCTAGCGAAACCTCCTGAAGAAAGCTAGACGAAAACGTTCGAGTTTTCAAAACAGCCTTTTTTAAGGCTACTTATTCAACAAAAGAGCTTTAGATGAAGCATTTGCTGGTAAAAACTATTTTAAAGTTTTGTACCAATAAAAAACTTTTTACATAGTGTTAACTTTGGTGACGCATCAAAACGTTATTTTATATAAAAAAAGGATATGTGTATTTATTTATTTATCCGGTTTCTCACCACAAAATAAATAAAAGATACGTACAAGTATATAAAGAATGAAGGAGAGTAAAAAGCTCTTAAATGGTAAAAAGTATAAAAACTAAGGGTAGCTCTAACGTAATCAAGTTGATATGATATGGCTACTGTATCATGGGAAATACAAATGTGTGATGTCCCATCTCATCCATGTCATTCCCATGGGACGTTTTTCATGGGAATGACATCCTCTGGAAAAGCCTGGTTACAGCAAGAAAAATTATACAGGTAATAATGAAAGTAGCTCTTATTACAATAGTTTAAATAAACTGTAGGAAGTGAAGTAAGCTAACATGCTTTTTGTAAATTTGCACTGTTGATTGAATTTGACAGATTGAAAAAGGTTTTTAATAGATACATTTGCAGTGCACTTTCATTTAAATTGAGAATGAGCTGCAAGAAGAAGCGAAATTAAAATGACCAACCGGTACGAGAAGTACATTCATAAATACTGTTAAAGAAGAAAAACTTTAACGCAGTAGCGTATTTAGGGGGAGACACTATGCCATGGCCCACCGCTTGGAGATCACTGATACGAAAAATGGAGACAGATTGAAAGTGAAGGCCTTTTTTAGAGATCACCAAGCTTTGCGACAAAAATCGAGGCAGATTTTAAGTGACAACTTTTTTTACAGATCACCAAAGTTTTGCAACGAAAGATCGAGAAAACAGAAATAGATTTCAAGTACCAAGTAAAGATCGTTTTTTTCGTTAGCTCCCACTTAAAAAACTTTTCACAAAGCATAATTGATTGTGGTTGTCTGCCCCCCTTTCAAAAAGCTTCTGTACGCCTCTGCCTCAACGTGTAATTTGTTTGCAAGTTTTTTTTTTGTAATTGCTCTTGAAGCTCTCAAAAATAAAATAAAATTTTTCATTACTTGAAATTACTCGAAAAAAGAATGAACGTTCCTAAAAAGGCACAGAAGTTTTCCCCAAAGTATTCTGAATTTAATAAATTGCCAAAATTTTGATAGAAATTTAAATGAAACCAAAGCAAAACTTCTTGTTATTTCCATCCCTCGCTATTGCGAAAAAAAATCCTCATTAAAAGCTGATAAAGCTGAGTGCAAAAAAAATTGTCAAAATTGTGATTGGAAAAGAGTCTATCAAGAAAACAGTTGGCAGCATGGTCAATCGATTAAAAATGCCATGATTTAATGGCGAACTTCATCGGCACGGTCACTGTTCAAAACTTATCAACAGGGCTTAACCACCCCCTAACCCCCAGGCCGGGAAGACCTGGCGTCGTATAGGGGCCCACGCATTTCCCTGAAAATAATTATGCTTTTCAGGTTTTGCAATATCATGAATATAATGGTCTAGATGTTTTGTCCGATTGATATTTGAACTACTCTGTACTATGTTTTAACAAGCAAAACGTTATCAAATATTCAGTTCAGTTCAGTTCAGTTTTCTTTTATTTCTGCTCCGCCATATAATAAAAATGCAACTATAATTTAATAATAAACGTAAGACTGCGGATTAAAAAAAGGAAGAAGCAGCAAAACGAATGTACGTTGTAGCGTGGTAAGATAGCAATGAATTATTTTATAGACGTTGTATTACAAGAAGCAAGGTTGCTTCACCTCAATATAAATTTATTTGAAGAAAAAAAGAAAGAAAGGAAGATAAAAATAAGAAGCACATTAAAAATTAAGTTACTTTAAGGTCATTTGATAAAAACGAAACTCTGCTGTGGGGGCGGTGCATTGGTGGGACCATAGCAAAGTGTGGCTCATAGAATATGATTAAGCCTCAAAATTAGTGAAAGCCGAACAGGCAAACAAACCCACCGAAAGAAATCCTGTTCCGGATCATACGATCATTTCAAAGAACAAATGCCTCAGTACAACAAACACACACAAGCAGAAAAAAAAGAAAAAAAAAGAGAATTAAATAATATTTTCATTACTGAACGAAAGATTAATGAAATTATAAACGTGTTGATATAAAGTCAAGACAAATTTGTTGCAAAATTATTCCAATCAATGACGGTAAGGCAGTTGAATCGTCGGAGCACTGTTTTGTTCGAACATATAGATGGTTTTCTGAAACATAAAAGAAAGAAAACCAGCAACAAGTTGCATGAGGAAGTAAGTAGTTTAGGTGTTAGATAGTTCTTCAAGAAAGAAAATTTTTGCTTTTTTATTGAATGCACTCAATGAATTACTCTTTTTTATGCTGGCAGGAAATTGGTTCCAAATTTTAGGTCCAATGTAGCTAATAGATTGTTTGGAGACCGTATTTTTACATGATATGGATATAATTTGAGAGTTGCTCCTTGTAATCACATTGGATGTTTTTGTTTGAAATACATTGTTAAACGCTGTAGGCAATTGTTTATTAAAAAATTTATACATGAAAATAGCAATGTTTAACTTATAAAGTTGTTGTATGTTGTACATAATGTTGCTTATTTTTGTTCTCTTTGAATTCTTAATAGATTTTGAAATAAATATCATTTTCATAAACTTATTGCAGATTTTCTGAAGCTTATTTAATAAAACGTTATGACCAAAACACCAAGTTGTAATACAGTATCTTATATGACTTAGAATTAAGGAGTGAAAAAGTGTTAATAGTGATTCTTTGATTAGATATGGTTTTACTCTCATCACACAATATAAGGATGATTTAAGTTTGCTAAGTAGCATTTCGATGTGATCTTTCTATGTTAAATGTTTATTGAATATTACTCCTAAAAGCTTTATTGATGAAACTCTATCAATTGGTTTTCCTCTAATTGTCAAAAGAGATTTTTTTTATTTGAGCTAGATGTGCTGAATATCATGTACATTGTTTTTTTAATATTAAGAGATAGTTTGTTAGCTATTAACCAGTTGTCAATGTTTTTTAGTTCTTTGTTTCCTTTTTGTACTAAAAGATTACTGTTTTTTTCTGAAAGAATTACGGTTGTATCATCAGCAAAAGACAAGTTGCTGCTGAATTTTAAGCAATTTGGGAAATCATTAACATATATGATAAATAGTAGAGGACCAAGAATTGAGCCTTGAGGTACAGAAGAAGAGATAGTTCTTATATTGGAGATATGTGAATTATAGTCAACCTGTTGAGATCTTCCAATTAAGTAGCTTTTGAACCAATTATATACCGTTCCTCTGATTCCATAATGATGAAGTTTATTAAGCAATATTTCGTGGTTAATAATATTAAAGGCTTTGGAGAGGTCAAGAAAAATTCCAAGAGTATTCATTTTGTTCTCAAAAAATGTTGCAATATTAGCAGTTAAAAGAGAAGTAAGGTGACTTGTTGAATGTTTTTTTCTAAAACCAAATTGATGTTCATTAATTGCATTAGATTTTTCCAGAAAAGAATAAAGACGATTATAGACCAATTTTTCAAGAATTTTAGAGAAACAAGAGCGCAAGCTGATTGGTCTGTAATTAGATACATCTTTGGCACTTCCTTTTTTAAAAAGAGGAATTATTTTTGCATGTTTGAAATTGGAGATAAATTTTCCTTGTGATAAAGATAGGTTAAATATATAACTAAGAATAAAAATCACATTATCAGGAAGTTATTTTAGCACAATAGAAAGTATACCATCTCACCCAGCACTTAATTTTGGCACTAAAGTAGAGATAATCCTTTTTATTTCTTGTGGACATGTTGGGCAAAAAAAACATTGAAGATGGATTAGAGGTATATAAATAGTCTTGATATTTGGTTGTAGATGGTGGGAGTTGAGATATCAATTTGCTTGAAACAGTAGAGAAGTGGTCATTGAGAGTGTTTGCAATTTCAGTAGGTTCATATATATCTTTTCCAGCTTTTAAAAGACAGTTAATTTTATTAGTATTATACTTGGATCTTCCTAGAATTTCATTAATAGTTTGCCAAGTTTTTTTAATATTATTTTGGTAATTTGTGAATTTATTTTTATAATATTCTTTTTTTCTTTCTTTTGATGAGGTAAAAGTATTGATTTTTTACTTTAATATACGTTTCTTTAGCTTTAGTGTGATTTTTTTGCAAGAATATTTTGTGTAGCCTGTCTTTTTTGTGTAGTAAGCACCATAGTACCATTAAAATGTTAATTCCCCTTTGTCTTTAACAAGCAAAACGTTATCAAATATTGAAATATCTATTTACTACTACATGTAACTGCTATCAAACAAAACAAAAACAAAATAGGCGCCCAGCTGTGAGGTTTTTGGGGGACCCAAAATTAAATTCACACACCACTGCCTATTAACGTTATTATATTTTGTCCTAGGAAAAGACACTTGATGGCACTTTCTTCTCCTTGGCAGTCCTAGAAAACAGCTTTAAATTTTTGTCATATCTCTAATAAAAACTATAAAACCCAAACGGAAAATTTTGACCGGACAACAATATCTTGGCATTTCCAGAAGCACAACGAGACGAGGTAATCGCTTCACAGTTTCCCTTAGTATAACGTCTTCCATGCTTTCCTCTAAGTTAGGAATATAAATATAGAAATTTTAAAAAAATAAAAAATTAGCTGCTGTATGACTCTTAAACAATACTCAACTATAATGACCAATACGCTTCTCAATAAAGCTTTTTATCAAAGCAACGCAAAGAAATCGTCTTGAATTGGAAAATAAAAGATGTCTGTCAGATATTTATCCACAAACAAAAAGTCATACAAATACAAACAGTGTTAAAATGTCGCATTGAGTTCTATTACTTCCATACTGTTTTGAAGTAAATAAACCTATTTGTTCATATGATCCAGATTTCGTGCTAAGTTGTAGAGTTTAGCTTTGTTTCTAGCATTGCGTAGTCTAGCCATTTTTTGCAAGCCAAACCACACGCCGGTTTTTTTCTTTTGCTATAATTATTGCTTTCATCTTGTCTATTAAAAGTTTGTGGACCCCGGAAAAACAATCTGTGAACTCTTAATTGGGAACCACAGGCCTAAATCGACCACTAAATAACAACCGCATCAACCAACTAAATCAATCTCAAGTAGAATTAAAATAAAGCCAAACAAATTTTATGGTATAGTACAGTTTTTCCACAAATTAACATATCGATTTGTATAAAAAAAACAAAAATGTTTACACGCTTGGAATAAAACTGACAAAGTTGTGGCTGTAATAGTCTTTTATTTATTTTATTTATTTTTTCTCTGTGTTTATTCTCCTGAATCCTGACTCGCAAGAAAGCGATAGAAGTGCTATACATAGAGTAAGCAATTAACACAACCTGCTTCCTGAGATGCTAAGATATTGCTGTCGGCTTAAAATTTAAATAGAGATATAACTAAAATTTATAACTGCTTGCCAAGACCATGAAAAGGGGAAAGTGCCGCAAAGTGCTTTTCCCAAAAACACAGTAGAATGGTGCTAGTTGCGTTTGAACCGAGACCATGTCGATCACAATACCGGCGCTCTAACTAATCGACCATGTTGATTGCAAACTCGTTCTTACTTACCTACTTGCTGCTCTAGCTACTCTTCTTACTTACCTACTCTCTGCTATTCAGTTTCTACAAATCCAACATATGCAATGACAGAAAAAGTAAACTGAACCGAAGCAGAATTTTTCGCTGGCGACGAGCGAGGAAACGTATCGCACGAAGTGAAAACAAACATTAATAATTTAGATAAAATCTAGCGGTTTAGCGCTTATGGCGACGATACAAACATCAAAAGTGTTAGTTAAAAATCTCCATTAGCCAAAGTCTCGACAGATGGTTAAGACGGCATTTGCTGTCCAGCGAGAGTCCCGGGAGTCTTGAAAGGGTTTCACATTGTTGAGACTTTTTTACAAAACACAAATTTTAAAATTATTTATTTAATTAATATCAAGTCACTTTTTTAAAAATATTTTCTGCTTCATTAACCCTATTCTCCTCAACCGTTTTTTGAGCTATTGACTCCTCAACGGCCGGGCTTCTGAAGCTCACCAAATCAATGATTTATAACTTTAAAACTACTTAAGCTATCTTTATGAAATTTACGTAGAGTAAAGGTCATTTATTTAACTTTTGTTAGAGCAAAAATTTTTTGAAAATTCATTTGATAAAATATGCAAAATTGCAATTTAGCCAGGTCACTTCAATTTTTACGTTTAGACACTCATTTAACTAGCGTGAAATGCCATTGTAACGGATCGCTGTTGTAACAGTCGTAAACTTAATTAAAAATTGGACGTAAAGAGTGACGTCAACGCGCACGACAATTACAAACAATGAAGAAGCTAAGGAAGCTTGTTTCATTGTTTGAATGGTCGAAATATGAAAAATATTTTAAACCAGTTTCATTTACTTGCTCACATGTTTTGTCCACATGTTTTTGTGGTTGCTAATAGTTATTACTGCTTTTTTTAAAAACGGATAAAAAACGAAAGAAATTTTTTTTTACGCAAAAGAATTTGAAATTGGCTATGTTTTGATATTTAGCAGTGTTAAAATATCGACTTACAGATATTATAAAACCAACAAAACTTTTTCTTTTATATATCACTGTTTACATGCACATCTATTTCACCTCCGCAAAAAGAGTTTTTTAAATATTGAAATGAAACTACGCGATTGCATTACTTTACAAAAAAACATTGAGAAAACAATATTACTCTATACCAGGGGTGGCCAGACCTGCCTCTCGCAAGAGCCGCATACAAAAAAGCAAAAAGTTTAAAGAGCCGAAATACAAAAAAACTACAAAATTTCCACAGGTATCGTACAAACTTTAATTTACTAACACACGTCATTAAAGATTATTAATCTCCATTTGTGCTTTAAGTTCTTTAAAATTAGGTTCATATCATGTCAAAGCTGTTCGCAGTAGTTCTTTTACATGTTGATTTGTTAGCGCCGCATGATGCTTCGACTTCACAAACTTCATAATAGAATAAAACGACTCACAACAGTATGTAGTACTGAAGATTAAAATTAGTCTGAGAGTAGTTTTTTTCAGTTCTGGGTATTTTGCTGCTGGAACTTGTGTCCAGAACTCCAATGTATTCAGAGTTTTGTGGGCCATTTTTAAGGCATGGTCTTCCTGCAGATCCACTAATTCAAGTTCCACGGCAGGTGCATCTGATGACAAAGGTTTAGGGATAGGACATCCACTGGTGATAACATCAACCTCAAATGCGTTCACAAAAAAAGTAAAGCATGGCTTCAGTTTTCGCAGATCGTTAAACCTTTCTTGGAAATGATCATGCAGTCCTTGCAATTTGTCTTTGTAGTCTTCTAGTTTCTCGTTTTTTATTTCAATGTCAGGAAATGCATTTATCCTTCTGCTGAGGTTAGGAAAGTGACTGAATTTTTTTGACAATAAATTGTTTTGGAAAATTCTGATTTTATTTTGAAAACCAAAAACTGTTTGAGAAAGATCTGAAAGAAGCTTGTCCTTACCTTGGAGTGCCAAATTCAAAGTGTTCAAATGCTGCATTATGTCGGTAAAAAACATCAGATCTTGAATCCAGTCATCATTTTCCAGTTGAGGATAAGGCTTTTTAATTTCTTTAAGAAAGGCAATAATTGGGTCTAAAAGTTGGACAAATCTGCACAAAAGTTGCTGGTGGATAACCACCTTACTATGCAGTAGAAGGAGACATTATTAGGTTTATCTTCGAGCTCCAGTTCTTCAATAAAATTTCTAAATTGTCGGTGAGTTTTGTTATGTTTGCGTATAAAATTAACAATTTCAAGTACAATTTTCATGATATCTTCATATTTAAAATATCTTGAGATCGGATTTTCACGGTGAATAATGCAGTGAATAGGAAGAAAATCTGGGTAGCTAGAATCATTTTTTATAAGTGCAATTAATCCTGCATCTTCCCATCATAGCAGGCGCTCCATCTGTTGCCACACTGACAAACTTATTCAATGGAATCTCAGCCTTCATTAAGATTTTGTCCAGCGCTTTTTTTATATCTACGCCGCGAGTTGTTTCCTTTAACGCAATTAAGTCCAACAATTCTTCTTTAACGACTACATCAGAAGAAACATAACGAACATACACAACCAGTTGTGGGTTATCTGTTACATCAGTTGATTTGTCCAGAGCTAAACTGAACGCAGTGGCATTTGCCAAATCTCTTTGCAGTTTGTCTTTAACATTAGCACTGATCCTCCTTTCTTCTTTCTTACGGTGTGTCGAGAAACTGGTGTTTGCGATGCTAGCCGTTGCGATTTTCTGTTAGTAGGATCCAGCACTGCAATATCCTCGGCAATATTTTTCTTAACGAATTCACCATCAGAATATGAATGTTTAGCCCGTGCGATATTCCATGATATAATGAAGCTGGCTTCAGTTGTTGTATCATCTTCGTTGTTGAACATTTTTATAAAAGTCTGCTGAGAATTTAGTAGCGATTTTAACTCCGTGAGCTTACTCCTCCTTAATGCTGACTTAAGTGGATAGTTATTAGAAAAGTTGCTGTGTCTTGTTTCGTGATGACGTTTCATGTTTACTCGCTTTGTAATGACTAAGAGAATCGTGGCAGACAAGACATAAAGGCTTTCCTCCGTTGTCGGTAAATGCAAATTCTCCTTCCCACTCTGGCTTAAAGGTTCTTTTCTCGTTCACATATTTTCTCTTTTGTCTAGCTGGCGCCATTTTTTTACCAAACAGTGAAAGCTACGTAGTTTTTAATTTATTTTTTGAAAAGCTAAACACTTTCTGAAAATCAAAAAAAAAATTAAAAGCCTTTACATGTATATGGAAATGCCTTATTCACTTTACCTGGACTGACAAAGATAACTGTTGCGCAGTTCATGTTAACTTGAAAAGTCACACAACCAATTATGTTAAAATCTAGATAGATTATGACGTTAAAATTAAAATAATTACAATCGTTTGTTGCACTAAAAGCAATATGTAGATCAGCTTACATCGCAGAGGGCTAGTGACTAACTAAGCGGTGAATCGGTAATAGTCTGAAAGAATTAGCAAGAAACTGTTGTGTTTTTAACTACGGAGCTTATTTTTTAATAGAATTATTTTGAAACGCTGACCTTATTTGAGAACTACCAGCGTTTAACTGACTTGGTTCAGGCTATGTCTGCGGGTAGCAACTACTGCGCGTAATTATGATGAATGAATTCGGGCGATGCTTGAGTGAAATAAAGGAAAGGGAGTAAACAGAACAAATGCGCAAAAGAGATTGGCATGATGCAAACTAAAATTGTGGGCTCGACCATAACAGGAATGTAAACAAAGAGCCGCACACAAAGGCCCAAAGAGCCGCATGCGGCCCGCGAGCCGCCGTTTGGCCACCCTTGCTCTATACAGCTGTTACTGTTAGTCATGGAACATATATTGGCATCGATCAAAGCATGAAGCGCAAATTTGTAAGCAGTGTCGCAAACACGTGGAAGAGCCGCGTGTTTGACCAATATTTTGTGATTTGTTTATGCTTTGTTTTTGCATTTTCTGGGCTGGTCCAATTTCATTATCATAGCAGAGACAGCAACGTTTCTTAAAGTTAGACTTTGAAGCATAATTTCGAAGTGTAAATGTTACAACACTACAGTCACTCGCACGGAAATGACTTTCGCCCAAAATCAATTTAATTTTTCGTTAATCATCAAACTGTAAGCAGGTCAAGGCCTTCTTTCAACGTGCGGTTGAATTAGGTCTGGCGAGAGGTTGCAAGTGTCGTTTTGATGGGAACTGATATAGATCGTATATGTTTGTTTCTTGTTACATTTTATTGTTCTATTAGAAAAAACCTTTTATGCCACTTTTTCAACTAGAAAGTCTTTATAAGCAACTCTAAATTACAGTTTATAAAAACTGGAGTGCCCAATAAAAAATTTCTTGAACAGCAACATTTTAACATTTGTGAAGATTCGAGATTCACATTTGTTTATTTTATCACTAAACATTTGCAAATATTCGCATAACATATAATTGAGATTAAATGTAGGACAATGTGACTGGGAAATAACCATAATGTGTCTTAGCCAAGCAGTTATTGATACTTTTATTGTGTCATTAAAATGACAAACAAATTATAATAAAACAATCGTTTGAAAAACATGCAGCGGAAAGGCAAAAAAGTAATTAAAAGTGAAAACCTAAAAGCAAAATTAGAAAATAAGCAAATCTAGGTAACAAAGATAGATAAATATATTTTTTCATTTTGCAACGTGAAAAATATTGCATGAAATACGGGATAAAATAACACATTTTGGCTTCAATATATTTAATTAAAAAGTGCGTTTTTTTGTTTTACATTGAGGAAGATTAATCACTTTAAAAAAATATTGATCACCACAAGGCCTCTCCAAGATAACTTTGAGAAAGAGATGTTAAGCTGTAAAAACCCTTTTTTATCATTACATAAAACAAGGCGATTCTATACCGAAATTGTTGTAGCATGTAAAAGTGTCCACTTCAAGTAAAACATATAAATAGGACTGGCCCCGTGCTTAATTTTTTTACTGCAAATTGCTATTGTATTGCCTTGATTAAATGTTGTTGGCAATGTACCAAGCCACAACCGTTTATTTTTTATCCAAAACTGTCCGACCTCATGCTCCTTGTAAAGTCCAATGCATGTGACACTCCGATGCAACGTTATCTCTGGTTTGTGCAAGGCGCCGCATTTGCAATGAGAGAAAGGAACGAGACCCCATTTTTTTATGCACAAATGAAAACGCGCAACTACAGTCCGCAGGCGGAATGGGCCAACTGGCCGCAACCAAACGAGTTAAAGACAACTAGAGGCTGTCTACTGATTAGTTAAGCTTTCCCCAATCGACTGCGTCCAATTGTCTTTAAACCGTCTGAAAGCGTTTAAGCATAATTCAAACTGTTCCTGGCACGCTATTTCGAACGGGTAAGGCTAGGCAGCTGTACGAAAGCACGAGGCCGGATGTACTCTCATAATACTCTGTGTTCGATCTATTAATTTTGTGATGGGCAGATTGATTGCGCTTGATTCAGCAAAATTGTTCAAGTTTTTGCGCAGCAGACACAAGCAAGTGTTCAGACCTTTGTGTTTATTGACAGGCATTTGATAAGAGATAAATAAATCATAGTCAGGATCTAGAGCAGTTCTCTACAACTCATATGCTGCGGGAAAACGAAAAACATACTCTTTGAAATAGAAATAAAGGTATATTTCTCTGAAGTAGCAACTTAAAAACTTAAAAAATTCATTATACAGTACAATACATCTCATTGTGTAATGTCAAGACCTTTTTTGGTCTTTACTAAATTTTAAACGCTTTTTTCCATATGAGGCATTATTTAGTGATTATTAAAAGTCTCTGTTAATAAATTGATAAATTTTTTTGATCAATTTTCAACCAGGCTTGATTGTGCACGATATGCGCAAATTGGTAACTTCAAATGAAAAAAAGTCATCACTTTATTTTTTGATTTTAGATTGAGTTTTTAGGTTTTTTTATGACAGCACAATGAAACTTCCGGTAACGGAAAGCGTTCAAAATTTTGTTCTTTACCTGGTCTAGGTGTTCTGCTAATTTAAAAAATTTTTCAAAGTGTGCTGCATGTTCGGAAAAGTAGCGAAGCATAGGTCTAGAGTAATACCTTTTGCCAAAACAAGTGTCACTACTAGTTTACAGAGCTCAGGTGGCTGGATGTTTGAAAAAACTGTTAAGTGGTTTGTTGGAGAGATACGGAGGCATTTAATGGCTACGTGCAAAGCGTCATTCAAAACACTAAATATAAACCAAGTCCATGAGAACAAACAAGACTCCAATACTCGGCTGTTGAATAAACTAAAAATAAGAGAGCTGTATCTGATGTTTTGGCACCAGTACCCGCCCTGAGGCCCCACATTACCTCAGCAGTGGGACTGGCAAAGTTTTTTTGCGCAATGCCAAACGTGGTTACAAAACTCGAGTGATTCGTCTAGTTTTACTTCAAGACAAATCGGAACCAAACACAATGGTGATGTTGATTAGTGTAAACTTTTAGTTCACATTTTTTCTTAATCTGGATATTGTGGAAAGCAGATTATGCATCTGCATGTAGATGTTAAAAAAGTCGTGATTGATTTTGGAGGAATATTGTTTCTCTGACACCCGAGACTATTTTGCTTACTGTTGCCGCTAGAGTGAAACCTTCGTTGTGAACTAGTTTTATAATCATTCGAACCACGCATTTATCCAGCAGAAACCCCAGCAGCTTGCAGTTAAAGTCAAGTTTGAATGAAATAACAGTGTCATATGCAGCTGTCAGATTGACAAATAGCATTAGCATTCTTCTTATTCCCGAAAAAATTGTCGATGATTTGTATTAACAGAACGACTTGATCCACGGTTGACTTTTTGTATTAAAACCATCAATTGGCTGGTTGCAGACGTAGGTAAGCGTCTCAAATTTTTTCCAGGGACGTTAAATTGATAAATTTGTCAATAACTTTTTGGGTCTTCTACCGCCTTCTTTGTCTTTCGAATCGCGACTACAAGCGCCCTTCCGTAGATTTTCGAAATTGGAGTTGACGCAATGAGGAAAAGAAAAAGTTATGTAATCAAATATTCACAGCTCTAACATGGATTATTAGCTCTATGCACATAAAATTAGGGCCCGGAGCTTTATCTAGTTTTACGTAGATAAACCCTTGTAAATAGCCCAGGTCATTTGTAATTAAGTTATCTAAGTTGATTTTCTTCAGAGGTTTCCCATCAGTGGGTCATTTTAAAACTAAAAAGACATCGGAATATAATAGGATAATCACATTAAATTAGAATAATACCCAGTTTTTTTCTAAATGACATTTTGAGTTGAAACGTAAAATTTATTGCGAAAGGAAAATGAAGACCATAAATGGTATTTACGTTTACAGAAAAATTTGTTTTCGAATTTCAGGAATAAAGTTTTTTTGATCTTTATTTAACTTTCGAAATAAATTTATCAAATAGTATGCAATAAGTAAGGGCCGTTTTTTTAAACTTTGGCACGAAAATTTTTTGGGAGGAAAAAAAGTCATTTGTGTAAATTTCAGACTTTAAAACTGTCATGAATTTATACAAACTAAAAACCCTTGTTTCATTGGAATTCAATCGTATCAAACGCTTTGCTTTTATTCTATGTTTTCTGTTTGCAAAACCCACATCTAAAAGCTATAAACTTTTTTGCAAAACTTTTTTAAACAAGTAAACTTATACATAAAAAATACGTCGGATTTTTCATACTGAAGAAAATTAACATAAAAACGTTACTTCAAATGCAACGTGAAATTTAAAAAAAAGTTAATATTGAAAAGTCAGGTGTTGTTTAATTGTCTGAAGGCGTCAGCATAAGAGCTAGGATGTGAACCAGTTAAGTTAATTTTTTTCCCACGAATGAATAGTTATAAGAAAGTTTTATAAAAATGCGTAGTGTAAACATTGAATTTTGTCCGCTTGATTTGTATTCAAACAGTCCAACAGCAATGGTTTTATACAAAAGAATAAAATGTTTCCTAGCAATCGCCAAAAGCTCAAAAAAAATGCGATTTACATGAAATAAGTTCTGCATCGCCTAAGGCATTTCGAGGTCGGCAAACGACGAATTCGCTTCGTCACGCAAAGCCAATTCTTTGTAAAATTCATGTCACTTAATAAAGGCCTAAAATTGAAATTTCACGCTCTTCTTGCAAAAAACAGCAAAAATTCACAAATTTGCTAAAACACGTCTGCTTTATCCGTTAACCCTTGTTCGGGGGCACCTAAAAATAGTACCATCTTATTCAACATTTCAAATTAAGAAAAGTCAAGAAATTCCAAAATTTTATCTACAAAGATGAAGTAATTACAAACGTTTTCGCAAGGGCCATTGAGGAAAATAGGGTTAACAAAATTACAACGTATAAATCCTTTTTTACGACTGCATATTTCTTTCTTGTATCTTTTTCAATCCATCTGCAGTCTTTAAACTTTCTTGTAAACAAACTGTGCTTTGACATAGGAATTTACAACATTTCCAAATATTTTCGCATTTTTTCTTGTGTAATAATCAAAATAATTTGTCTCTCGAAGAACCTGGTATCCATGTTTTGAAAATGATTTACAGAGATATTCATTTGTCGGAGTACTAACAATGTATTTGCATCCAGCTGTTCTTGCAAAAAATTCTGATTTTTCTCTAAGTATGTTAAAAATCCCTTTTTTGCGATGCATTTCATGAACAGTGGCCATTCCAGTAAAGAAAAGTTTATCAGTTTGAAGTAAGTCAAATGAACCAGCAGCTAAATCATCAAAAAAATCAATAAATTCTTTCAGATGTTTTGACAAAGCAGTTTTACTATTTGATAAATCATGAAGTTGTGGAAATAAAGGTTTTCCTTTTTCTTTTACAATATTCATGGTCACTCCGACTAAATTATTTGTTTTCTTTTCAAATGCTCCCACACACCAGTTTTGAGTTAAATGCATCTTGATTCTGTTGATGTTGTAAAGGTCAATATCGTCACCTTGTATACCTAACCATTTTTTAAAAACATCTTCTGAATAATACTTATTAACCAAATTCAAAACGGTTTCTTCAGATTCCAAAGTTAGCTTTCTTATTTCAAACATTTATAGAAATTGCTAAAGTGTTTCCTATTACCAAAAATCAATAACCAAAGTTAAACTAATGAATAATATAAAAACAAGAAAAAAATTGCCTCAGTTTGAAATTTTTTTTGTTGTTTGGATATTAAAAATAAATTAAGTCGGACCAAACCTATTAAGTTTTTTATAGCAAACTTTTGCCTAAAAGATAAAAATGTTTTTTTACATTTTTCTCCTACTTTTGTAAAAAACTGTCACATTTATTCAAATCTTGCTTTTTTAACAGATTTCTAGAGCGCCGTAACAAAACAAACCGCAGATTACGTCCTAACAACGTGCCCCATGTATCGTATCAGCGTGCCCCATGTATCGTATCAGCGTGTCCCATGTATCGTATCAGCGTGTCCCATGTATCGTATCAGCGTGTCCCATGTATCGTATCAGCGTGTCCCATGTATCGTATCAGCGTGCCCCATGTATCGTATCAGCGTGTCCCATGTATCGTATCAGCGTGTCCCCTGTATCGGACACACATTAAGCACAAGGTCTAACGGTTTTGGTTGACGAAACCAGATGCTGGCTCAACACCACCGCTGTCTGCATCTGATCCGGGTAGTGTAGTAGCTTGGAGTAGTAAAGAGATAAATCCTCTGTCCCAATGCTGTTTGTGTCTAGCACGGAGTGGATGCGCTTTCAAATGACAACAAAGACAATTGTCTTAATTTTGGACCAATGGAAACAGATCTCCAAAAGATAATTAAAATTCCATTTCACGAGAAAAAAGTAAAAGTTTAAAAAATGATACTAAATTCAATCAAAATCTTCAAAACTATTAACAACTATAAACTAGGCTTTTAAGCGTTTCATAAAGAACAACAGTTCACATCATCATGTAATTTTAATATGAACTATTTATTTTTCTAAATCGCAGGAGAACGTCAGAGGCTTTTGCAAAAATACTAAGGTCCGTTTAAAATGAAAAAAAGATTGAATTAAGAATTATGGCTAAAATTTAAGAGTTTTTGGCTAAAGCCACCGGTAGAGACAATTTTTTTCTCAAGAGCACAACAGAATAATGATTAACCCAGATTTAAATTTATTGTAAAAATTTAACCACCCAGGATACCATAATCAGATGGTTTGCTCAACGTTGAGCATTATTATTTAAAATCGATAACTTTGCTGTCATTCCTGGTTGAAGGAAGTTTATGACAAGGATGCACACTGGACAATGTTTAAGAACAACGCTGTATACGCAATTATTAGGGATTAAAATTATCCGTTTTTTTTTTGAAATAAAAAGCCTAACCGAAAGGGCGTAGCACCTTATATAGAATGGCAATTTCTCAACTTTATATGATATCTGTCACAGCTTCAAATTAAACTTTGGAAAACGTAAATACATAACCTAGTTTGAATCTATACGCCCACTTCCTTCTTTTTAAACTTTCACTAACCAACCAATTCTTTTTAAACATACCAATAAAGGTTGTCACAAATTGCTAAAACTCAAAAACTTTAACAAACTTGCAAGTACTTATTCTGTAGTTAATCTTAAAACTGCACAAAAGAAAAGCGCAAAATCGTGCTAGACAATTTTTTTACAAATTTAAACAGGAAGTAGTTCGCTTGCAGCAAGTACACAATGGATTTAGTATTAAAAAAAAATTTGAATTAAAGTCATGGATCCATCTGAACTTTTGAAAAATCAACGAGAGATGTCAAAGAAATAGTGTAAGTGTTTATAATGAGCAATTTTTTATTTTTATTTATTTTATCTCTATATTTATCCTCCTGACTCGCAGGAAAGCAACGGAGGCGCTAATACATAGGGTAAGCAATTACCACAACCTGCTTCCAGAGATGCCAAGATTTTGCTGTCCGCTTGTAATTAAATAGAGATATGACTTTAATCCTTAGAAGACCGGAATCAACGATAGTTGATTAGCGACGCGAAACCAGTATCATTTCAGAAATATACCAGTTTCGCGTGACGCATAAATGTTGCGAGAGCGAGAATGTAGCGAGTGCGTGAATATCATTAGAGAAGATTAGAAAACAAACAGATAAAAGAGAAAAAAACTATTTGGTTTCACCCGCCTTGTGAAAACAGTCGACCTCACAGTGAGAGCGAGCGAGTGACTCCATTTGTCTTACGTCACAGCGCGAGCACGCACATACAATTTTGGCTGCGCACATACGGTGCGATGTTGATAATTATAATAAATTTTGCAATGAGATAATTTTGAAAAAGTTTTTTTCAAGGGATTTAGATTAGGTTTATAGATTAAGAGTTTTACTACAAATAGCGACAAAAAAGTTTTAACTTTATAACCGCACTATGGCACTTAATCAAAAATAAGCGTTTTTTTCTGAAAAACTATGGTTAATATTTTTATCGATTACTCACTACTTTTTTATCACATTTAAACAAATTTTATATCATTTTAATCAATAAAAAATTATCTTTTTAATGATACACAAATCAATTAGTTTCTTTGAAGAAAAAAAGCGCAATTATTTATTGAAAAACTTAATTTGTAAAAAAAGCAAATTTCGCTCTGTTTGCGGTTTTACTGGATCGTCGCAAAACGAGTCAGCGGTACTTTAAGGGTTAATTTAGAACTTCTTGCCAAGACCACGAAGCAGGGGAAAATTCCGTAAGGTGTCTTTCCCAAGGACACAACGGAATAGCGCGACTAGGTTTTGAACCAGGACCATGGCGATTGCACTCCCGGCGCTTTAACCACTCGACCACGCTGCCGACAAAACTACTTGCAGTCACATTTGTTATTATTAAAACCTAGTCGCAGTCTCATTTACATCGAATCTTTTCGTAGTTTGTTTGCTTTAAAACATATTCTTTTAACTAGATTTTTTATTTTGAAAATTTTTGTTTATTTACTAAAATACAAAAAAAATAACATAGTTTTATTGCTACAAAGGGATATATTTTATTTAGCATGAAAAGAAAACGTTGGGACTTTGGTATTGGAGAAAATCGAATGTTTTAATAATAAATTACAATCAAACATGGGGTTTTGTCTGGTCTAGTATTTTCATCAAATAGTTAGTGGGCAGCTCCCTAACCAAGGATTGCAAACGAGACCCTGTTCTTTTTAAATTTGTTCGGCTCAACTCATATTCGTATTATTTTTTACTGAAAAAATTGATTGTAAATATATTGATGGTATTGCAGTTGTTGCTTCTTCGTCTTTCCAAACTCCAATTAAGCTACATTTTCTAGTCTTTAATAAAGTTTAAAAAAAAGCTTTTTAACTGATTTCAAGATCTATCTCTATTTAACATTTTTAAGATATATTTTCAAAAGCTTGGGTTTTTTATACCCGCCCTTTCCCCCTTGACAAAAACTTTTGGATAACGGACTTTTATTTTTAAATTTACAGAGATAGTTGTGAGAGCAAGAGGTTTAAAGTTCTAATGCAAAGTTTCTAAATAGGACGTTTATTCCTAAGGAAAATAGTGTCTTATCGAGGGGTTTAAAAGATTTTCTCTGAAAGTATTAGTTTGAGATTTCTATTGTACTAATTTGAGTTAAAACTATTCCTAACGACATAAATTTATTTCTTTAAAAAGCGCATCAAAAAATCTGTATGCAAATTTACATTGAATAAAAAAGTTAGTACGTACTAGCTTGTGTAAATATTTTGCGTTTTAAAACATTTTTTACTTTCTGTATGGGGTTCACAGAATTTCCTAAATTTATTTGGTAGTACTAACTAAACGAGTTAAAAACCCTTACTCTATTAAGAACAGAAATACTTTTTTCAAGTCTCCAGTTGACAATCATCAAATAGTTTCTTCAAGTTTGTATGTCTGAAAAAAAACTACTGTCTCTAAACATTAGGTTTGTTTCATGTTGCCAATTTCACTTCGAAAATAAATTATAAATCATACTAGCCTATTCATAGCCGTACCTGCCGGGGGTGCAGGGGGCAATTGCCCCCCCACGTTTTTAAGATTTGGGCAAAATTAAGGTTTTTCGGGCAGTGAGAAGAAAATATTTGGGCAAAACCATAATTTTTCGGGCAGCGATACGAAAAATTTGGGCAAAGTCAGGAAATTTAGAGAGGTGACGATGATGAATTGCAAAAAATAATAACTCAAATTTAGGTGAAGACCTTTTTTTTTTTTTTTTAGAGATCACCTTAATTTTGGGACGAAAATTGCAAATTAGGAGAGTGAATTTAAGTGAAGACCTTTTTTTTTTTTTTTAGAGATCACCATGATTTTAGGACAAAATTGGTTTTTCGTCTGAGAATCTCAGACAATTTTTTTGTCATATCCGAAATGTACCATAAAATCATGATTTGGGCAAACGTCGCAAAATTTGGGCAAAACTTCATTGCCCCCCCAAAATTTTTTGGGCTGGTACGGCTATGAGCCTATTATACGTTTTGTTGCGTCTAAATAGTTACTCCCTTTCCGTTTCTCTCTTTTTGGTTTATCCGATGCGCTTCACTGGCTGCGGCGTGGTCGTTGGCTTCGATGGCGATTTCCATTCATTCAGTTGGAAATCGTCGTCGTGGCAGATAGACGTGTCGTCGCCAGCGATAGTGTGTCGGAAGGTTATTCGTGGTATCGTAAAGCAAAAAGTGAGTAGTTGATGTTTGAATGTTTTTATACTGTATATTTATTTCTGTCCATTTATAGAAAGTGGACTAACGATTTAAATCGTCGATACGATCCCGCCGTGGCCGGCAATAATAAAATATTATACAAGCGTGAACACCTAGGTCTTGTTCAGTGTATAGTAATTTTCTTTTCGGATCAGTTAACGCATTTAATCCAAGTCAGCTTTAATAGTTTGCAGTGGGTCATCTTAGGTCAGACGCCCATTGGTGTAGAGCTAAACGAAGGTGCGCTGCGGCTTCTACACGTTTTGTTTTTTAGAAGAAAAAATTTACATTTTGTTTTTAAGTTGCTTTGTCTAGCTTGTAATATAAGGAGTGTTTTTATACTTCTTTTTTTGTTTGAAGGAGATGGACGAAGCCGAATGGTCCACTAAACGGCCGGACATGTTTCCGTCAGCCAGGTCACCAGGCTTTTGTCGAAATCTGAGAAAGCATAGGCTCCATTTAGATGGTGATTAATGGGCAAGATGTTTGTACGTGCTCAGCTGTTTGCTCCTTTGGGCCACATTCACAGATCGCCTTAAATTCATACTCCATTTGTGCGTTTCTGAACGGAATAGATTAACGCCAGTTTGGAGGCGGTTGTCGTCGTCGTCGCTTGAAGGGCATCCACTCCAGGCCAGACACAAACAGGACTGGAGCCGAGGGTTTATCCTTTTACTACACCAGACTGCTGAACTGCCTGGATTAGATGCTGGAAGTAATGTCATTAAGCCAGCATCGAGTTTCGTCATCCAAAACTGTCAGACCTCGTGCTCCATGTGGTGCTCGATGTATAGGGCACGCTGTTAGTACATGGTCAGCGGTTTGCTCAGAGGCGCCACACTTGCAATTCGGTGAAGGAGCGAGACCCCATTTGTGCATGGACAAATAAAATCACCCAACACCAGTCGGCAGGCGGTTGAGCTTAACCCAAGCTGCTCGGGGTAAGCCCATCCCAAAAGGTCTGGCACCGGTTCCAGCACAAAAGCACGGAGCCTGGAAGCATTTTCACAGTACTCGGCATTCCATTTGTGATTTGTCCATTCAGAGGCGCGGATGCCAAATCAGGCAAGGTTCTCCAAAAGATTCCCGCACCTGGCACAAACGGGCGTCTGGATCTCAGTCTCACCCGGCGAGTATCCGAGGACCCATCCAAAAGGCCATGCAAGATATGATTGGGGTCCAGAGATCCACGGTAAGCCAAGGAGAGTGTCGCTCCTAGTCGGCGAAACTCAGCTGGCTGGATGCCTGAGAGTACAGGTAGGTGGTCCGTTGGAGTGGGACGCAGGCATCCAGTAACTATGCGCAAGGCGTCATTCAAGACTCTGTCAATGAGGCGATTGTGAGCACTGCGACACCAGACTGGCGCACAGTACTCAGCTGTTGAGTAGACTAGAGACAAGGTGGCTATGCGTAGTGTTTTAGCACCAGCACCCCATCCCGAGCCCACGAGTCGCCTCAGTGGTGTGACGCGCGAGAATAGTTTTTTGCGCAATGCCACTAAATGGTGACGAAACGTGAGCGATCTGTCCAGTTTTACCCCAAGATAAGTAGGGGTTGGACAGAACGGTAAAAGTCTACCGTTGTTGTAGACCTTTAGCTCACGTTTGGCCTCTCGGTTATTTAAATGAAAGGCTGCCGTCACCGTCTTAGTGTGACTGAGCTTCAACCTCCAAGTCTGGAGATACGCTGACAGTGTGGACATGTCTTGGCTTAAGGTCCCCTCCAAGTCCTTCCAGTTTCCAGAAAAATGCAACAATGCTAGATCATCAACATAAGCAAACTTTCTGGAAATCATGGAAGGAAGATGGTACGTATAGATGTTAAATAGGAGGGGAGCCAAGACCGATCGCTGAGGAACGCCGTTTTTAAGACGGCGTAGCCTGCTTTGTTTGCTGTCACCGGTGGTAAGGGTGAAACTTCAATTTCGGACAAGCTCCATGATCATTTTGACCATGTGCTTATCCGGAAGTAGTCTCAGCAGCTTGCAGGTAAGGCCACGGTGCCAGACAGTGTCATAAGCAGCTGTCAGATCGATAAATACGGCACCGGCCTTCTTTTTAGCCTCGAAAGAATCCTCGATGTTCTGGATTAGCAGAACAACTTGATCTACGGTTGACTTCCCGTGTCGAAATCCAGCCTGCTCTTTAGGGAGCAGTGGATCGATTAATGGTTCAACGCGGGTGTAGATAAGCCTCTCGAGGATCTTGTAGGGGACACAGAGCAGAGATATCGAGACGGTAAGCTTGCCCCATGCAGGCCTAAGAAACCTAATTTCCGGTGGTATTGGGGTAACATCCTTAATGGTTGTATGGAGTCTAGAGACGTTTTCTCGCCACTCCATGCTCCATCTATATTCCTCCCATCATGCTGCATTGGTCCCTGACTAGACGTAGTCGTTTAGCAGTTTCAATGCAGCAGACACAAATGGGTGTTTTGGTTTAAGTACACAAATGCGTAGCTGTTTACGAAGCGGAGACAGAAGCCTAAGGTGTTCTAGCTCGTGACCGCCGCGAGTTAGAGGCAGTACGGCTTTTTGGCGGAAAAGCTCAGTTGGTTGAATGCCTGATAAGTTAAAAAGGTTGTCTGTTGGTGTGAGATGCAAGCATCCGGTCACTATGCGCAAGGCGTCGTTAATGGGCTTGTCAATAAGGCAAGTTTGAGCACTGCGACACCAAACAGACGCACAGTACTCAGCCATGGAATAGACCATGGTAATAGTGGCTGTGCAAAGTATCGCGGCATCCGCACTCCTGCTTGATCCAGAAAATTGCCTTAAAATCCCGACGCGATATGTTAATTTCTATCGCAGTGACTCTAATTGTCGGCAAAATGTGTTTATGTCAAGATAAGTGGGCCAAAACGGTTGGGCCTATCCCTTGACATAGATGTTAAGCTCACGTTGTGCCTTCTTGTTGTAAAGATGGAAGGCTGCAGACACAGTCTTTGTTGTACTGAGCTTGAGCTTCCATTTTAAACTTCCGCTGTAAGGGTAGGAGGATAGGGTTAGCAAGTTCTAAATAAGAGTCCTTCCTAACGCCTGCCAGTCGCTTGCGTAGAGCGAGATGGCCAGATCATCAGCACAAACGAATTTTCTTCCGACTGTTTATACTCTTAAGTATATATTTAGAGTTTATATTTTTGAATTTAAGGAGAGAGCATACTTTCTTCAAACAATACACAATTATATTCAGCAACACTAATCCATTCATACCAGATTAAAAGATAAAAAACTATCAACTGCCAAAAAACTTTTTGACTTACATTAGCTCTCATCAGACAAATAAAGTGGAAAAAAAATAGCAATCAAATTTTAACAAACATCTATATAATGCTGTCATTGACCTCTGTTTTTCAAATTTGATTACTATTTTTCTTTCCACTTTATTTGTCTGATTCATTTCAGTTTTTATTTCATTTTTACATTTATCCTCTTGACTTGCAGGAAGGCGTGGAGGCTTCATAAGACAAGCAATTACAGTTGCTGTCCGGTTGAAATTTTTTTGATTTTTTAGTTTTATGTACAGTAGAGTTATGACTGAAATTTAAAACTACTGGCTAAGATTACCAAACAGGGGAAAGCGCCGAAAAGTGTTTTTCCCAAGGACACAACAGAATGACGTGAATTAGTCTTGAACTGAGACCATGTCGATCACAATCACGGCGCTTTTAACCACTCGAGGACGCTGCCGACAAATAGAAAATGAGGGCGGATATAAGTCGAAAGCGCTCATGGTAGTTACTGTTTTTTATATTATTATTTTTTTACTCTGATATGAATGAATTAGTGTTGCTGAATATGATTTTGTTATATTCTAAAAAGTGTCAAACCTACGGCCAGCAAAAAAAGTTATATGGCCCGTTTAAAGCTTTGAAATAAACTAATGGCCCTATCCATTCAAATCATTTTTCATTATTTTTATGCCTCTACATGAATCTATATAAATTTATCAGCAAAATAAGTCAACTTGAAACCTTTCATTGAAGCAAATGCAATAAACGTTTTTTATGACTTAATAAAACTTAATCGCTCAGTAATACGAGTTCGGGGCGAAGTTTAAGTTTGTACGAATTTGACCTGGCAGTTCTAAATTTGCATAACCCTGGTTTATAAATTATATCATATGTTTGTGTAAAACACAACAAATAAACAAGAGATCTAAAAGAGTTTAGTAATGAGTTTGCAAAAACTTTTTACTTGTTTTAGTATTTGCACAGAAAATGCTTTGTTTTTTTTAGCTTGAATTGCTCGAATTAGTCGATTGGACTAATTCGTCTTATTTTTTTCGGTTCCTACTTTTAATGGTAATTTCTGTTAGTTTGATTGGCTCTTTTATAATTTAATTCTCTATGTATTAAGTTATAAAAAATCAAAATGTAACGAGTTAAAAAAGAGTTTGATTTAACAAATGGGTGATAGACCTATGGATTTGGTAGAACTTCTTGTAAAACCAAATTTAGTTATAAAATAGTGATTTTTAGGTTTTCCTGCCCATTGAATGTCTCGAGACACGTTTTTCGAAGTCTCGGTCCCATCTCGGTCTCCCCAAAGTTTCGTCTTGGTCTCGGTCTTGGACCTCTGGATCTCGAGTTCAACTCGAGACATTGCAGTATTGTGGGCAAAGCCCACAAGTGTTGTAAATAAGTCATAATTTTTTAGCAAAAATAGGTATTTGTACGTTGTTTTAGCCATTTCGGCGTCATATTCTTCTTTAAATTCGTCATCAGTCACAATAGAATTGAGCCAATACAATCTTTATTTCAAGCCTGAATACTACATAAAGTGCTCGAGAAATTATAGGCCTATTTTAACAATTTTGAAACGTCTTATACTTCATAGTTTTAATAACAAATTTGGTATCTAGAAATGCGGCTATATCACGATGTTTTTAAACATCTTATTTTTCCTTTAAACAAAATTGCAATTATGTTTTTTTGCAAATTCTACTTTGACCTTTAAATGTATATGCAAGATTCGTTTGGAAAAAGTAAGAACGATTTTTTAACTATATTCATCTATGGTAATTTTTATTCAAATGTTTTTTTTTTAGTCATTTAGCAACGCTTTAAAAGTTTCACTTAGCTTGATTTACACAAAATTTACACGTTAGACATTTACCTTACGACGCTGAAGTTTAACTGCCCCGAGAAACATAATTATGCAAGTCAATTGGACCCTGTTCTTTTATATTATGTTTTGTTCACTTACACAGATACCATTCTGTCTTTTTCAGTCTCATAAAAGAGATAAACTTTTTACAGGTTAATATTGTATTACATCGCAATTAGATAAAAACAAATTTAGCAACGTAACCAGGTTTTTAAAATTACAACTTCCATCCAATTTACATCGAGTAATAATACTGAGTGGAGAAAACGATGTGCGCTGTGTCCTCACAAGCGTAATTGAAAAAAACAAAACACTCTGTAACGAATAAAGTATCACTAAAACTAATTGTTGTAAATGTACTACACCTTGCGCCGTAATGAAAATTTTTGGAACTGATACACAGGCTTAGAATGAAATCTCTTGTGATCTTCAAATACGATGCAATCCCAACAAATTTTTTTTAGTTTCTGTCAATTCCTTTTACGATACATTAAATTTCAGCTTTAATTTCTGTCATTAATTGCAAAAAGTACTGTATAATCAAATTTAATATGGCAATTTAGCTTTCCAAAAAAGCAGTGCATATGGCGGTTCAATAAAATTCGTAGCGGCAGCGTCAGAGTGTTTCAATATTTTAGGCTATTTCAATGTTATTTTAATCCAAAAATACCAGTTCTAAATCTTTGAAAAAAACTCAAAATTTTAAACAAAAAATTTAAGGTTGCCAACGCAAATAAAAAGTGTTTCATCCAGACAATGTTGGATATTGGGTGAGGCGAATGAGGCAGTCGCCTCAGGCCCCCCTCGAAAAAAACATATACAGTTTCAATCCTCTGCAGATGTTTGTTCAGAGTGTAAAGAACGATTTTGAGTGAAGACCTTTTTTTTTTTTTTTTAGAGAACACCCTGATTTTGGGACGAAAATAGGGAAAACTGAAAAACTGAGATAAAATTGAAGTGAAGACTTTTTTTTTTGAAGGACACCATGAGTTTCGGAGAAAAATATGCAAGCCAAGATCAAAGCTCTTTTTTTCTCAGACTACATCAATTTTTGAAAATTCTTGCCTCGGGCCTTTAAATTGGAATATCCACCACTGCATCCAGATATTCAGGTTGTTGAGTCAAAATAGAACCAATTCACAAGTTAATTTATTAATTTAAATTGGTAATTAGACATTTTAATTTGAACGATACATGTAACATTGCCATATGCATCCATATTTAAAACATTGGCTAAACAAAAAATTCTGTTCGCATGAGGAAAAAACTTTTCATCAAAAAAAATAGGTTTCACTGAGTAAACATATAAAGTAAACATAAAACAAAAACTAATGCCTTCTAGTGACGTCAATACTTAAAGTACAATATAACGTACATGTATGTAATTAATCTGTTCAAAAACTGAATCTTTTTGGGTACGGCTGATTGGGCGCCAGCTGACAGTTGGGGAAGTCTATTTGAGCACCATCCCATTTGGCGTCAGCTGGGCATTTTAACATTAAGAAAAATTTGTTTATAATTTTCTATTACAAAACTATTGTCACTAAATTAATTATTAGAACATTTTTAACACAATAACATATAATCTATATAACTGCACTATCTTGTAGAGTGTTGAAATTTAGATGCTACCAGAAATTACTAATTAAATGTCTTGAAAACATACTGATGTATATCTTGTTCATATCCTACGAACACAAGAATTAATGCAGTAGATAATATTTGAGCGAAGAACCACAATAGCTTTGGATTTCAATCGAAAATAATTGATTACATTAAAAGTTTTATGAATGGAATATCTAATTAAAATCCAGAGCTCCTGTGCTTGACAAAATTTTACAAAATTTTACAATAAAATTTAAAACATAAGATGTTGTTAGCCCCAAAACGGTCTTTACCAATTAGCTTAGTGCCAAATTAACTGGTGCCTAAACGTCCGTGCTTTTAAGACCACGCCCAAACGGTTGTGCTAAAACGTACTCTATCCGTTCAAAAAATGGTCAAACTAAATTAACTTTACGAGTTCAGACAATTTGCAACTTTTAAATCCAAGATCCAAACGGACAATATATTTTTGGGTATAAATTAGACCTCATACATTAAAAAATTTGTCGGAAAAATAGCAAATTAGCGGACAACCTTTCTTAAACAAAAAGCCACATATAAAAAGGAAGGCTACATTCAAACAATTGTAACCATATGTTAAATTGCAACAGAATGTTTTTATTTATTTTTTTTATCTCCATATTTATCCTCCTGACTCGCAGGAAAGCGACAGAGGCGCTAATACATAGGGTAAGTAATTACCCCGACCTGCTTCCGGAGATGCCAAGATATTGCTGTCCGCTAGCAATTTAATAGAGATATGACTGTAATTTAGAACTGCTTGCCAAGACCACCAAGCAGGGGAAAGTGCCGTTAAGTGTCTTTCCTAAGGACACAACAGAATGGCACGATTGGGCCATGTTGATCAAGCACGGTGCTTTAATCACTCGACCACGCTGCCGACCAATGTGAACTTATCAGCTGTAATATACAGTTTCTCTTTCATTTAATTTAGTTAATTTCTTGCATTTTATATACCCATCTAAATTATTTAAATCTTTTTGTAAACTAATTGAGCTTTGATATAAGGACTAGTAACATTTTCAAATATTTTTACCTGTTTTTTTGAATAATAATCCAAGTAATTTATCTCTTTCAAAATTTTATATCCATATTTTGAAAGCAGTTGACACAAATATTCATTTGTAGGAACACTAACAATGCAATTGCATCCAGCTGTCCTTGCAAGAGTTTCTGATGCTTTTCCGAGGTTCCTTGTAATTCCTTTTCTGCGATGCATTTTATGAACAGCAGCCGTTCCCAAATAAAAAACTTTATCTACTTGAAGTAAGTCGAATAAATTAGCTTCCAAACAAGCCATGAACTCATTGACTTGTTTTAATTCATTCGATAAAACGATTTCTTCGTTTGAATTGTGTGTAAGCAATGATTCCCCTTTTCCTTGCACCATATTCATGCAAACTCCGACTAAATCATTAGTTTCTTTGTCAAATGCTCCGACAGACCAGTTTTGATTTAAATACATCTTGACTCTGCTAGTGTTAAAAAGATCTATATCATCACCTTGTAATCCAAACACATTTTTAAAAAAATCTCTCGAATAATATTTTACTCGTACAACCAAATCCAAAACGTCTGGTAAAAACTTGGTAGAAAGTCTTTTAATTCGAATCATTCTTAGATTTTTAAGAAAAGTTGTTTACTACAAAAAAATAAAAATAATACAAACAAATCAATCATAAAAAATGCACGATTAAACTAAGCAGAATCACTGAAAAGTTGCCAAAGATAAAATAATTTTCTGTTATGTTCAGTGATTGCTTTAGTACGTTGCAAGCGGAGCAGCCACACAGTCCCCTTCTAAAAAACGTCAAAAAGTGGTCCCTAAGCAAAGTATTGCTCTATTTTTTCATAGTAAGACCATGACAATGGCCCCTCTAAAGTGATGACCTTTTTTTAAAGATTACTTTTTTTGAGACCAAAAAATTTGGAACACGAAAAAGTGGCTCCCTATTTTTCTTGAAGTGGTTCCCCCTCCTTTTGTACGGCCATCACTGGTTGTGTCTGATAATAGAATAATAAAACTTGGTAGTAAAATTGAGTTACATAGAACTGATAAGATATTTGTTGTTGTAATAGCAACCATAGGCAGTCATTCAGTGGCATAGATAACGACTGAAAAAATTTGATTACGCTGACATAAAGTTTATTTCAGCAGCGGGCCTGGTTAATGTTTTACTCATTGTTTTCTGTACATTTTGTGCGGGCACCATTGCTATAAAGCAGTACCTCCAGTGATGGCCTTACAAAAGGGGTCCCGGTGCAAGAAAAATAGAAGGGGCCACTTTTTAGTGTTCCAAATTCTTTTCGTTCCAAAATAAAGTGATTTCTTAAAAAAGGTCATCACTTTGAATCAATGTCCAAAATTTTTATTTTCGTCCCAAAAATATGATGATTTTTAAAAAAAGGTCATCACTTAATTTATGTCCAAAATTTCCACTTTTGTTTTAAGAATATAGTGATCTCTAAAAAAAAGGTCATCACTTTCAATCGATTGCATTATTTCTACTATAGACAGGGTGCCACCGTCATGGTACTACTTTGAAAAATTAGAGTAATATTTTGCTTAAGGGAGGGAGGGAGGGAGGTGCGGCTGCTTTGTTTGCTCCGTGCTAAAGCCATCACTGAGTAACTCTCAACCTATTCAACATCGCAGAGCAAAAAATGTGGAAAAGAATTTATTAGAAAAATTATCGCAACCTAGGAATGCGTTTTGACTACTTTTGAAAGAAAGCCAAGACCACAAAAAGTTCTTTACCTTAATTACAAAAGTATTTTTTTTTTGATAAAATGAAGGCCATAAAAATGAGTTTCATTTAATTTACGAACCAAGTAGCCTTTCACAGCTGCTAGTCGGTTTTAATTGATGATAAAATTTATCAAACTGTTTTATCAAATGCTATTTTCACCTCCTAAAATGACATATCTCAGTGAAAAGTGCAAAGCCTGCCTGAAGGACCATTGATTGAGTACTACTTTAAAGAACAAAAGCTGGGTAAATTTTTCATAACCGGTGTTGTTTCCTGATTAATTATACATCGTGGTTTTATTGACTATTAATAAAAAAATTTTTCTCGTCTAACTATCAGTGAAATTTTTTTGGCCGAAGAGTAATTTTATAACAAAATGATTACGTTATTTTAAGTTTTCTATTGGGTCCAACAATAGGTAATATTTTTTTAACACCAATACAACTCATCATTTAATTTTTTTATTGAACATAAATCGGAGAAACGCTCAGAACGTGGTTAACATAAAAAAACCTTTGTATAAACAATGAAACAATAAAAAAAAACTACTTTTACAAGTGTCTTTGCCATTATAAAAAGCTATTTTTTAAAATGATTGCAATTTTGACAAGTTGCTCCAAAAAAAGTCAGACAAAAGCTTTGTTAACAAAACTTTTTGCCGTTATCTTTAAATTTTGACTTAGCAACAATCTTTTGTAGCAGGGGTTTTCAATCAATCGGGTGGAATTTCCAACTGGAGGAAAATGTTTTATTTTTTAAATTATAATTAAGCATATTCGTCTAAACAGTCGGCAGCGTGGTCAAGTGGTCAAAGCGCCGGGCTCGTGACCAACACGGTCTCGGTTCAAAAGCCACTCGCGCCATTCTGTTGTGCCCTTGGGAAAGACACTTTACGGCACTTTCCCCTGCTTGGTGGTCCTGGCAAGCAGTTCTAAATTAAAGTCATATCTCTATTAAATCACAAGCGGACAGCAATATTTTGGTATCTTTAGAAGCAGGTTGGGGTAATTCTTTTCCCTATGTATTAGCGCCTCTGTCGCTTTCCTGCAAGTCAGGAGGATAAATATAGAAATAAAATTTAAAAAAATTAGATATAATATGTCTAATATATATGATATATAATATAATCTATATATATATGTATATAATTAACACTAGCAAAATCACGGAAATGAAAACAAAGCTAAAACCCAACAGACTGTTTCACCCCTAAAAGGTCCAGATGGTAGGTGCTTTCACGCAGCCTGGGCCGTGAGTAAGTCTGTTCATTGATTTTAAAATGACAGACCGAAACCAAACCTACCAAAACGGAAGAGTATCCACCCATTCCGATGTTCAGTGTGGGTCTGCTAATCGGCAAACGTCCTTTCCAGGACGGGGCAATGCTAGGATAAAACTGCCCTTTTCAGGGCACATTGCCAACAAGTTCCGAAGACCCACTATTCTTCAGCTGAACATCGAAGGCCTCACTGCAAGCAAGATGAACGTTCTTCATCATCTCGCTATGCAGTCTGAGGCTCTCGTCATCCTATTGCAGGAGACCCACTGCACTGATGCAGAGAAGTTGGTACTTCCAAACTACCAACTAGCTGGGTCTTCTTTAAGCAGGAAGCATGGTCTTGCCACGTTTGTCCACGAGCGACTGAGATACACGCTTTTGGACCAATCTCCACTGACATCGGAGATCGAGTGGTTGTGTGTGGACGTTGATGGTTATAAAATAGTCAACGTCTACAAACCACCGCCTACGCGATTGCGAACCCTGGATCTTCCAGTGTTTCCTCACCCCTGTCTGTACGCTGGCGATTTTAACTGTCGTCATGCTGACTGGGGTTACGACGACAACAGTCCGGATGGTGAGTGCTTGGCTGGATGGGCAAGTGTTAATTGTCTTGCCCTCCTATATAATGCCAAGGACGCTGCCAGTTTTTATTCCGGCCGCTGGAACACTGGTACCAATCCGGATCTAGCTTTCGCCAGCGTAGGTCCAAACAATCGCTTACCGGATAGACGTGTCCTTGACAAGTTCCCCAGGTCACAACATCGACCTTCGCTTATTACACCACCAACGTTTGCTATGGCAGTGCCAAGCATGCCTGTTAAGCGATGGAACTTCCGCAAGGCCAAATGGAGTTACTACATTGCTTTGACGAATAAATTCGCAAAGACTTTGTTGCCGCCTGATACACTTGATGTGGATGCGGCTTACCAGGACTTCTGTAACACCATTAAGAAAGCAGCCAAAACGACTATCCCACGCGGGTATCGAAATACCTACATTCCGTGCTGGGATGCAGAGTGTGAATCCCTCTATAAAACCTTTTTGCAGTCTCCTCAGGGAGACGACTCAAGCTTGGCTGCTACAGCTCTGCTTGCCAAACTTGACAGAAAGCGGAGGGATCGATGGTCCGAAGCAGTTCGGAGCATTGACTTCTCACACTCTAGTCGAAAAGCGTGGAGTATTTTGAACAACCTTACTGGTAGGTCACGACACTCTCCTCGTCACTGTCCCGTTTCAGCCGATGCTATTGCATCTCAGTTGGTTAGAAATGGGAAATACGAGGCTGTTGACCGCAAGTCATCCGACTTGTTTTTCAAGAAGTGTCTGACCTTTGGAGGGCCACAACACCAGACGCAGTAAATATCTCTGACAATTTCTCACAGAGAGAATTTGCTGCTGCCCTCCAATATTTAAAACCAGGTAAAGCTCCGGGACTTGATTCCATCTGCCCCGAGCTTATACTCCATGCCGGAGCTGCTTTGAAGTCCTGGTTACGTGACTTCATTTCTTCCTGTTTGCGCCGACTCAAAATTCCCAAGATCTGGAGAAGAGCGCTTGTGGTCGCGATCCCAAAACCCGGAAAGCCCGTGGGGGACCCAAAGAGTTATCAACCGATATCTCTGCTCTGTGTCCCCTACAAGATCCTCGAGAGGCTTATCTACACCCGCGTTGAACCATTAATCGATCCGCTGCTCCCTAAAGAGCAGGCTGGGTTCCGACGCGGCAAGTCAACCGTAGATCAAGTTGTTCTGCTAACCCAGAACATCGAGGATTCTTTTGAGGCTAAAAAGAAGGCCGGTGCCGTATTTATCGATCTGACAGCTGCTTGTGACATTGTCTGGCACCGTGGCCCTAGCTGCAAGCTGCTGAAACTACTTCCGGATAAGTACATGGTCAAAATGATCATGGAGCTTGTCCGAAATCGAAGTTTCACCCTTACCACCGGTGACAGCAAGCAAAGCAGGCTACGCCGTCTTAAAAACGGCGTTCCTCAGGGATCGGTCTTGGCTCCCCTCCTATTTAACATCTATACATACGATCTTCCTTCCATGATTTCCAGAAAGTTTGCTTATGCTGATGATCTAGCATTGTTGCATTCTTCTGGAAACTGGAAGGACTTGGAGGGGGCCTTAAGCCAAGACATGTCCACACTGTCAGCGTATCTCCAGACTTGGAGGTTGAAGCTCAGTCACACTAAGACGGTGACGACAGCCTTTCATTTAAACAACCGAGAGGCCAAATGTGAGCTAAAGGTCTACAACAATAGTAGACTTTTACCGTTCTGTCCAACCCCTACTTATCTTGGGGTAAAACTGGACAGATCGCTCACGTTTCGTCACCATTTAGTGGCATTGCGCAAAAAACTATCCTCGCGCGTCACACTGCTGAGGCGACTCGTGGGCTCAGGATGGGGTGCTGGTGCTAAAACACTACGCATAGCCACCTTGTCTCTAGTCTACTCAACAGCTGAGTACTGTGCGCCAGTCTGGTGTCGCAGTGCTCACACTCGCCTCATCGACAGTGTCTTGAATGACGCCTTGCGCATAGTTACTGGATGCCTGCGTCCCACTCCAACGGACCACCTACCTATACTCTCAGGCATCCAGCCAGCTGAGCTTCGCCGAATGGGAGCGACGCTCTCTTTGGCTTACCGTGGATCTCTGGACCCCAATCATATTTTGCATGGTCTTTTAAGTGGGTTCTCAGATACTGGCCAAGTGAGACTGAGATCCAGACGCCCGTTTGTGCCAGCTGCGCGGAATCTTTTGGACAATCTTGCCAGACTTGGCATCCGCTCCTCTGAATGGACAAATCTTAAATGGAAAACGGAGTACTGTAAAGGTGCTTCCAGGCTCCGTGCTTTTGTGCCCGGGACCAGTGTCAGGCCTGTTGGGATGGGCTTACCCCGAGCGGCTTGGGTTAAGCTCAACCGCCTGCCAACTGGTGTTGGGCGATTCCATTCGTCCATGCACAAATGGGGTCTCGCTCCTTCACCGAATTGCGAGTGTGGCGCCTCTGATCAAACCGTAGACCATGTGTTAACAGCGTGCCCTATACATCGGGCACCACATGGAGCACGAGGTCTGACGGTTTTGGATGACGAAACTCAATGCTGGCTTAATGACATCACTGCCAGCGTCTGATCCAGGCAGTGCAGCAGTCTGGGGTCGTAAAAGGATAAACCCTCGGCCCCAGTCCTGTTTGTGTCTGACCTGGAGTGGATACCTCTTCAAACGACGACGACGACCCCTAAAAGGGATCATCAGAAGTATCTAAAAAGTAATATAAAATAAAATAAAGTTAAGATAAAACTGCCAAAAAGAATTAAAAACAACTGAAAAAACTGAAAAAACTTAAAAAACAATTGAAAAAACTGAAAAAACTTAAAGAACTTAAAAACTTTAAACGCTTATTAGGGTCGGAACATCCCATCACGGACTCTGCTAAACTAAACTGATTAAGATCGGCGAGAAAACACGAGAAGAAGAAAAGCGCGCGAAAGAATTACAAATACAAATATTATTTCAAAATTTTTAAAATTTTAAAAAGGGGGACCAAGTATCCGCTACGGTAAAACGTTGTACACGGCGAAAAATGAAAATTGTCAAAATGAGAATTGGTCAATAAGTGTTGACATAAAAATAAATATAAATTGATCAACGCCAAACTTAAACTGTGATTTTCTTTCATTTTTTTTTATTTTTTTCATTTTTCGGCGTGTACAACGTTCTACCTTAGCCGATACTTGGGTTGTTTAAAAGACTCCGCGCGGCTTCCCAAACGGCGTCTAGATTTTAGTCTCTCTTCGTAAGCATCTGAGGATTCACTAAAAGACCATACAGGATATGATCAGGGTCCAGGAATCTACGGTAAGCCAAGGAGAGTGTCGCTCCTAGTTGGCGAAGCTCAGCTGGCTGTATGCCTGAAAGTATGAGTAAATGGTCCGCTAAAGTAAATGGCATCTAGTGACTATCCGTAAGGCGTCATTCAGGATACTGTCCATGAGGCGAGTGTGAGCGCTGCGACAACAGACTGAAACGCAGTACTCAGCTGTTGAGTAGACCAGAGATAAGGCAGCTGTGCGCAGTGTTTTGGCACCAGCACCCCAATTCTGAGCCTTCTAGTCGCTTCAGCAGTGTGACTCGCAAAGATAGGTTTTTGCGTAGTACCATTACATGATGATGGAACGTGAGCAATCTGTCCAATTAAACCCTAAGATAAGTAGGAGTTGGAACGTCAATTGCTGTTGTTGTTGACTTTTAGCTCACGTTTGGTCTCTCGAAAGTAAAAGGTTGCCGTCACCTTCTTACCGTGACTGAGCTTCAACCTCCGAGTTTGGAGATGCGCTGAAAGTGTAGTCATGTCTTGGCTTAAAGTCTCCTCCAAGTCGTTCCGGTTTCCCGAAGAGTGCAACAATGCTGGATCGTCTGCATAAGCAACATTCTGGGAATCGTGAAAGGCGGGTCGTACGTATAAATGTCGAAAAAAGTGGGCCAGAACCGATCCCTGGAAAACGCTGTTTTTCAAGCGGCGTAGCCTGCTTTGCTTGCTGTCACCGGTAATAAGGGTGAAACTTCGGTTGCGGACAAGCTTCATAATCGTTCTAACCATATGCGTATTCGGAAAAAGTCTAAGCAGCTTGCAGGTAAGGCTACGGTGCCAGAGATTGTCATAGACATACTAATTAAACTACAAACTAAAATTCTGCTGGGGGAAATTTAGTTTTGAATATCAATTAAGGAGGTGGGCATAATTAAAAAGGCTGAGAAATACTGTTTTATAGTAATTGTCACTACTTCAGTCGGGAATCCGAAAGGACCAGCCAGACTAGGTAACCCAAATACTTGGGATGAAGTAAAGCTGTGTTTATTTTTATTTCCGTCTGCTCTAAAATAGATTGCCGCAAAGCTGAAGTTCTTTAACAGTTAGTTCTCGATAAAAAGAATGATTCGCTTAAAAAACTTCTACCTCCAGAATTCAGATAGAAAGAAACTACTGTTTTTAACTATAAAGATATTTCTAAAAAAATCGATAGTTTGATTAAAACCAAGACACTACCGATCTATTTTAGTTATCGATAAACAAAGGGTTATAATTGAGACTACATTTAAGTATTGATGACCATTTTATTGACGTATTAATTACTAGCTAAGCTTACTTAACTCTATTTCATTTTATTTGCAAAATTTTACGAGTGCTTTTGTAACAATTGAACTTGAACTCGACTTTGTAATAATTCATGAACTAATATCGAAGTTGAGCTTAAATCTAGATTGATCGAGTTGCGGCTCTTGTAACTGTTTATCTGTAAAGAAGTTATAGGTAACATATCTTTATGAAGTGTTCTATTAGCGGATAAAACCACTTGTTTTAACCCTTTAAGGGAGAGTGGGTACATATGTGTACCATGATTGTGATTGTAACGTAACAATAGCACTTTTGTGAAGGCATTATAATTCTGATTTTTAGGTATTTATGATGTCATTATTAAATCATTGTTATTTTCTTTTACAATCGAATTCTTATATCCCTTAAAGGTTAATCACAAAAACAATTAAATTGTCGACCATATGGTCGCTATATGTAAAAAAAACGTGCAAATTTAAAATAATCATTAAATATCGCGGTTTTAATAGAAAACAATTACTTGAGATGAACAAGCAAAATTTTTCATTTTCTAAATTAACGTGTTTTCTTTATTATTTAAACTACTTTATTACACGAAAATTGGTTAATTTACATTTTATTTAATTCACTTAACTTTTTAATCACGGAAAATTGTATTTTTTGTTTCAAAGAAATACAATTAGTAATGGTCAATATTTTTGTGTGTGTAATATGGTAAGACGTTCATACATAACTTATTATCCTTTTTTCATCAAGTTAGTTAGATAAAAATAAATCTTAAAAAGTTTTTTGCTGCTACAAAACTTTAAAATTGCGCTTCAAGCCAAATGTTTCATTAAAAGCTCTTTTATTAAATGAGTAGCCTTAAAAAAGGCTGTTTTGAAAAACTCTAGCGTTTTCGTCCAGCTCTCTTCAGAAGGTTTTGCTAGAATGAATTGAAGAACTGAAATTACTGAATGTAGTACAGTCAACTTCGGATATAAGAGATCCGTCGGGACCAGCTCAATTAATCCCTTATATCCGAATATCTCTCATAACCTGTAGATGCAAAGTTCGATCTGATACCGAAAGAACACAAGTTTTAAACGCTCAAACACCCTTTTTGAAGCTTTTCACACATTTCCCACAAAAAAACTTAATGAAAACACACAAAACAAACAATTTGGTCAAATTTTTATTTGCCAGTTACCACCTAATTCCACATCAATTTTATATTGTACAGTAAAGTACAGTATCCATATCGCAACAATCACTTATTCATATAAAAAGTCGGTAATTTTTTTCTGCGTGCTTTTTTGAATCCTGTTCATAATCAGGTGCTTGTCCACCTTCACAGTGGCCGCCATGAACTCCTCGTTAACATACACTGGTACATCACTTTGTATTATGTACCTCTTCAAACAGTCTATTGCTTGCTGCGCCTGTAGCATTTCAGTGATTTCAGCTCCGGCAGCTTCCGGTTCCTCCTCACCGTCCTGTTTGTTTAAGCCTTTGACTTCTGTGACTATTTCCTAGTTGGTGAGTTTGGCAACAACTTTCGCATCGTCCGCATTAAAGCCCAGTAATCTTTCAAATCCGGTAGGTCCACTCGAAGGACATCCGTTAAGCGTTCCAAAATGTTCCGAAATACCTGTACTTCTTCTTCCAGTTCTCTTCCCGACTCATCTTCAGCTTGGATCGAAACCATATTTACAATCCCGATTAATACAGTACTGTGGTACAATTGGGCCAAACCTACTTATCACCGAATCTAATCCACTTTTAATCGGAACTTAAGTTCAACACTGTTGCATTCCCAACAGAAATAACCTAAAAGTCTTATTCAAAGTAACACACGTTTTTACAGAGAATCCAAAATGCCTGTTAACTCAAAGTGTGCATTATAGAGAATGAGCATTGAAGCAAAAAACTACATGCACTCATTTTCTTCATTAAAATTATTTTTACTTTATTGTTTTGTGTGCATTATATATTAATACGGAATTGTATGAAATAAACTTGTCTGTCTGTCTGTCTGTCTGTCTGACGAAATATTCACTGGTTATACGTCATAGTCAGAACAACCACATAGACAAACCGACGTTTACCACAATCGACTAGCAGGAGTCAAACTCGTAAGCGGCATGCATAACAAACACATATTGTACTGTATCAATTGTAGGTAACTCGAACTTGAAGAAACGCGCGTTCGGAAAACCGCCAGTAGTCTATTGTAACAATTTGACCCTACTTCCAGGTCACGATGACGTTACAGAGGAGTGAGGAGTGATCTCTTTTTCTTCCGCGTCACGCGCGCAGTTCTGCAGAACGTCGTGATCATTGGATCGTGAATTCGATTCTTAGGAAGGTGATTGAAAATTTTTTTGGAAAGTTTGAAATATTATGGTCAATGGATCGTGAGTTCGATTCTTAGCATGGTGATTAAAAATTAAATCATGGCTCGATTCTTAGAATGATGATTGAAAATTTTTTTGGAAAATTTGGAAAGTTGTGATCAATGGATCGTGAGTTCGATTCTTAGCATGGTGATTAAAAATTTTTTTTAATTTCGTGTTTGATTCTTAGCAAGGTGATTTTTGTGTGGTGGGTTCAATTCTTAGCATGGTTATTGAAAATTTCTTAGTTTTGTGTTCGATTTTTAGCGAGGTGATTTTTGTGTGGTGGGTTCGATTCTTAACATGGTGATTAAAAATTTTCTAGTTTTGAGTTCAATTCCTGAGCTAGGAAAATTTTTTCACGGATTCGATTCTTAGCATGGTGATTGAAAATTTTTTAGTTTTATGGTCGGTTCTTAGTTGGGGGAATTTTTTGAACGAGGTCGATTTTTAGCATGGTGAGTGAAAATTTTTTAATTTCATGTTCAATTCTCAGTGGGGGAATTTTTTGGACGGGTTCGATTTTTAGTAGGGAAATTGAAAATTTTTTAGTTTTGCGTTCGATTCTCATCTAGGGAAAATTTTTGCACGGGTTCGACTCTTGGCAAGGGGATTGAAAATTTTTTTGTGTGGTAAGTTCGATTCTTAGCATGGTGATTGAAAATGTTTGTGGTGGGTTTGATTCTTTGCAAGGAGATGGAAATTTTTTTCATTGGATTGTTTGATCGAGTTTTAAAGTCTCTTTTGTGTTTGGTTTTTAGCAAAGAGATAGAAATTTCTTTCATTGAATTGTTTGATTGAGTTTAAATTAGGGGAGACCGGGGCACGTAGTAACACATTTCTTTCTTTATTGCTATTTCTCTCATAATAAATTTTTTTCAAAATTCTTGTTTATAATGAAAAATTTAGATCACTGTTTAACCAACGACATACATACCATGATGAGAGACTCTTTTCTCTCAGTTTGTTTCTTGATTAAGAGAACGCCGACAAGAGCGTCGGCACTCGTACGGTTGGATGCATGCTCCTTTGGACGAATGAGTTGTCAAAAAATACATTGATTTATATATTGAACTACAAAAAATTTGGTTTGTTTTTGCAAAAGCGTGAACAAAAATTGGTCATATTGTTAATGATGCTGGTTTTGAAAAATAACAAACTTTTTAAATTAAATTGTATCATTAAATTTTAGCTTAATAAATTAATAGTTATTCTAAGTTGGTGAAATTGAACTACATAAAAGTTGGTTTGGTTTTTGCAAAAGCGTGAACAAAAATTAGTCAGATTGTTCATGTAGCTATTTTTGAAAAATAACAAACTTTATAAATTAAATTAGAAGATATGATAAAGAGTAAATTTTGAATAAATTTTAGAGTAAAAAGTATAGCCAGTATATTTTGAAACGTAGTTTATTAAGGACGTACGATTATGACCATAAAAAATTATAAAGAAGCACGACCACGTAAAATTATAAAGAATTTTATGCAGTTGATAATGGAATAAGTAATAATTCCGGAACGTCCTTAACAAACTTTTTTTTATATTGTATTATTTTATTTTGTATATATCGTCGTCGTCGTTTGAAGGGCATCCACTCCAGGTCAGACACAAACAGGACTGGGGCCGAGGTTTATCCTTTTACTACCCCAGACTGCTGAACTGCCTGGATTAGATGCTGGCAGTGGTGTCATTAAGCCAGCATCGAGTTTCGTCATCCAAAACCGTCAGACCTCGTGCTCCATGTGGTGCCCGATGTATAGGGCACGCTGTTAGTACATGGTCTACGGTTTGATCAGAGGCGCCACACTCGCAATTCGGTGAAGGAGCGAGACCCCATTTGTGCATGGACGAATGGAATCGCCCAACACCAGTCGGCAGGCGGTTGAGCTTAACCCAAGCTGCTCGGGGTAAGCCCATCCCAACAAGCCTGGCACCGGTCTCGGGCACAAAAGCACGGAGCCTGGAAGCATTTTCACAGTACTCCGCGTTCCATTTGTGATTTGTCCATTCAGAAGCGCGGATGCCAAGTCTGGCAAGGTTGTCCAAAAGATTCCGCGCAGCTGGCACAAACGGGCGTCTGGATCTTAGTCTCACTTGGCAATTATCTTAGGACCCACTTAAAAGACTATACAAGATATGATCCATCAAGATTTATGACAAAAGTTTGTATATATAATATATATCCTTAATATAAAATATAATATATATATATTTATTAATAAAAGCACTAAAATAGATTAAAAATAACAATTAAAATCCACGACAGCCTGTTTCATCCTAAGAATCGTCAGGTGGAAACTAGAAAATTAAAATGCAGTTAATTTTAGTAAAAATAATATGTAGTAAAATTAGTTAAGCAAATAATACAATTCCTGTGACGTCATAGAAGAAAAAATATAAGAAATGCAAGTATGGAGGTTTGCATTCATTTAAAAATGAGGAAAGGCGAGTTTGGTGTGTTGAAAAAGGTATAAAAGTAAGAAACTCTATAAAGCAATAAAAGTAAAAGGGGGAGCACTGTAAGCTTTATGAAGTAGAAAGGAAAAGTAAGTGAAAGATAGTGCGAACGATAGTGAGAGGTATAAGCGGATTAAGACGGACAAGAGAGTACACAAAAGAGGGGGGTGATTAAAGTGCACAAAATCAGGTGGGTCAAATATTTAATATAAAGTGAATTTATTTTAGTGGCGGCATATACTGTATCTTGTTAGTTTGTAATTAAAAATCTTATTCAAAAAGAAAAATAAATGAAAAAAGTAAATGAAAATTGAATAAGATCTCCAACTGCCCTCCGACGGGCTCGGACAGGCAAAACAGTCTGCGGTGGTAAATAAAATAATGTGAAGGTATGGTCTAAAATTCGATGAAACTGCTATGACCCGGTGTCACAGAGCACTTCTCTCTGAAGAGCACCGGCCAAAAAACTATGTACGTGTATATATATATATATATTTGAAAGTGATTAAAAATTAAAAAAAAAAAAAAAAATTGAAAATTTGAAATCCACCGTAGTCTGCTTCGCCAAAGATGGCTCATCAGATGGAATTTGTGAAATGAAAAAACATAGAATGTAAAAATATCTAAAAGGCGGAAATATTTTTATATTGATTGTCACTCAATTTTATCCACTAAAACAAATAATTCTCTAAGAAAACATTAACAGTTACACATACAAGTCGGCTACGTACGTACTGGGCATAAACAACTTGGTCTGATTTAAAACAATAAGGAAACACATAACACTGCATAAAAACGTCATACGATAGAAATCGTGAAGAAACAAACGTGTAGGAGTAAGGTTTGGTCAGGCGACACAGAAAAAAAGCGCGAAAAGTATTACTTTTCCCGTTTCTTTTAGTAGTAACTACTTTTCCCACTGAGTGGTAATTAAGCATTGTGATGTCGCACTAGGATAGGATAATTTCTCTGCAACATTCTAATGCGCTGTAGAAATTCGGGCTTTCTTAGTGATTTTATTCGAGACCAGCACGTGCCTGTGAACTGTGGACATTTAGAAAGAAGAAAACTAGGTACTAGTGTTGTCTAGTGAATTTGCTGTTATTAGCAATAAAAGCGTTCAACTCCTGTTTTTTTAGCTTTTGCTAGTCATAGTGTATCCAATTTGCTAAGACGTGTACTGAGCAGCAGGCTTTGCTACGATTACAAGGCATTTCAGCAGACTGCTCATATGGTGAATACTCTGACAGCGAGCTAGATGACGCATTGACAAATGATGCACAAGCGGAGCTTGATTCAAGTGGGGAAAAATCAGACGTCGGTTACCCTAGCGAAGTCAATGACAGCGATTTACAGAATCAGGTGCAGGTGAATCAAGACTTGACTGGAAAAGACGGAACAACTTGGCAAGCTTTGGCTATTTCCCATGTGCAATGAGGGCGCTTGCAACAACAAAACATACTGAGCTTCAAACCTGGCACAACTGGATTTGCAACAAGCAGAATTACTGAAAGCAGTCCATTGTCATCGTTTTGCGTTGTGTTTAACGAGGCAATGCTCAGAAATATAAGAAAATGCACGGTAGCTGAAGCCCATCGCGTTTTTGGCAGAATGAACTGGGATACGACACTTGATGAGCTGGACAAATTAATTAGACTGGTTTTTGCAAAAGCAATTTTAGGATAGAGAGGTCTGCCAGTGAAATGTTTGTGGATTACAACCTTGGGGTGTTCAGTGTTCAATAAAACTCTATCAAGACGCAGATTCAAGGAAATAATGCGTTTTTTATGTTTCCACGTGGAGAGTGAAAGGCGGCAAAGGGTGATTCTTGACGAGTTTTGCTTGGCTTCCTCGTGGTGGAAACCTTTTATTGAGAACCCTCAGAAGACGTATGTGCCTAGTCCTTACATTACAGTAGATGAATAATTACTTTCATGTAATGCTAAATGCAGGTTTATTCAATACATGCCGAATAAACCTGACAAGTTTGAAATTAAATTCAGGATGGCAGTTGGTGTGGAGACAAAATACCTCTACAATAGCTTTCCGTATCTGGGGAAAGATAAAAGTAGGGATACTTCTGTAAGCCTGCCATCATACGTTGTGACAAAGCTGATGCAAACGATTTTCAAACGTGGCTATAATGTCACTTGTGACAATTTTTTCACAAGTCTTGATGTTGCGCTGCGTCTGGCAGAACAAAAATGCAGTATTGTTGGCACAGTTCGACAGAATCATAGAGAACTACCACAAGCTGCAAAAAGACAGCAGCAACAGTACGAAACTTCTTTGTTACTTTTACTCAAACAGCTGTTGTTACTTTGACTTCATACCAGTGTGAAAGACAAAAATCGGTAGTAATAATGAGCACGTTACATCCTGATGTAGAGATTTCTTCTCACAACAATCCTAAAAAAAAACCAGACACAGTTTTATTTTATAACAAAATAAAGCGAGGGTCGATGTCATTGATTAGATGGTCAGGAAATACTCTGTAAAGGCTACGAGCAGAAGGTGGCCCATTCATGCATTTTACAATGTTATTGATCTAGCACTGACCAATAGCTGGATTCTCTTCCAAGATATTTGCAAGTCAGGAATCAGTCGCCGGAAGTTCATACAACGGGTGGTTGAAAAACTTACCGGGACAACTCCAGGGGAAAATACTGGAAAAAATGCAGTTACACAAAGAAACCTCATCGAAACTGACAAACCTTTTGAAAAAAAGTGAAAAACATGAGTGACAATAAAGTGCGGTAATAGAACAACGGATTTGTGCAACAGTTTCCGGGCCATGGTATGTGGGAAATGCGCAATAGAAATTTTTTCCAAACTGTGTTGATTAAATGTAACGACAAGTCGCTTACCTTCGTAAACCGTTGCAGTTATTATTTTACAAACACTAACTTGTTTTTGCATTTTTTTGCCTTCAAATGCCACTAAAGTACAAATTTTTTGGTTTATGCCTAGCAGGTTCAATTTTTAATTGTTCTATTTTTTCTTCCAAAAAAATTATCATGTAGGTGTTCGTTATTTTTAAGAGTGCAATGAATAATGTTTAATGCTATTTCCACTTTAAGAATGTTTTTTGACCAAATAAATGAAGAAATCGCAGCTTTTGTGTATTATGCATCAATTGACGCACTTGGTCGTTCTAGGTAGTTTGAAAGCGCGGTCGTTCTAGTGTTAATAGCCTATTGTTTTGTGGTTCGACTGATATAAAACATTTCAATAAAACCGCACAAGCTATCTCTCCAGAAGACAAAAATTAAATTTCAAAAAATTTACTTTGCCTTCTCAAAAAGCTTGTTTTAACAGTAAACCTATTTTTAATCATGGGAACTAAACAATGTTATTTGGTAGCAATCGGTCTTAATATGACTGTTATTTGGGGCTATTTAAAATTTTGCTGGTTTATGTTAGATTTTCAGAAATACGAATATTACAACTTACCCCATTTTACAACTTGCTTCGGTCTCCCCTACGTTTGTCAAATCTGCAAAAAAGTCTTTTCCATCCGTTCTCACTATTTTTGCCACATGCAAACCTGTGATGCTTCTGCAAAATATAAATTTGTTGGGGGTGCCTTTCACACCCAAAAATCTATTTTTTAAGAAATTGAAAATGAAGGCATTTTTGTTCCGAAAGAAAATCGTTTTTATTGTTTTCGAGCAGCGTTTGATTGCAAAAGTTATTTTTATACAAAAAACCTGCCACCTAACGGTCCACAGCTGGAGTGGGTGTCGGAGCACATTTCCATATTGGTCAGTGTAAGAAGTAATGTGCCAGGTTTTTTAGAGACCAAGTGCTTTGTGAGTAAAGAAAATGTTCGGGAATTGGGTCTTGAAAAATACAATATCTTGAAGAAATTTCTCGAGCCGCTTATCGTGTTTTACAAGAACAGTTTCAATACGTTTTTGTTGCTTTGAAACGCTTGCGAGATACCCGCCTCGCTGCTAAACCAAACTCGTCAAAAGAAAAATATCCGCTGACTCGCTTAATGTGCCGTTTCGACGCGTTTTGTCAGTGCTTCTAATACTGGGTTTTAATAGAGAACGCTATGACCTGAATGTTGCAAAGCGATTTATTTTGCAGAGTCTACGTGACAAAATTCAATTTGCTGTAAAAAAGAAACAATAATTATATTTGTGTGAAAACGCCTTTGCTGAAATTTTTAGATATTGTAAATTATTTGGCACCTGGTTTTTCGTACAATAAATTTGTTGGAGCATGTGACTTTTCTCAAACCAAATTTTTTACCTTATGAATGGTTGGATGACTTGTCCAAATTAAATAAAACGTGTCTACCACCTTGCAAAGCTTTTTTTCTATTAAAAATTGCAACATTACTCTTGAGGAATACAATTTATGTAAAAAGATGTGGTTAGATAAAAAAATGAAAACGCTTAAAGATTTTTTGGTTTATCATAACAATTTTAACGTGGCTCTTTTTTTGAAAGCAATCAAAAGTGCTTTAATTTTGATAAAACTCGTTGTCTTGATATGTTCAAAGACGGATTGACTGCGCCTGGTTTGACGTTAAAGTAGTTGTTCTCAACTATTGACAAAAATATGACGTTTAATTTGTTCGATAAAAAAAAAACTCGCTCAAATTGATTAAAGAGAACATTGTTGGGACCTTCAGTTATTTTTCACCGATGTCATGCCAAACCAAAACAATAGTCAGACACGCAGAATTCAAAAACATTGCAAAAGTGCGTCAGTCGATCCAGGGGTACGATGCAAATGGTTTGTATTTGAGTTGTATCATGGAATCCATGCCGACTGAATTTTTTATACGCTATCATAATGACAACGATTTTCAACCCGTCCTTTCACAAAAGTTACGAGGCGATGCAGTGGTTGGAGTATGTAGCAAAGAGAAACAATACTTTTATTGAACATAATTTTATGGGGGTAAACGTAAAATAGGAAGTTGTCATATTTTTGTCGAAGCAAACACGATTTTTCAATTTATGGATGTCATTGGCATGGTCACGCTGTTACTGTGTAAGGAAATTTCTTGCCCTCTGAATTTTGATAGTAGTAGCGTGAAGCTAAAAGAGAAAATTGCAAAGGAGAATGAATGGAGACTCTGAGAGCAAGTACTTCAGGAAAATCTGAGTATCTTCGTAAATAGGTTATATAGTAGTGGAAATTTTTGAGTGTGAATGAAACCGTTTAAATAAAACTGAGAAGGTTATCAATTTCTTAAGATCTTTTTCGAGAACAATTTTTCCGTGTAAAGCTAGGTCATAATATGAATTTCTTGATTTAATATATAACGACAAAAGTTTTGATCTTGTCTTGTGCGGTATGGAAACTCCACCTGAAAAGAAAAAGTATTTTTGCGAGATTTGTTCGATTTTCCAAAATGTAAAAGTGTCTCGTGACGGTATAGGCGAATTTTAAAGCTTTGCAGAAAAAACAATCTACTAAGCCAACCAAGACGTATGCTTATATCAAGTTTGTTTGGAAAAAAAATTTTGTTAATAACTCACCTTTTAAAATGGTATTTAAAACATGGTTTAAATGTAACCAAATTGCACAAAGTTATACAATTCACTCCTAAAAAATGTTTTCAAAAATTTGGCAATCAAGTTTTTGGCGCAAGAAGAAGTGGTAATATTGACTCTTCACAAAAAATCCTTGAAGACACGTTTAAGCTTTAGGGAAATTCAGCAATTACATGCAAAACGATTACAAATAAAGAAAGGCACAAGACTATTGAATATCTGGACCAAGAAAAAGCAGTACAGGCTATTAATAATCCTTTGTTTAATTCTTTAAATCAGATAAAAGAAAATCTATTTGAAGTACAGTCATTTAAGAAAAAAATTGTTTTTGATTTATCACTTCAAATTGTTTTTTTTCTATGAATACGCCAAACAAGAATGTTACAATTTTATCAAGACTGTTTGTTCAAATTTGTTGACCGAAAAATTTCGAATGCTTAGAATGTGACACCAACTCTTTGTACATTGCCATCTTGGGGAAAAGTCTACAAGAAATAATAAAAAAAGAATTTTATAAAAATTATCATCAATGGTTTGCCGCAATTGCTTGTTTTCGAATTTTCGAGCTTTCACATTTTCAGGGAAACCAAAATTTTTATAAAGAAAAATTTAAGCTTTTTTCTTTTGCAAACTAGCTGTTATTCAACAAATTCTAAATTTTATAATTCACGTGATTATGGGCATTGTAGAAGATCGTAGGCGATTTGTTTATGAACTCTCCAAAAAACGTTCACATGGAGAAATTTCATAACCGTTTACTTTCGTTTCTTCGTGGTTGGAACTCGCGTGCTTCACCAACAATTCTAGCTTCTGCTGGATTGTTTTTCGTGGGAGGGGGAGATAAAACGGCGTGTTGGTATTGTAACTGTACCTTGAAAAACTTGTTGCCAGATGACAATCCCTGGGTAGAGCATGCCAAGTGGTTTCCTGATTGCGATTTTGCATTATTGTACAAAGGCACACGTTTGTTATCTTTTCTGCTTTTGCTGCTATAAATAGCGATTCAATCTCTCTTTCTGAGCGTAACGTGCTTGCCTCTGCAACGGCAAGAGATGTTTTTTTATATAAAATTTGTTATAATTAAAAAATAAAGTGCATCTTTGTTTCATATGGCCACGCGTTTTCTTGTTGGTTCTGTAGCGTGACAGTATCGTACTGCCCCGTTTGTCAAGTAAATTTTACCTCGATACAAAAAATTTTTATCTCTCAAAAAAAGGTTTATCAGCGTTATAAAGATGTGAGCACAAAGTCTTCGTTTTAAATGAAATTATTTCATCCGTTTACGTGCATCCTGTCAGGTCCCACCGGTAGTGGAAAGAGCGTTTTTGTTTCTAAGTTAATTAAGGAAAACGTCGTTCGTCCCAAACGAGATCGTATTGTTTGCAGCTACGCAGACTATCAGAAACTGTACAAAACGCTTCCTCAAGTCGAATTTGTTTAAGGACTTACACAAGATTTCAACCCAGAATAAAACAACTTACTGATAATTGACGGTTTAATAAGCGAAAACGATAAAGCTGTTGCAGATTTGTTTACGAAAGACAGTCATGAAAAAAATATTAGCGTGATATACATTGTGCAAAATCTTTTCAATAAGAGCAAAGAACATCGTACCATTTCGTTAAATTCGCAGAACCTAGTAGCTTTTAAAACTCTCGTGATACAAATTAAATCTCTGCATTAGCACGTCAAATTTACTCAAAGCATTCTAGAAGCGTTTGCTGACGCAACCAGTCTCTCTCACGGATTTTGGTTTTGGTTTTAAACAATCTACAGACGAGAAACATCGATTACGATCCAAAATATTTCCAGGTGAAACTCAAATCATGTTTATACTTAATCATTTTCGATAATGTCTGCAAGGCTTCAAAAACACGGTTCTACCTTGCGTTTTCTTTCTAAAAGCAAACCTTTGGTCATTCGCTCAATTATTAAAGACGCTGACAAAGACTTCATTGATTGCGTTTCAGAATGTTGCTGAAGGTATTAAAGGGAAATGTTGCCTTAACATCAAAGCAAAAAAGCAAACTTTTAAAATACAAAACTGTTCTAAGGTCGATTGCCAAAAAAAGTACTTTACTAAAAAGGAAAAAGCACTCGTACAGGTGGTTTCTTATAGCGCTCATAGAACCCTTACTTAGTGCAATTATTTTCGCTGTGTCCAGTTTTTTCGAAGCAAAATAATGGAAACAGTTCAAAAGATAGCTTTAGTAGACCCTCGTATTTTAGAATAGTTAGAAAATAAACAGCCTCTTACTGTACTGTCCAATTTTGGATAAAGAAATGCAACAGATTTTAACATAAAAAATCTCGGACGAAGAAAAATATAGCGTTTTATCAACAGATTTTACAAAAGTATTTGTTTTGGATCTTTTGTAAAAATCCCCAGCCACTAACGCAAAAATGTGAGATTTGAGAAAAACACCCCCGCCACATTTTAAGTACTACACGGTGGCGGGGGTGTTTTTTGGAGGGGGATTTCCACAAAAGATTTTTTGTTTTTTAAAAGTAAAATCGAAACAACGCCGGTTCAAGTAATTGTATAAGAACCCCTAGAAAAGCATAAAATACACAAAAAAGAAGTTGGCTTACAACGAGAAGCATGTCATAAGGAAGTCGTAAAACAAGAACCAAATAATAGAACTTTGATGAAAAACTTTGTTGCTTCAAGCTTACCAAAAACCTTAAAAGCAAAAGGAAAAATTCTTTTAAACTTTATTCAGCATTTCAGCGATCTAGATTATACAGATTCCGGACAGATACGTTACCAAATCGAACCGATTTCCAACGTAAACTTGTACGACCTAATCAATGATTTGTTTCGAAAAAAGAAACAAAGTTATCTAGCTTGCATACAAAAGCTTAATATGGGATGGAAGGAAGCAAGCATACCTCGAAGTTTGATTGGAAACAAAGCGCACTTGGAACGCTTATTCTCAAAGCAATGGGTTCGCTACTAAAGCTTATTATTATTTTCCAAGTAATCCCGCAAGTTTTGGTGGAATACAAAAACTTAAAAAGTCTTCCAAAAATTCTTTTTGAACCGTAAAAAACTGGTTAAATTCACAGGACATTTCAGAAAGCGATTTGAACGCGTTTTCAGCGCCGTCGTGTTATGTTCAGTGAAATAGACGAGCAATGGCAAGCTGATTTAGTTAATGTTTCTGCTCTGTCGCAGCATAATGACGGTTAAAAGTTTATGCTGGTGTGTATTGATGTACTGTCAAAGTTTGCGTAGGTTGAACCTATCAAAAATAAAACTGGAAATTCAATGATTGGTCCTTTTTTTGTGTGATTTTAAAGCGTTCTCCCAAACGTTTGCTTCGCGGAAAAGAGTTTTTAAACATTTTATTTCAAAAGTTCGTAAAGTCAAAAAATTGATTTCTTTACGACTTACAACGATGAGACCAAAGCGAGCGTTGTCGAGCGATTTAATTGAACTTTAAAATTAAAAATGTGGCGCTATTTCACTAAAAGCCGTACTCTGAGATACGTCAAAGTTTTGACTAATTTTAAGAAAGAGTATGACAAATTGTTTCACCAAAATATCAAAACAGCCCCAGACCAAGTAGGAATTTATAACAAAGAGCAAATTTGGCAAAACCTATAATCCGACGTAACGCTTTTTAAAAACCAAAGATTCTTTTCGGTTGTAGAGTTCGAATAAGCAAAAAAAGAAAAAATTTTCAAAAAGGCTATCTCCCGAACTGGTCGGAAGAAATTTTTATAGTTAAAAAGGCTTTCTTCGTCGTGTTATGTTTGTGTTATGTATTGTTGTCGGCAGCGTGGTCGAGTGGTTAAAGCGCCGGGCTCGTGACCAACACGGTCTCGGTTCAAAACCCACGCGCGCCATTCTGTTGTGTCCTTGGGAAAGATACTTTACGACCCATTCCCCTGCTTGGTGGTCCTGGAAAGCAGTTCTAAATTACAGTCATATCTCTATTAAATTACAAGCGGACAGCAATATTTTGGTATCTCCGGAAGCAGGTTGGGGTAATTCTTTGCCCTATGTATTAGCGCCTCCGTCGCTTTTCTGCGAGTCAGGAGGATAAATATAGAGATAAATAAAAAAAATGTTTTACAAGATTCCAGCGGTGAAGAGCTATAAAGTAACTTTTACATAGAAGAAGTTCAACAAATCTTTAAAAGGAACAATATTTATTTAATTGACTCGGTTCTTTCCACACGAAAAGATGGGGAAAACAACAATTGCTTGTTCGTTGGTTGGGCTATTTAAAAAGTTTTAATTCTTGGATCGATAAGCAAAGCCTTACTTCGTATCCCAATTAAATGTTGTTTCGAGAAAAAAAACTAATGCAAAACATTGTCTATTATATTCAAGTTATTTGTTTAATGGTTGTGATTTTAGCTAGCATAATTAATATCAGCTTCTCAGACTTGGATTTAAATTTGTGGGTTGCCCTTTTAACCAGTTGTTTGGGCTATCTTTTGCCATCACCAAAGATTAAAAAGGTTAAAGATGTTTCACTTAACTCTTCCGAGTAATTCTTCCCAACAGTTTTTTCCAAACAACACCCCCACGCACTTCACGACCAAATTACCTCAGACTGTTACTTTGAACGAAGAGTACGAAGTTGGAGTCAATAAAATTTAAATTCCTGTCTTGGTACAATGTTACCGAAAACAATTGTCCGTTTAAAACATCCCCAGCTAAAATTTTCGGAACTGGACACCGTGCAAAAGAATTGTCTCTTTTGACTCATATCATCAAAGCTGGTTTTTACAAAAAGACAGAAGTGTTGTTGCAACACATGAATGATTTAGTCACCAAACTCTTGTCGAACCGTAAAAATTTAGTTTATTCTTCAAAGGATGATGTTTCTAAGCGAGTTTTGATTTTGGTGAAGAAAGATAAGTTACTCTTGTCTTTTGCTCTTGCTCTTGCTCGTCTTTTTGTTTTTGAATCTCAACACTTTAATAGTGGTGAATATTTTTCTGATTCGGTCACCGACTTGGCGCACAAATATCATATCGTGTTTGTGTATACTGACTTGATTCAACCGCACATTATTAGAGATTCAATGGTGCCTTTGCTGGCTACGATCCCTGTCAAAGCAGAACATGGTAATGTGGTTTCCCAACGGTATAATCGAATCAATTATTGCCCGCTACAAGCTTGAACATTTTCTACGGTAGAAATAGACCTACGCACCGATACTGGAAATCAGGTCCCGTTTGAATTTAATTTAGTTATTGTCTCACTTTATTTTTGAAAGCGAAATGTACCTACGGTATGAAAAATCGTATTAATATAAACACTGTTACCAGGGATATTACTTATTTTAAAATTCATTGTTCTTCTGGTAAAATCAGAGGCAAGTAAAACTTCAACAAATACAAATTGTATTTGTTGAAGTTTTACTTGCCTCTGATTTTACCAGAAGAACAATGAATTTTAAAATAAGAAAAATCGTATTGTTGTAAAAAGGACATTAAAATGAATGAAGATTATTACGTCAAGCAAGCAGGAAACGGTCTTCCCGTTTTTCGCGGTGCTTCCTTTCAAAAAGGATACGGAATTGGAAGTGTTTTTGGTTCCATTGGACGAACTGTGTTACCTTTGCTTAAGTCAGGAGCAAAAGCCGTTTAAAAAGGATTAAAAAGGACATTAAAATGAATGAAGATTATTAAGTCAAGCAAGCAGGAAACGGTCTTCCCGTTTTTCGCGGTGCTTCCTTTCAAAAAGGATACGGAATTGGAAGTGTTTTTGGTTCCATTGGACGAACTGTGTTACCTTTGCTTAAGTCAGGAGCAAAAGCCGTTGGAAAGAAAGCTTTAAAATTTGTTCAGCCGTTACACACTTTAGTGACAGTCCGCCAGGTGAGCGTCAAAGAAAACGAAAAAGAAAGACAAAAACAAAACCTGTCAAAAAAAACGTGATATTTTTGGGTAATGTCTGCTTTTATTTACGAAAAATCTAGTCACTGCACTTTAAATCAACAGGGCTTGTTTTCATTAAAACCAACACAAGCGAGTGTAGAAGCTAGTAATTATACCAAATTTTTACCTGTGGCAACTCTTACAATGAAGGTCCGATCGAATTTCACATTCCTGCTTCTGATACGATTTACGTAGATTTATCTACATATAGTTTTTTGTTGCATGTTCGAGCTAAAATCGTCAATGTCGATGCAACAACAACAACAACAACAACAATGTCAACAATAAAGAAGTTGTTCCTGTCAAGTATTTTTTTACATGCGATTTGGTATCAAGTTGATTTGGTTTTAAATCAAAAAAACAATTACTCAATCATCGAACTGATACGCCTACCGCGCAATCATTGAAGCTTCAATGAATTTTAATAGCGAGTCCAAGCAAACCCAATTGGCTTCAGCAATGTTTGCAAAAGACACTGCTGGTGAACACGATACGGCAAAGTACTCAATCACTAGATCGGAAATTCGTGTTCTTAATATACCTGGAGGAAGTGGTTCATTGAATCAAGAAGTTGTAATACATGGCCGTTTACCGCAAAGAATAGTTATCGGTCTTACGGGGAATTTCAACGGAGCCTACTATAAAAAAGCATTTTAGTTTCACCACTTTAACATGAATAGCATTTCACTTTATCGCGATGAAAATAAATCTGTTTAAAAAATTTAAAACCGAATTTTATCCACAATGAGTTTGTGCGGTCGTTTTTTACGCTTTTAAGAGACACAGGTATATATTTTACCAATGCTACAAACGACATCAGTCAAAACGACTTTATAGGAGGGAGTGCGTTGTTTTGCTTTGACCTTAGCGCCGATTGAAAATCTGACGAAAACTTTGAACTGGTTAAAAACGGTAACATCAGGCTTGAAATCACGTTCTCTGAACCTTTAACTGAGTCTGTGAAAGTCATTGTCTATTCCGAGTATCAAAACTTAATTGAAATTGACAAACATAGAAATTTTTTTTTGATTACGGTGCTTAAAGTGAGGAATACCGAAGAGATAAATAAGTTGCTTTATGCTGACCAACAAACAAAAGATATATTTTGTGATGCTATGCTAAAGACGATATTTTAAATGAATTACATGAAAAATATCCTAAAGCTTGTATCGTCAACAGACACAATCATTTTAATCCTAGAAAGCAGTAGGTTGCCATGTACCTTGAAAGCTCTCTACTGAGACTTGTTTCGACTCTTACAGAATTTCACCGATGCATTGAGAGTTTGTAATGTTTATGTCGCGTAATACTGCAAAATGGAACTATAACCAAGTCATAATTCAGAATTTCTTCTCTACAAATTGCGGAAAATTTTGTATCTATTTTATTCGACAACGCTCAAAAAACGTTTCTTTGCTTGATTTAGTAAACGTGTTTTCTAATAACTTAAATAAAAAGGACGTTTTGATTGAAAAATTGTTGGAATAAAACAAAAAACGTAAAATATTGTCGATTTTATTTGCAAGTGAGAAAAAAACAAAAAAAGCAACAAAGCAAAATAAATTAATTTTTTACTAAAACGAAGAATTACTATTCAAGTCCTGCATCAAAGCGTTCTTACTCTTGCGAGAAAAAGACTTAAAAAAGTCGCTGATTTCACCCAACTTTTTCTTTTCGATACTTCTGGCACCTTTAGAACGAACGCACTCATAGCACACCATAGAGCTCTTCATCGTTTTCACAGTCAGGGGAGAATACAAATTGACAAACTTGTAATGTAGCTTTATTCCATCAGCAGATATTTCTTGTTGCGCGTTTTCAAAATTTACGCGAACGGAACAATCTCTAGAGTCTTTGTTTGTGACAAAAATCATGTGAAGCTTGCAGATTCCTTTGGTGTTTCGATTTTCGAACAGGAGCAAACACGTCCGATACGGTATTAACTTTAATAACACTTCGCACAATTGAAGATGATCAAAATATTGTTGGTCTTCAAGTTCAACAAAAAAAAAGATCATTCCCAAATCACAGTTGTTCGAGGTTTTTTGTCGTAGTTTTGTTTTGCCTGCACGGTGGAAAATAGATTTCGGGCAATCACTGTAGAAAATCACCGTTTCGAACAGAATTCTTGTCAGACGTTGTCGAGCTGTTCATCGCAATAATGAAACATCGATGGAATATTTGGTTTGTTTCATGACATTGCTGTGTTGTTTACTGAAGAAATTATCTTTTGAGCTATTTTATAAAAAGAAATGATTTTTAAACAAGCTGCATAAAGATGAGAAACACCAGACTCGAGTTTCGCTCTTGTTAGAGCTCGTCAGTGATGCTTATCTCACCGCGAATCGAACCTGGGACTGTAGTCTTCCACGCAGGTTACTATACCACTAGACTACAGATCCCGGACGACAGATGGACTCAAAGCAACTGTTATAACTTATTCCCGGATTAGGGTTAGGAAGGTCCCAGGTTCGATTCGCGGTGAGATAAGCATCACTGACGAGCTCTAACAAGAGCGAAACTCGAGTCTGGTGTTTCTCATCTTTATGCAGCTTGTTTAAAAATTAATTCCAAATTTCCTCATAATTCTTCAAATATAAAAAGAAATGAATGAAACCTTCAAAAATCGACCATATTTATAGAGAAATTTTTTTCTTTAGCAACAGTTGTACGCCATAGTAATCGTTTTCTAAACAACTGTGCTCTCAACGTCCAATAGAAATCCTTTTTTTGGTAACTACTTGCTCTAAATATCTACTACTAATCCTTTTTTGGTAACAACTTGGCATGACACGCCCAGGCAACATTTTTAGAAACGACCGGTACGAGCGTCGAACACGTCACAGTCGTAAAAATTCTCAACACACTTACTAAATTTTCGCAAGCGAGAACATCGGAGACTTTTTCAAAGAACAATAATTGTTTTTTGATCCAAAACAAAACAGGTCGCTAACATGAAGATTACAACTCGCTTGCTAAAACGACCGACCTAATCGTCTTGCTAAAACACAGAAACATTGTTTTTAATCCCAAACAATTGTGCTTTTCAGTCACGTGAATAAAATTTGGGCAGACGTGTCAAAAAGATATCGATCACGCCCGTCTTTAAAAAGCAGGGTGAAATTACCAATAAAAACATTCAACACGTCACAAACACTGCAATCGTTGAATAACTTACCAGAAAATTGAACACAAAATCTTTTAAACTCAATCAAACAATCTAATGAAAGAAATTTTCAACCCCTTGCTAAGAATCGAACTCAAAACTTTCAAAAAAATTTTTGATTACCAGGCTAAGAATCGAACACAAAGAGACTTTTAAACTCAATCAAACAATCCAATAAAAAAATTTCCATCTTCTTGATAAGAATCAAACCTATCAGAAAAATTTTCAATCACCATGCTAAGAATCGAACCCACCATACAAAAAACTCTTGCTAAGAATCAAACACAAAACTATAAAATTTTTAATATCCTTGCCAAGAATCGAATCGGTCCAAAAAATTTTCCTAGCCGAGAATTAAACACAAAACTTTCAAAAAAATTTTCAATCACCATGTTGAGAATCAAACACAAAGACTTTTAAACTCAATCAAACAACTTAATAAAAAAATTTACATTTCCTTACTAAGAATCAAATGCAAAGCTAAAAAATTTTTAATCTCCTGCCAAGACTCGAACCCGTGCAAAAATTTTCCCTAACCGAGAATTGAACACGAAACTAAAAAATTTTCAATGCCCCTACTAAGAGTTGAACATGTTCAAAAAATACCCCCAACTAAGAATCGAACATGAAACTAAAAAATTTTTAATCACTATACTAAGAATCGAACCTGTGCAAAAATTGTTCTTAGGGGAATCGAACACGAAACTAAAAAAGTTTTAATCACCATGTTAAGAATCGAACCCACCACACAAAAATCACTTTGCTAAGATTCGAACACGAAACGAAAAAAGTTTTTAATCACCATACTAAGAATCGAACTCGCGATTCATTGATCACAACTTTCCAAATTTTCCAAAAAAATTTTCATGATTTAATTTTCAATCACCATGCTAAGAATCGTACTCACGATCCATTGATCATAACGTGCCAAACTTTTCAAAAAAATTTTCAATCACCCTCTTAAGACGCTACTCGACCCACACTCCAATGATCACGACATTCTGCACCACTACACGCGTAACCCGAAAGAAAAGAGGTCGCTCCCCACTCTTCCGTTACGCATCGCTGCGCGGCACGTGACGTTTTGGACCAAAACAACGTAAAACAAATCTTATTACTAAATCGCGCCTTAAAAATTTTCCAATACACATCCAACCTTAAAAATTTGCTCTAAATCTACCCTAAAACATGAACTAGACAATATTCATTCTTTTGTCCTTGTAGAAAAGGGTTATCCAGAATTTCTTATTGATTCGAGAATTTCCAAAAAACATTTACGTTTCTAACAAAACGCTAAAGAAGGCCCAAAAAATGTCCTGTCTATTTAAAATTACCTTGGGTTGGCAAAAATTCCCTGAAATTTGATAAAAAAATAAAATCATCTATCACTAATTGTTTTAGAGCGGTTCAACCACAAGCGGTCTTTTTTACCAGACGAATTTTACCTACAATATAGGAGGTTCTTTCCACTTTTCAACAAAGTAATGTCGCATGTGTGATGGAATTTCAAGTTGGGAGTCTGATGGAATTTCAACAAAAAAAATTTCAAGTTGAGAGTCTACAGAACAAAGCTGTCAACAAATATTTTGATTTTACTGTCCTGAAAACTAGAATGCATGCCCCAAACATACTCGCTGACAAAGAACGGTTTTCACCTGGGTTTCTGCAAAACAATCTTAGAAGTTTCTACAAAAGAGTTTAACAGATAGTTTTTGGTGCAAAAGTAGTCCATGATTTAAAAAACGTAAAGAGCCCTAAACCCTATTAAGACTGGGGGGGGGGGGGGCTGAAACTGCCCGCGGTGTTAAAATGCTGTGTGCTGCTCAAAAACTAATTGCACGAATTTTTTCAAATCTTATGACTTTTCCTGATTTTTATTCATCTAAAACAGTGGTTTCCAAACTTTTTTAAAAAATTCCCATAACGGGACCCCTTGTAATCTTTTAATGATTTTCGGTCTATCGTCTCTTTCATCTATTATCTGTTTTACAATAATTATATTAATTAACGAGCCATTGATGCAATTCCCTGTGGTGAATAATAGAGCAAAACCTTGATGTTTTGCGATGTATCGTAGTATAAAATTTAAATAGCTTCTTTTTATAGTTCAGGGTGGTCCAACTTCTCCACTCTTGTGGGCCACTTTTCAAAATTATTCGAGTTTGCGGGCCTCAGTCGGCTAAAAATTCCTATTTTCGTTCCAAAATCAGGGTGTTCTCTAAAAAAAAAAAAGGTCTTCACTTGGAATTGGTCTGCAAAATTCCTATTTTCGTTCCAAAATCAGGGTGTTCTCTAAAAAAAAAAAAAAAAAAAGGTCTTCACTTGGAATCGGTCTCCAAAATTCCTATTTTGGCGCAAAATCATAGCGTTCTCCAAAAAAAATTACGGCTGCTGCTTCTGATCGACAAGACTTGTGCAAAATTGATATGCGGCATGCGGCCCGCGGGCCTGTAGTTGGACCACGCTGTTATAGTTAATGGGGAAACTGTATACAGAAAATTTTTTTCGCGGACCCCCTAAAACTGCTTCACGGACCCCGAAAGGTCCGCGGACCCCACTTTGGGAACCACTGATCTAAAAGTTGGTGCAATTTTTGAGAAAATTGCTCAAGTAATTTTGGAGTTATTATAGTTTGTTGACACCTAGTCATTAATTTTTTGACTATTTCATAAAACGTGTGAAAAAAGCAGCCAAAAGCGAGAAAAAGGCCAATTGTAATCTGCTTATCAAAACAATTGAGACTGAACTATTCATTAACTATGTTTACTCAAACACTTTACAAGGCAATAAAACCCTTTCAATCTCTCTTTCCAAGGGAAGTTGTTTATGTAAAAAAAGAAGCAACTGTAGATTTAGATTTCTTTTCGTATAAAATTTTTTAAAAAATTCGGATGAAATCCCGACCACTTGATTTGGCTTTATTATAAAAGTTGATCTTACAATCGATCATACGCTTCAATACCTTTGGTATAAAGGCTATTGGAACGGAAAATTACTACCATCGGAACTATTCAAGCTAAGCGCAAAGAAATATCAAACGAAATAAAGCAAGTGTGTATTAGAGATTTTGGTTTCTATAAACTTTTTTGGAACGAACCTGAAAAAATATCAACTTCAATTTTTTGTTGTAAACTTTAAAACCAAAGGAAAGCGAAATATTGCAATTTTATCAACAATGCACCCAATTTTTTAAATTTCAAAATATTAAAAGAAGAAATCCGCTTTATACAAGTTATGTGATTATACGAAAGAAGGTACAGTCATTGTAGACCAAAATTTACTTTCTGTTTGAGTAAAACCAAGTCTCAAAAATGGACCACAATTGCATTTTCGTATTTGCTTGATATTTGTCGCATAAATGCAACAAGTGCATTGACAATAAATAAACACGCGAAGCTGCGCAAACAGAATTTGTTTGAAGTTGGCTTTAGTCTTGTTTTGAAATTAGTAAAACTTTTCATCCAAGGCAAGGTCGAACCCACTGTTTTTCAACCTTTTTCCGATTGCGTCACATTTTTGAAATTTTTAAAAAATCGCCGCACCATTTTTATTAAATTTTGTTTCCAAAATCAGGTGATCACTAAAAAAAAGTTTTCACCCAGAATTGGGCTCAGATGTCTAGCTTTTGTCCCTAAAATCAGTTATATTCTAAAAATACCGTTGCTCTGGTCGCTGCACAAAATTGGTATCTTTTGAAGTTCGATGCGTACTTTAGTTAGGAGCCTTAATTTCCGCCCCCAAAATTATGTGATCTCTAAAAAAAAGCTCTTCACCTTAATTCACGGTCTCTCTGAATTTCCTTCCCAAAATCAGTTCTTTCTAAATAAAAACGGTCTGCGCTCCAAATATTACATAATTCACGGGTAAAAAGCGCAATATTCGACGTCCCTAGCTAATTTTTTTCCAAAATCTTTCGCGGCACATAGGTTGAAAAACACAAATATATGTAGGACAATTGAAGCTGATAATTCAAAATAACATTACCACACTTAACCGTTTTCCTGGATTAGTGAATAATGTGCAAAAGGTTGCAGCACCCTAGCAAAATGCAAATGGCACTCTAGTATGCCGCGGCACCCCGTTTGAGAAGCATTGGTCTAACCAATGAAATTCTACAATAAAGTTAATGCTTAGCAAAAATGTCGTGAAACCAAGTATTTATACCGCTTTGTTATCGATATTTCCTTTTCAATCAGAAAAAAATGTCGGTGTAAAATATGTATATCAGAAACATCAGGTCAGGAATGAAAAAAAAAAGGCATTAAAATGGCGCTTCCAAACTTTTGTTCAGCCTGGTAACAGTTTTCAAAAATTTACATAAACAAGCTCAAAAAATATTTAAACAAATACATTGAGCTGTTCTTGAGTGCAATATTATTCTATGATTGTACTGGTGTTTTTGTTTTTTAAACAATAATGTTGAAATTAGGATTATCAATTGAATAATTTCTATCGCAAAATATATCGGTTTTATAAGTTTTGAACAAAGTTACGTTACTAGTCACAGTTGAAATATAAGTTGTTGATAATTAACTTACTTTTTTAAAACATTTTAATTTTTTGTAACTCTTACGAAAACTAGACCTAACTAATTATATAAGTCGTACAACAATTAAAAGTTAAACAATTACATCAAAAAATGTTGGCAAAATTTTAATAAACAAATATTTTATTAATAAATTATCGCACTTAATCAAAAGAAAAAAACATTCGAAACAAAAAAGGATTTGAAGATTGCGTGAAGTAAAAGATCCATTTGGGAAGAAAAATCTTTTACTTCACGCAATCTTCAAATTCTGTACCACCAAACGTTTATTCAAAAAAGGATTTCTGTAAAATTAAAAAAATCAATGTGATCAAAAGCAATCAACTCTAAATAAATTAGTCAAGTGGAAATATTCTTTTATAGTGAAGAAAATTTAAGGTGAGTTCCTGCGATGTGGAACTACAAACATAACTTTTTTGTGTAATAATTTGCTTTCTTTTTATGTTATAAAATTATTTGCCTAAATGTTCACAAAAGGAGTGAAATTAAAAAATTATTGATCAATAGCAAAGATCGAAGCGTTGTGAACACTAATAAAACCAGCTTTTAGCAGATTTGCTTGTGCAGAATTTCTTTCTATGTAAACAGTAATATAATCTCTCATAGTGGATTTCAGCTGTCAGCATTCTTACTTCTAATTTTACGGATTAATGACGTTCGACAAACAGCCGAAGTCGTTAATTCTCTCAAATCGCTCTCTCGTTTTCAGCCAATTTACGAAAATTGACTACCCTTTGAAAACTCGCTTTTTCAATCCCAAATGATGTTTAAATTCAACATTTAAGTATCTATATTAAAAGATTATAAACTTGAATGACAATTCTAGCGCTAGTAATTGTTGAGATATAAGCAAGCAAAGAGTGCTGGCATTTTCAGCCCCCCCCCCAGTCGTACAAAGTTTCCAAAAAGCCTAGTCTAAATAAGGTTAACTTTGACGGATAGTGATCGACTACTTTTATGATATCTAATATTTCTCACTCTTTCTGATTAAAGTAGAATACTAAACTATGCTTAAAAAACGTTTTTTACTTTCAAAGTAAAGTGAAAAGCGTAATGAGTTTTCACCTTAGATTGCGAGTCGGAAAACATTAGTTTTCTCTTTAAAAGTAAAGTAAAATTAAAAAAAGGCTTTAATGTCTTCATTTTAAGTTCTTAGGCTTTAAATATTTTGTGTTCTTAGATGAGCTTTTCCTTCAGATTATCAAACTTTCACAGAATTAATGCTTCATTTAAATTCCTTCACGGTATTCCTGGAAAATTTTCACGCCACTTACCAGTTTAAGAACCCTGGCTGATTTGTTTTTACTTGTATTGTATTTTAATATCAAACCCAGTAAAAAAAAATTATCAATGTTAGAATTGAGAAAAGCAATTAAATACTGTATGTTGAACCCAATAATTTAGCTTTACCGATCTCTGACTGCAACAACAATTTTACTATAATGGAAAAACAAAACATTGGTCTGTAACTTTTTATATTGTCCAGTCTGTTACGTGACTAACTGTTTTGCAACAAAACATTGGTCTGTAACTTTTTATATTGCCCAGATGTCCTTTTGAAGTGACGGCACTAAAACGTATAAAATAATTTTTTTACTAATTAGTGAGAAAAGTTTCAATTTTTATTTCATAAATCGTACCATGCAGACAACGACAATTTGTATATACCTACTCTACTTTCAATTTTTGTAAAAGTTTATATTTGTTGACAACGTTGGCTGCAAGACAAATACATAATAGCTGTGGAAATAGACTAAATACTCAGTAAAATGCGTTCAAAATTCCAACTATTTTATTTAATTCTCACCAATCTGAATTTTTAACTGTTTTGAAGAAGAAACATGTGAAAAGAATGCAAGAAGTTTATTTTAAGCAGAACCGTTAACCTCTTCATATTGTACCGCTTGTAAATATCAAGAATATAAGCAAAAGTCGTCCACATAGTTTTTAACATCCATGATCAATCAATTTGTATTACTGACTGCAATTTGACAAATTTGATCTTTGTACGAATCTGCATAATTTGAATTGATTTCCGCAATATTTGCTGTAACGCTTTCTTACAATTAATAGTTAAAAATGAAAAACTGGTAAAACAAGCAAATTTAAAATTTAAAGATGGCGTGAAGTAAAAGATTGTTCTTTCCAAAGCTTTTCATCTGACACTCTTCAGGGGAAATTGTCAGAATGAAGAAGTCAATGAGAGAAAAGATTAAGAAATTTTCAAAGAATAGACGAATTCTTTTTGTTTACACTTTCAGCCAATGAAAACTCTGCTTTCCCCTTTATACCTCAGTTCGGCTTCATTTCTGCTTTATTCTGACGATTTCCTCTGAAGAGTGTCAGATGAAAAGCTTTGAGAAAAAAAATTTTTTACTTCACGCCATTCTGTACCACAAAAGTCTATTTAAATTTAAAATTGTAAAATTTCTATTTATTTAAAAAAGATTTTAAATCAAACAATTGACGTGCTGCCAGGTACATATTTTGTTTTATACTCATAATAACTTGTGTATCTTAACATTTCTGACTAATCAAAACACAAAGAAAAATTGTTTTGCGCAAAAAAAATCTTTGCATTTTTTTTTGTTTCTTCATGTGAAGCCTTTTATTAACGTTACTTTAAAATTTTCAAAACTTGTTATTTTGTTATGAAAGTTATTGAGAGTGAAAAATTAAAACAGTTTAAAATTCCTTTTCTAGAACCGTGTTTTTCAGCCGTTTGTGTTCTACACTCCAATGTGTATAAGTTTGACGAAAAGAGCGAGGTTGTACAGGGTTTCTAAGGACTTTTTCTACGTACATGTAGTTTATTCTCGCTATCAAAATATCTATTATTTTCATTAGTTTGTTTATCATTAATATTTTTTCATACCATTAATACTGTGTTAATAAAAAAATATCTAATAAACATAAAGAAGTTCTTTTTCGGTCTTGACTTGTATGGAACCATTTTTTTTCAAAGATTTGTTTATTTATTGGTTTCCGGTCTACTTAAAAAAAAACAAAAGATAATACCAAAAAAGATCTTCAATTTAATTAATCCATTTTTTAGACTTTAAAGCATGATTTAGAATTAAAATGTAAAATCTCATCGCAGTTGGCGGAAATTGTTGGGATATTAAATGCTTACTTCCTGACGTCAACAGTTGTAGAGAAAATTATTTTGTGCCGATACTAAGAAAGTCGATAATAAAGCATTACTTAGATATAGCTTAGAACTAGTAAATTAAAAAATAGCTGATTAAATGCTTTCATTTGATTTCAAATGTGTTGCTCTATAAACTTTAACCTACAATTTTTTTAAACAGAGTTTTTGTTTTAATAGATAAAAATATAGTTACACCAACAAATGATATCGATTCATCGCAAAATTTTTATTTTATTTTTGCTTTTACGAGGGTCAGTCAATAAGTAATGAGACTTTCTCAATTACTTTGGTGTTCTTGGAGTTATGCAACTGAAATTTTATGTGATGATTATGAATGGAGTTGTCATCTTATTTACAACAAAACTTGTTTATTTTCAGATTACTGTAGGTGTGACGATAAATTGAAATGACTACTAGGCTAGGAAACAGCTCATGCTTGGAACAAAGAGGAGTCATCAGATTTCTGTTGGCAGAGAGTGTAAAATCATGTGAGATTCTGTCTAGAATGCAAAGACAATATGGTCCTTCCTGTATGTCTAGAGCAAACTTCTACAAATGGGTGCAAGCATTCAAAGATGGACGCGAAAGCATTACTGATGATCTGAGAAGTGGAAGACCTGTGGATGTCTCTACCCCAGAAGCAGTACAGGCAGTTGAAGACCTGATCAAATCTGATAGAAGGGTCACTTTAGATGAAATTGCTACAAACTTGGACATCTCCCATGGCACAGTGTACGCAATTGTGCGTGAGAAGCTGCGTTTTTCAAAAGTCAGCTGTCGCTGGGTTCCAAAGATGTTAACGGATGATCACAAAATGCAGCGCCTGATGGCTTCCAGAGCATCACTACGCAGATACAGAAAGGAGGGAGATGTATTTCTATCGAGAATAGTGACAACTGATGAGACCTGGGTCTTTCATTATGAACCTGAATCGAAACGACGATCAATGGAGTGGAAGCATGTTTCTTCCCCAGTGAAGAAAAAATTCAAATCTCAGAAAAGTTTAAGGAAAGTCATGCTCACTGTGTTCTGGGACAGAAATGGGCCGATCACTATCAGTTTCTTGGAAAGGGGCAATACTGTGAACTCAGAGAACTACTGTGAGCTGCTAACTCAAGTGAAAAAAGACATTAAGAACAAACGGAGAGGACTTCAATCAAGAGGTGTGATTCTCCTTCAGGATAATGCAAGGCCCCACACAGCAGCAAGAACCCTAGCCAAAATTGAAGATTTAGGCTGGAAACTTCTAACACACCCACCCTACAGCCCAGACCTTGCACCATCTGATTTTCACCTCTTCGGCCCACTCAAAGAGAGTATGAGGGGAATTCACTTCCAGACTGATGAAGAAGTGAAGGCTGCTGTGAGCAACTGGCTAAGGACCCAGTCCACGGAATTCTATGCCAAAGGAATAGACAATCTAATATCAAGATGGAACAAGTGTGTTGCAAAGGAGGGAGACTATGTTGAAAAATAAAAAAGCATTTTTTGATTACCAGTCATTGCAAACTTGAGTTATTAAAAAAGTCTCATTACTTATTGACTGACCCTCGTAAAATTGGCATTAGGAAGCAATTTGGTTTACAGAAACATAAGAGCCAGTGAGAAAAAATGTGATCGAAAAACAATGACTTATGAAATGCTTTTAAAATACTTTAAAGGAGATTGGAATTTAAAAGGCGAAAAAGGAGACGTTGGGCAAAGAGGAATCAAAGGAGATATTGGAAAACCTGGAGTAAATGGGACAAAAGGAGACAAAGGAAAAAAAGGTCAAAAAGGAGTTCAAGGAAGACTTCAAATAATCCGAAAGAAGGGTGAGGTTTTTTTCCAATTTTAATTTTTCTTTGTTAAGAGGGGCAACCACATTAAACTGGATTTAGAAATTTATCTTTTTACTTTTATAAGCTGCTGCACTGCCCGAATTAGTCCTGACAACCGTGGTGCTGATCTAGTATCAGGTTTCGTTATTCAATAATTGCCAAACCTCGTGCTTTATGTAGGGCTCGATATATAGGGGACACTCTGTCAAGACTTAATTTAAGGTTTGTTCAAGGGTACCAAACTTGCAGTCCAATAAAGTAGCGAGACCCGATTCATGCATTGACAAAAAAAAAGCCTTACAATAGTTTGCAGGCGATTGAAGTTAATCACTGGTCATGGAACGAAAGCGTGGAGCTTGGATACACTCACAGAGCACTTGTTGTTTTGTTTATAACCCGTCCACTGGGCGGCACGGATGCTTGTTTTGGCTAAATTATGTAGCATTTTCTACGTAAATGACATAAACGGACGTCTATATACAGTCTTCTGTATCTATATACTATGTAGATCTTAATTTCTCCTGACAGGCCTCTGAGAACTCCCTACATAGACCATAAAGTATCAGGGTCCAGATATATAAAAAAATATATACTTTTATTAGTGTTTTTTTTTAAAGTTAAGACTGGCTCCTGAGTTTAGTACCACAAGAGCTAAGTTGGATTTAGTTGGCAGCGTAGTCAAGTTGTTTAAGATCCCTGTCATTCATTAAGATCCCCGTCATAGGCGTCCTGATTGACACGGTCATGGTTCTAAACCTAGCGACATTATTCTGATGAGTCCTTGAAAAAGACACTTTAAGTCACATTACTCTGCTTGGTAGACTCAGCAAGCAGCTCTAAATTTCAGTTATGCCTCAAAACAAAAAACTAAAAAGCTAAAAATAAAAACTTCCACCTGACATCAATATCTTGACATCTACGGAAGCAGGTCGGGGTAGTTGCTCGATAGTTGGTCTATGCATAGCGCTTCTGTCGCTTTTCGGCGAGTCCGGAAGACAAATATGGCGGTGATTAAAAAAATTTAAAATTGTTTTTAACAATTGCGAAGTTGTTGCACAAAATAAATCGTTTAAGTTAAAGACACTAATAAACCAATACATGGCTTAGAGAGCCCAAAATATCTTGCAGTAAAGTTATTTAGTATTTTTGGTTTCTATTTAAATAGATGTAAGTTGAAAATTATAAAAGCTTTGAAACCCATTTTATTTACATTTTGTCCCAAAACCAACCATGCAGATAAAGAGATAAGCTTATCAAACAATTGCAACACAAGTAATTTTTTATTTATAATCTATATTTTTTATTGCCTATAATAGTCTGATCAACTGAAATAAATCAATAGCCTTAAACATGATTAAGTTATAAGTAACAACAAACCATTAGCTTTATGGCAAGAGTGGGTGTTGCTAGGGATGCTGGCCAGTTTAATCAACAAATGATGTTATAAGATCCTTTTTGTCAAAAAGTAAAATTTCATATTGACAAATAAATTGAAAATGCCTGAGAATAGAACGTATATGGTCTTTTCAATTACATATCCCCATAAATTGATGAAATCACGAAGAGATTTTTATTTAAAGTTATTCACTTATTTTGTACTAAAACTTGACCACAAAATTTTTGCCACAAATATGTCAGAGTGCTTGGTTGCTAAACAATCCAATTTACAAAAGTTGATTGCACCTATTTTAGAAAGAATTCCGTCTTATTCAGTGTGAAATACAAGTAAATACATTTATTCGCTTTTAATGTAGGATTAACCACATTGACAGCCAAACACAACATATTTGACCATCCTACTCTAAAATTTAACCGTGTATATTAGTAAATATTTAAATTCGTTTACCTAAAGTAAACGCTATCGTCAACCAACTGCCTTTTCAATAGTAACAAAATCAATCAGCCTCTAAATTTTTGTTGTCTTATGGATGCTGCTTATAAAGTTATCAGCTGTTCAGGGAGCGAACTCGATTTCAAAGAATTTGGTCTTTTTTGTTGAACTCAAACTCGTATTCGATAAATGGGACTTCCGAACTCGAAAAAAACCATCGAGTCAAAAACTTTTTTTTGGTCTTTGCTCTATAGATAAGAAATTTTCGAACTAAGCAAATAAAAATGGTAAACTCAAAATTGGTCAAAAATACATCGAGTTTGCAGCACCGGTTACTATGTAAATTTATTGCTAATAAAAACGCAAACTGACTAATGTATCGCATTCTTTATTGTCAAGAAAGAAGCAATGCTTTAATTTGCAGTTGCTTGCTATTTAGCTAAAAATGCAATATATATTCAAAACATACTGATTGAATTGTGAAACTTATTTGTAATTAATTGATTAATCGCTTCTAAACTGAAGAAAAGCAAAATTTGATAGTATTATGTCAGTGTAGGCTACTACTGTACTATTCTGCTTGCCATTTGACAACTAACCCCTTAGCAGCTAACAAATAAAGCGCATGTGCTATTAAGTTTTAATGCGTGTTTGCGATGGTTGTAGTTAATCCTCTTGCACGTATAGTAGGCTACATTTGCTGCTTTGATTAACCATAGCAGAAGAAAAGAGAGCGACCTTTTAATTTTACAGCAAAAATATGGTGGATGATCTTTTCGTCCAACGACAATGCGTCCCACGACCTTTCGTCCACGTCTTTTTGTCCTATTTTTTTTGTCCAGCGACTTTCGTTCAAATTTCAATGAAAAGAAGTCTTGTTAAGGAAACACTAAGCTCTAACCCTAACCCTAACCCCTATTGGACAAAAGGACGTGGACGAAGTGTCGTGGGACGAAAAGTCGGTAACGCTAAAATATAGCATGTGAGGCTTTCACAACTCGGGTATCCGAAAGGACCAGTTGAACTAGGTAATTCAAATACCTGCGCTGAAGTAAAGCTGTGTTATTTTCATTTATACCGGCTCAAGTAATAGGTTGCCGCGAGACTGAAGTTCTCACTGCAGTTAGTTCTGGCTAGCACGAATGATCAATTCACTAGAAAATGTTTCTCAACAGATAGAAAGAAACCCAGGTTTCTGACTATGAAAAGCATATTGTTCACAAAATTAACAAACTTGATTAACTCTCGTAAAACTGGGTTCTCAAGCTTCACAAAACTTTAAAGCAACTTACAGCGCCAACAATTGCGAATAATCACTGAACAACTTCGTACTGCCTAACTTTTAGTTTAAATTAACACCCCAACGGCTAACATTATACTTAATAGTTGGACCAAACAACTTTATCTCACTGTAAAATTAACTTCCAAGGCGTCAGCATTGACTCTTAATTACTTAAACACATGTACAACGCCGACACTGGCGTGTTCGTGTTCCATGTGATGATGCAATCTGCAGTTTATTCAATGGCCAAAATATTTCCTAGTCGGCGAAGCTCAGCTGGTTGGATATCTGTAAATATTGGTAAATGGCTCGTCGGAGTGGGACGCAGGCACCCAGTGATAATGTGCAGGCCGTCATTTAAGATATTGCTTATGCGGTGAATATGTGTGCTACCACAACAAACTGATGCGCAGTACTTAAATTTCGAGTGGACCAGTAATAGAGCAACTGTATCCTGTCAGCGGTAGAGTATTACAAATTGATGTTCGAAACTGCTTCTGACCATTGATCTTTTTGTTTCCTGTCAGTCTGGCGAGTAAAAGCGTAGCAGTCAAACTCGAATCCTGTCCCACGAGGGGCTGCTGGAACGTTGTATAGAGAATTTTACATATTACAACCTAACACAATATGCAGTTGTTTCTGTGATGGCTGGGATAGTCTTTTTCGGCTGATTTTTCGATGTCATTGCTGAAATGCTAGTAAACTGGATCTAAATTGAGTGAATCAGGCGGCGCAAAGTTTTTGCAAATTTGTCCGACAAAGCAATGAAACGTCGTCGTTTATGTTTAGTATTTTTTTAAAAAATAAGTAAGAGACATCTTATATTTTGACATACAACCACTCGAACTATAAATAAAAAGACCAACCAGTTACATTCCAAGCAGTGATGGGATTCGAGGGTTCGTACTGGTTTGCACGAATCACTTCTTGAAATGTCATTACGTTCAGCTAACTAATCTATCTCTACACCTCTCTATATCTGTATAATAAAGAAACCTGTTGTAGTGAGTTCTACACAAAAAAAAAATTGTTCTTGAAAATTTGGATCCCATCACTGATGCTAATCTAGTCCATTAAAACTGAAATGTAAGTTAGTTTTTGGTTGCTATAGTTCGCGAATGGTGACGCATTAAAGATTTTTTATGTTTTTAGTTTCGTAGCTCCTTTAATGCTACAAGCTGCAATTTGTTACAACTGGCAAAGTACCGATGCATTTGACTGAAAGTCAAACAGAGTTTTTTTTGTTTGAACATATTTAAGCCTTCCTAAATTTTTAAAGAAATTTATTATTAAAGAATTAACTAAATTATTAACGAACAGTGAGTTTTGATCTTTGTACCTCTTAAGAATGACAAACAGAAAACATTTTAGAACACCTTTACAAAGATCATGTTTTCATAAAAATTTGAATAAAGTTGCCAACAATATAAGCTTAAAACATGACTGGTTTCAAGTAGAGATAAAAAAATTTACTTTAACCAACAGTTTTAACATTTTATGTTTGTTTTTGCCATTTACTTAATTTTTAAATAAACTAGTAATTTTTTGTTCAGTTTGTCCTGGAGTAACCTTTCATTTCCCACGTGACAATCAAAACACTGATTATGTCAAATATCATTTCAAAATTATGAGGATGAAAGAAGCAACGATTTGTGCATGGATTGACTTTTTATCAACTAATTCTGACTTCAGATCAATTTTCAGTTACTTTAAAACACAAGATCAATTAGTAATCTTTATAAAACCAGGCAACATGGTCCATTTCATAGTCAGACAAAGGAACAAGTATATTTCGGTTGGAGAAAAACAGGTGTTTGATATTTGCAATTGAAATAATTAAAATAAATGGAAGTTTAACAGCAATCCTTTAAAAACATGTATTTTTTAAATCTAGAATTTTCTTTTTTATTTAACTGAAATCATTTTAGAAACAAAAAAATTTGTTTTTTCATTTTTAACAAGTTTCAAAATTATCAGATAATTGATTAATATGACTGACTTTAATACTTAAAGTAGGGTTATTATATTTTGATTTAATGTCGATTTAATTTTCACTTTTATAGTTTCATTTGTGTCTTCGATTGTCATCCACAAAAAATACAGTAGAATTTTATCTCAATGGAACTCACAAAGATAATTTGAGTCTTGACTTTGACGTCATACCTGGAGATGGAACATTAATAATTGGACATGAACAGGATGGTCCCAAAGTTAGAATTGATCATAGCTCTCAAGCATTTAGGTATAATATATATTCAATTTCAATAATACCAATTAAAATTAAATTAATTAATAATTAATCTAAAAAAATAACGCGGTAAAGTTGCTTTCAATTCTTCAAATATATTTTTTTCAACTGCAAGGGTTTTGTATTAGCTTCTATCTTATTTATTTATATTATTTATTTAAACTAGTTCTTTTAATTTTAACAAATAAAATACTATTGCGCTAATAATTAATGCATAGTCAATAACTTTTCAGTGGCAACATTACTAACTTGATGGTCTGGTCTCGTGTTCTTTCTGATCAGGAAATCAACAACATTGCAACAAAGTGCGAATGTCCACAAGATTACTCAGTAGCAATGACCATGGACAGATCTGAATTACATGGAGAAGCTTATTACAGTGTTCCTGATGAGTGTCCAACGGTATAATGCAAAACAATGTTTATTGCTGAAGAAACGTAAAACAATTTTGCAACAATTTTTCTATTCTGTTTTAAGTGTTTTTTACAAAGACAAAATAATAATGAAGTAGTTTAAACCAGGGACTCATAAATTAAATAGGGTAGCTCACCGTTTTTTTAAAAACAAAATTAAATCAAGAGTATAAAAAACGTATTTGTAAAATGTTGGGCAATTTAAATTAGTATGTAATCAAACATGACAGCACCAGATTATGACGTGTAGTTTGTACTAAAACGACAAAAAATTCTTGAAAGCAAGACTTCGCTTTATATTTTAAAAGTTCGTTTTGTTTTTGTGTTTAAAAAAAAACAAATGACAAAAGTATTAAAATTACTGGAACTGTATAGCGACTGCTTTAATCCTTTCTAAGACTTCAGATAAGTGCTATACGAAGTTTTTTAGTTAATTTTAAGGTTTATACTGTGTTTTCCTATTTGATAAAATAATTAGTATAAATGTTTTTTAAATACATGATCAAGTGTCTCAAGCTATGTATCTAATAGTTTTCCTCTTTAAGTCTGGACTGATATTTTTTTAATCAAAGTCAAAGTAATTGTTGAAAATAAATGTTTCTTTATTAATTATCAACTCAGTTAATCTACGGGATAAACCAGGTAATAGGCTAACACTTAATCTTGCGAGCAGAAGGACGTTGGTTTGATGCTCGGTCTCTACAGGAGTGGTTTCTACCGTACCTTTTAGTAATGTAATTTACGACAAATTTCTAAATGATTCAAGCTGCTTACCTTAATGCTGACGTCACTTATAACAGATAGAAGCAACGAAGATGAAGAAGATTTATTTATACAGTATCTTTTAATAAAAATAAAAGCGTTAATACAACCGAATAAATTTTGCTTGTTTTACGGCTTCCAGGCAAAAAAGTTACAAATAGTTATTTTGTGTTTTATTTTATATTTGCAGTTGCGTTGTTGCTTCTTATAATTGTGCAGTTGTATTTTATTTTGTGTAGTTGTGTTCAGTAATTATTTTGTATTACAATAATTTAGTTAAATTTTATACAATTGAAGTAAAGAAGCAAAAATATGAGTAAAAGAAATAAAGTTTTAAACGAAACAAATTATTTGAAGATAAATTTGCAAATTTGTGGTCTACATGTTCACTTTAAAAATTTTTTTTTTATTAAGTAAAAAGATCAGGCCTATCCTTCATGTAAATATTTCCTTTTCTTTGGACAGTGAAGAATCTGAATGCAATATTGCGAATGAGCTAAAAACTGATTTTACTTGGAATTCTATTTGTTTTTCCAAGCTGCTCACTTTAGTTTTTGTTGTATGCGACATTTCCTATTATAAATATGTCATCTATTTGTAATAATAAAAAACTATTAAGTCACACATTTTATTGATTGCAATTTTACAATATAATAAAGCGGAAATGATTGAGCAATGGTGCTACAAACCGTAAACATTAGTTGCTCTGAAGACAATAATGTCTAAAACACACTTTTAGGCAATAAGTAAAGTTTTACGTTTTCAAATTCAAAAAAAATTCAAATTCAAATCAGTAACTAGTTGCATGCTTTTAAAAATTGCATGCAACTAGTTACTGATTTTTTTGCAAAACAAGAAGCGCTGTAAAACCTGCAAAATCTTGCTACGCTTATTTTCACTTTTTTTTAAAAAAGAACCAAAATCTTGTGTCTTGTAATATTTTCTCAAAAATATTTTCAAATACGAAAGCTCCAAAAAAAGAACTTCCAACTGCGAAATCAAAAAATCCTTAAAGTATCGATGTGATACAGATGCAGTTTTTGTAGTTTGCTTTTTTTTATTACGTCATGACAAAGACGTTGGTCAAAGATAACTTCCTTTGTAAAGTCGATAAATAACCGATATTATATCAATAGCTAATCTTATAACTGTTGCTCAGTTGAGCTAAATTCCCATCTTTAACTAGCTGTGCCACCCATTATCATTAGATAATTAGTCATGCATTGGTTATGCCAGTGGTTCTCAAACTGGGGTCCGCGAGACAATTTTCGTGGACTGCGAAGCACCTTCCAAAAAACCAACACGACGTTCCTGAAGAAAAAATTTTGTGTAAAATAAAATTTTCAGGCAATTTATTTTTTTAAACCAAATTTAACAAACACAAATTTTCGTGAAACCTTACAGGCTACATACACATCTATGATAACACAAGAAGCTATATGACGTCACATTAATGCAATGGCTCTTTTAGCGTGAAGTCTGCGAGTTTTTTTTGAAGATGGCCTAAAAGTAAAAACCTGGTGGGTGGCGGAGGCAGCGTTGGTTTCAGAAAAAGTTACTGTAATGTGTGATTTCAGTATAATAAATTGTTCATTCTCCTTGAATAAGTTTGCAGAATCTATAAATTAGTAAATAATTAATAAATCCAAAAGTATGTGGAGCTATGGTTGTTACGGCTAATCCGCTTATTTGGTGGTCCCTTTTTTATTCCAATAGAATTGTTACATCCGGGTTACGTACCTAATTCAATCAGCGTTCGTGACTGGTTGCTGTATTTTGGAAATAGTCATGCTTGTGACAGGATCACCCGGTAATCTAAGGTAATCGATAATTTAACTTTTGTTTTCTATTTGAATAGATCGGTCAACCGTTTTATTAAATCGTTACTTTAGTAGCCATTTGTAACTTGGAGTAATTTGTGTACTGTATATAATTTAATTCTGTGATTTTACTGCCTTTTGTTTCAAATTATATTTTTCTCCCTGGTCGATCAGGTGGCTGGTGTGTCTAAGGAGAGCTAGTAGGCTACTTTAGTGCGCATTTTTTGCCTGACCTATCACTTATTCTTATAGAGTCCTACGGGCAGTTGACTTGCTCGTATAATGGTAGCCTAATTCTATTGCGGAACCAAACAGTCACGCTTGCTAAAAGTGGGCATTATAAAGGATGCAGATTAAGAGGTGAGTTCTCAAAAGTTTTTCAGAAATTGGAGTCAGAGTTCAAAAAATTCGGGAGTGAAGGATAAAAGATATTGAATAAGTCACAAGTCAGAATCAAAGTTTCAAAAGTACCAGCAAGCCTATCTGAGACTGCAGAAGTCCTAGTCCGAGTTAAAATTTTAAAAAATGCCAGGGTCAGAAACGACTCGTTTTTCCTTAAACCATGCATCCCGGTTTAATATTCTTTGTTTTATAATTTTTTAACATTGCTATTAAATTTGAGTATAAAAAGTGAAAATGGCTCAGCCTCGAAAAAAATTAAGATACAATGATTCCTATGTTCTATTTGGTTTCACTGTGATAAATTCTGGAGCAGAAGAAAAGCCGCAGTGCGTGGTATGCTGTAAAGTTTCAGCAAGTTCTGCTCTAAAACCTGGCAAGTTGAAAAGACATTTGGTAACACATCATCCAGATTTTCAAAACAAAGATGCAGATTTTTTTAAACGTCGATCTGATAGTTTAGTTAGGTCAAGATTTGATAGCACTGGTGATTAATGGAAGAAAAATACTGCAGGGCTAAAAGCTATCGCTACGAAGTTGCAAGAAAAATAGCTATCGCTAAGAAGCCCCACACCATCGATGAACAACTGATCTTGCCTTGTTGCCAAGTTATTGCATCAAGCGTTTTCGGAGAATTTGAAGTTCAAAAGCTGAAGCAAGTGTCTCTGTCAAACGACACTGTGAGTAGGAGAATATCTGAGCTATCAGAAAATATTTTCTCGCAGGTGGTGTCAAAGATACAGAAGTCAATGTTTGGCTTCTTTGCAATTCAGCTTGATGAAACAACGGATGTTGCAAATTTAGCTGAACTATGTGTTTAAGTAAGCTACATACAGGCATTTGGAGGATGAATTTTTGTTTTGCTGTCCCCTCACCACAAGAACAACTGCTAAAGAAATTTTCAATTTTGTGAACAAGTTTTTCGACGAACACAACCTGAAATGGAAACATGTTATCGGTGTTTGCACAGACGGTGCTCCAGCTATGCTTGGCTACCGTCCGGTTTTCTGGTTTTGGTTAAGGAAAAATTTCCTGAATTGCTGATACGCATTGCACTATTCATCGCCAAGCACTCATGGCAAAAACTATGCCTGATCAGCTGAAAAATGTCCTTGACGATGTGGTTAAGCAGTGAACTTCATAAAAGCAAATGCACTAAATTCTCGTCTACGAGTATTTGCAGAATTGTGCGAGGAAAGCGATTTCGAATTTATAACTCTCTTGTTGCACTCTCATGTGAGATGGCTGTCGAAGGGTAAAGTGCTCAAATGAGTTTTCATTTTGTGGCAAGAAATGAAAGATTTTTTGCAAGGCCCAAAACCAGAATTGCACCAGAAATTTTCTGATGATTGTTGTTTAATGTGTTTGTCATTTTTGGTGGATATTTTCGAATCTGTTAATTTTTTCAATCTGGCGCTAAAAGGAAAGGTGACTAATCTGATTCATTGTCAGGAAAAGCTGTCGGCATTCAACATGAAGCTGACCTTGTGGTATTTTAAATTGCAAAACAAAGCTTTGCTCCATTTCCGCATCAAAATGCTTTTTTTTTTGATGAAAATGAAATTGACGTCAACGAACGTGTTCTCGAGGTCATGAAACGCCACATTTCCATTTTTGGTGAAGAAATTCGGCACTACCTCCCTGACTTGGAAGATTTTCAAAGGTATTGTCGTTTTGTAAACAACTCTTTTGGAACGAGTGTTGGAGATCTGCCTTTACAAGATAAATTACTTCAAGAACAGTTTATTGATTTGGTGAATGATGGAAATGCGAGACGCTTATTTAGTGAAAAGTTTTGCAATGATTTTGGATTGAAATGGCACAAACCTACCCTGACATTTCGAAGATGGCCTTAAAAGTACGAATTCCATTCCCAACAACATACCTGTTGGATGCGATTCACGATATGAGGGTTGCATTGTCCAAAACGGAACCAAACATAGCCGAACTGATAGCACAGAAGCAAGTGCACACGTCACATTGATACCATAAAAGAAAGAACCAACGTGTTGTTTTGTGTTTATTTGTGTTGATTTTTTAAGGGGATCGTGAGACATTTAAAAAATTGCTTGGGACTGTTGTGTAGTTTTTTAAAAAAAGTTTGAGAACCACTTGTTTATACAATCTTCAATTTGCTTGTTTATTGTTTTTATGACAGTTTAGATATTTTTCTTTTCTTTTTTCTTTCTATTTTCTTATATTTTACAGGATCTTTCCTTTTTCTCTCTGACTCTCGAAAATATAAAATTTTCTTTTCTTCTTTTTCGCCTCTTTTCAATGCAAACTATTATTTCTTTTTCCTCCGATATTACAATGTTTTCTGTTCTTAATACTGGGCACTTTGTTTGGCATCACTCCAATCTTTAATGCACCTAAAAATTGCCACTGTAAACACAAATGGGTTAAATAAAGCCTCCCCATATCTTGCACGTTTTATCACTCAACACAATATTCACTTCTTTTTCATACAGGAAAGTCACACTATCCAAAAACAACTATCTCGCCTCTGCCATATTCACAATCTTCTTGCATACCCAAACTCTGAATATTTTTCATCTCCCCAAATTACACACCGACAAGACACCCTTATACTTATTCACACTCAACAAACGCACCTCACCCCACAAATGATGACCTCACACGCAATCCTTCCCAACTATATCTAAACCATATCTTTTACCCAGCACAATGTAAACTTTACCCTAATAAATTACTACTTTCCATCTGGAAATACTTCCTCACAAACAATAAAAAGAGTCAAAGGCATCCAAAGCATTGTATCTTTCTTAAATAACTTGGACTTCCGGAACAGACAATTAATAACAGCCGGTGATTTTAATCTCATACTTAACTCCATCAATAGAACTGGTTACTTTTCCCTATATACAAATAACAAGATCCTCTTTCAAAAATTAATATCTAACTTTGACCTAACTGATTCTTACCGATACTTTTACCTTTATACAAAAATCTTTTCTTTCTCACGATTTCGCCCCACATCCAGACTTGACCGCACTCACATATCCTCTTCTCTAATACCCAAAATATCCAACATCTCTTACTATATATACTTTTTTTCGACCATAATATAGCTCCCATTATTACTCTAAAAATACCCAGTACAACAACTTTTAATCATCTCATTGAAAGCTAAATGATTTTATTATTTTTTTTCCACACATCAATCTCTTCATTGAATCTTTTATTGAAACCCTCTCTTCCCCTCCCAACCCCATTCAACAACCCCTGAAATGGTGGGGTTTTTTCAAAACTAAAATCAAACATCGCATTCTTTTTTATTCAAAATCTCTACAATCAAAAACAAGTAGACTTCAAAACACTCTAAACAAAAGACTACATCAAGCACAACTTTTGCAACAACATGAAGAAATCGCAAATATTACACTCCAACTTCAACAAATTGAACAAAACAAAAAAAAAGTCTCTTAAATCTCAAATATCCCCTTTTTCTAGTATTGGCAATCCTTCTCCTTTAGCTACTATTAAAGAAAATCTAACTCAATCTAATTGAGTTTTATCCTTCTCCTATTAGCTACTATTAAAGAAAATCTAACTCAATCTAAATGACTTTTATCCTCTGACTCTAATATCCCGTGAATCATTGCTTCAAACCAAACAGATGCAGTTGATTTCCTTTCCTTTTTTATCTTTCTTTCAAAATTTGTGGAATCCCGCAATTATCCTTCCCGATCCAATTGTATATCTAAATAAAACACTCTCACCTCCTGACAACAAAATTATCCAAGCTCTTCCTGTTCCTCCCTTAATTACCCATGAAGAAATTCGCTCTGCTATTAAAACACTTAACCAAAACTCAGCACCAGGTCTAGACAATTTTACAGCAAATTTCTACTCTTCCTTCCCTTCACTAATTTCCCGTCTCTGCCAAACCTTTAATAATTCCTTCCTCCGCAAACAATTCACTTCCACTCAATCCCTTGCTCTCATCAAACTGATTCCTAAAACAACAAACCCAAACACAGTAAATGATTGGAGACCCATTGCCCTTCTTAACACAGACTGTAAAATCCTCTCCTCTATAATCTCCTCTCGACTCAAATCTATTCTTAACTCCATTATTTCCCCTGAACAGCAATGAGGCCTCCCAAACGGGCAGATTTTCAATAACCACCTAAATATCCTTTCTGCTATTCACTACGCAAATGACTTCCTTCAAGCCCTCGCTATTCTTCAAATTGACTTTTATAAAGCTTTCGATTCTATATCTCATGAATTCATCCTTTCTACAGCCTCCAAATTGGGAATTCCAGCTTCTCTTTTAAACTGGATTCAACTTTTTCTTTCTAATCTCTCTGCCAAACTTAATCTAAACGGCTCCCTTTCAGATTCTATTCCTGTTAAGTATGGAATCCGACAAGAATGCCCACTTAGCATGCTCTTATTCATAATTGGTATAAAACCTCTAACTCGGAAAATTCTCTCCTCATCTAAAATCCAAAGAATCTCCCTTGGTACCACTGTACTTAAAGTCTTTCACTATGCAGATAACTTGACTGTTTTTATCTCATTCCCCGATTCTTTCTTTTCATTCATGAGATTATAGATGAGTTTTTTCTTTACTCAGGCCTTAAAATTAATGACTCCAAAACTTCAATCATTTCTAAATTCCCAGCTCTATTATCATCTTTTTGATCTTCTTTTCCGCAAGGTAGAATTCTATCCTCTACTAAAATCCTTGGGATAACTTTCTCTTTTTGTTTAAAAGATTTTTCAAAAAACTAGAAGGACCTCATTAGCTCTTTTTCCTATTCTACTCTTGTAAATCTTCACCTCAAAGACTCTCTTTTTTCTAAAGTTATCACCCTTAATCAGCACCTTCTTCCAAAAATTCTCTTTCTATCGAGAATCATCCTTTCCTCTCCCAAACAACTCAAGAATTTAACTTTTTTGCTATTTAAATTTTTATGAAACCACTCTCCTTTTGAACCCATTAAATGATCCACCCTATACCTACCTAAACACGACGATGGCATTGCCCTTCCTTCTATTGGACTAAAAGCTTCTACAGCTTTTCTATGGAAAATAATTCATCCTCTTCAAACCCCCAAACCCCACCATCAATTTTGGATAACCTATGCTACATACAATATAGAAGCAAAGATTTTACCTCTTAAACCAGAACTATATTTAAATTCTCAACCCCATCGCCCTAATCCCAACCCCCTATGAAAAAAAACCTCAATCTCTTTCAGAAAAACTCAATCCTGTTAGATCTTCTACCTAAACTTACTTTTAAAGCCCTCTATCAAATTCTCCTTAAAGCGAATCCAAACCCTCTACCCACAACAAACACATACTCTTCACACACCTGACCTAGCTTAATATTTCTCAAACCCTGTCCTTCCCTTTTCTCAAACTTTGAAAAAAATGACCTTCAGGACAGCCTATAAAGGTTATGCTTGGGGCTGTTTTTTTTCAAACATAACTTCCCCCCCGTAATCCAAACGACTTTCTCGGTAAATTGTGTTTCTCTTCCCTAGACAACCCTCACCACCTATTCTACAAATTTTCCCCCACTAAACAAATAATTGCTTCATTAGAACCTCTCCTTTTCAAAACCTTTAGAAAACTTATTATTTTATTTGAACATACCATTCTTTATAATTTTACTAAGACAACCGGAATACCACACATGAATATTACCAAATTAGCATCTTTAATTCGGCTCTCAATTTTCCAACTAAAAAACAACAACTATCTCTCCCCAATCCTATTTCATCTTCCCTTTTAAAAAAAGAAACATAAAAAATGAAAAGGAAATTTATATACGAGATATATTTTTCTTTGATCTTGCACAATAAATCCAAATATATTTTACTAATTAGTTTAATTTATATTACAATATTTTCTTCACTACTTTTGATGTTATATCATAGTATGTGTTTACTTATTCTAACTCTTTCTAAGGACTTAGCAAGACTTCCCACCACTATAAACCATAAAGTTTTATTTATACTATGTTATTATTCTTTTCTCGCCAAAATGGAATAATATCAGACATTTTTCTTATACGTTTTTTTCTCACAGTGCACTTTTTTTTATTGTAATGTGCTGTATCATATCACTACTACGTTTTTCTTCTTCTGGTTGCATTACACGAACTATATACAGTATACTCAAATTACACTTTTTAAATTGATCTTCCAAAACAAAACTAATAAATAACCCACAACAAATTGCCTGTATAATGTAATGTGTCCCTATTTTCTCTGGTGAACTTTATATCTTTTCCTACGGGTTTTTTAAAATTCACTAACCTCATTGTAGCGTCGCCAAGACGCGAACCAAGCCTGTGATCACGCGTTAATTAAAGTTTGCACATGGCGCCTGGTGATTTGTGCGCGCTGCTGTTGCCTGCCCTTTTGGCGATCCTTTTATGTGTAATAGTTGGCACATAAGGCAGTTGTTCTTTGTTGCTTACCTTTTTTGAGACGAAATTTAGTTGGAGAGCCTGCTGGGCGCTTTCTATTATATCTTTTTGGAATTGAATAGCCTATTGGTATAGGTTCGGAACGGAACAAAATTTGTTATAAACTAATTTAGTATACTTAATTCAACTGCGTAAATATTGGAATAAACTAGTATTCTTCGTTTAAGTTTGAATCATTTTCCGTACCGGAACTAAAACTCATCCTGTTATGTATATATCATGTACCGTGTATAGTTAATAGCATTTTGTGTATTTTATAATAAAAGTTTCAAAAAAAAGCTTAAAAAAAGTACGAATGCCACTAATGAATGTATGAATACGAGCGCCATTGCGAGAGTCGGTACGTGGGTCGAACGTCCAACGTTTGCAGGACACAATCCGCCAGCATGTGCCGAAGTCTATTCGGAACAGAACCGGTCAAAAACGAAAACAACCAGAACGCCAAAGTGAATCAGCTAATTCAATACCGCATTGCGACTCAGCGATTGGAAATCATTTCTTACACAACCAAAAATGTGCATCTCGCTACAAGGACAATCAATTTTTTATTCTATCAAAAACAAGATTCGATTTCCATTGATCAGTCTTAGAATCAACTTTTTTATCACTCTTCGTAGACCTAATTCGTGCAGGCAGAAAGAGTTTGTTTACAAACATAAATTATAGTATGATTGTAAAAAAATTCTTTTTAGTTCCAAATTTTAACACAAAACTTGCATAATTCTCTTTTTTTTGCCAAAAAATTTTTACGCCGAGGAAACGTGGTTTTTATTAAATATTTTCAATTATTATGATAACTGTTACTAACCTTAATTTTTAGTCAATCAGAATCGGTCTTAAAGCTTTTCAAATATTACATTCAGTTCTTCAATTTATTCTAGCGAAACCTCCTGAAGAGAGCCAGACAAAAACGTTACGAGTTTTTCAATCCAACCTATTTTAAAGCTACTCATTTAACCAAAAAAGTTTTAAATGAGGCACTTGGTTTTAAGAGCTATTTTAGATCTTTATTTACTGTATCACAAAATAAAATTTGAAACGAAATAGTGAAGAGGATAAATTGCGTTACTCTGAAAACAAAATTTTACAGTTGAACTGACAAAATTGCTTGCGTTTGTCAAATATTTTTTCACAACTATTCATTAGTCTATTCATTGCCCAGACCCAATTCAAAATGATTTAAAAAACTTTTTAAAACATAGTTGTACCTTTTAAAAAACTATTGCTTTTTTTATACTCAAGTAATTTTTTCATTTGTTTTAATTTTCGTTTTATTGCGTAAGCTACTAATATGCAAACAACTTAATCTTTCATAATTTTAATGATACTGATAATGAGTGTAGGTTTCTCCTTAATTTTTGTACTTTAGAACTAACTTGCATGTTTACCAATTTTTTTATTACATGTAATTATGACTTCTTTTATGGTGCCACGCAATTTCAAAAAATTCGCTTGCAAAATACGCAGCGAAAATTGTATTTGTTAAAAGCGAAGAAAAAAGCAAAACAAAATATTTATGACAGAGTTATTATCACTACAGTTTGTTGTCTGTTTAACAGAAGCAAGATTGCGTAAGCCGCTTAGTTTTATCACATGCTCTGAATAGAATGAATTTGAAACTTTTATTTAAAATGCTTTGTTATAAGTTTTTGGAAACAAAGATTTTTGTAATTCAAGGGTTCTCAATTAGTGTCCAACAAAAATGTTTGGGATTAAGAAAAATACATGATCAATTGGGGTCCTATAGTACTTGTTTGGGGTCCAAAGAACAACCTAGTTAACACAAAAAAAGCCATGTTTTTGAGACAAAAAAAGGTTATTGCATAAATAGAGTTATAAAATTATACCGCCATTCTTTCACAAACCAAAGTCAAGAACTTTTTTTCTTTTTTTGATCTTTGACTAAATTTCAGGCATGATTTTGTGATTTTTACTGTTCAAATATGTGAAGATTGTAAAAAGGTTTTTAGTTCGGCTTGTGAAAAAACAAGATATAATTTCACAACCGTATTTACGCAATGACTTTTTTTTGGTCTTTAGATATTTGAATACAAATCACAAAATTGTGTCTAAAATTTGGTATAATATTAAAAAAAAGAAGTCATTGTATAAACAGGTCTTTGTTTTATATGTTTTCGAATAGAGTCCATAGAATACTTTTTTGAGTGATATTGAGCAAAAAGAGTCCATGGAAAAAATAAGGTTGAAAACCTCTGGTCCAACTAATGAGCAATTAAAATGAAATAAAGAATTTTTGCAATTAGAAGAAATTTTAACTGGTGATCATTCTCCGCATTATTTCAACAAACCAGAATATGTTTTCTCTTTAGATTTTTTTATTTTCACTTAAAAAGCATGTTATTTAGAGTGAATACTGGGGTGCATAATACACACATATTTTTTTCACCCTAAAATATCTTTATCCACTTCATTACAAAATTTTTTTAATAGGATTTTTCTCTTGTTTATTTTATTACTGATGTTGTAACGTTAGATTTCGTTTTTGCAGACACGGAGTTAGAAAGTTTTAATTATTAACAAATTACAGAATGTGTCCAAAACACAAACAGAATTCAGTTTTATATGAAAAATTTGTCGATATCAGAACACAAGTTTTGTTGTTTTTATTTACAAAAATTTATTGCATTTTGCGGGCTTGTTAAACTGCACGTTACTGGGCCCGCGAAGTCGTTTCGGGTGGTTTCAAGTCTGCCACCAGGTTGATCAGGTTGACATCCCTGGCGTTTTGCATTTTAATATTTTGATTAATTGAAGAAGAAACATTCTGTTATGTGCGGTATAAATGCTGTTTTGAGCTGATTTAACTGTTATACCGACGGTATACCAGCAAGCCAACAACTCGTATAGACCTATTTGAAGAAGAGACAGGGCGGGCTTAACCCTATTCTCCTCAAGCTTTTTTGAGCTGTTGACTCCTCAACGGCCGGGGTTCAGAAGCCCATCAATTTAAGGATTCATAACTCCAAAATTACTTAAGCTATCTTTATGAAATTTAAGCAGAGTAAAGATCATTTATTTAACTTTTGTTAGAGCAAAAAAGTTTTTGAAAATGCATTTGATAAAGTATGCAAAATTGCAATTTAGCAAGGTCACTACAATTTTTACGTTTAGACACTCATTTAACTAGCGTGAAATGCGATTGTAACGGATTCGCTGTTGTAACAGTCGTAAACTTAATTAAAAATTGGACGTAAAGAGTGACGTCAACGCGCACGACAATTACAAACAATGAAGAAGCTACGGGAAGCTTGCTTCATTGTTTTGGTCAAAGTATAGAAATTATTTTAGTTTGGTTTCAATTACTGGTTCACATATTTGTCCACATGTTTTTTTAGTTACCAATAGTTATTGCCTTTTTTTTTTAAAAAAGTATAAAATAATAAAAAAATAATTTTTTTTTTACATAAAAGAATTTGAAATAGGCTATATTTTAATATTTAGCAGTGTTAAAATCTGTAAAACCAACAAACCTTTATCTTTTATATAATTATCATCGTTTGTATGCACTTGTTTTGTTTTTTCGCTATGTATTTCACCGCCACAAAGAGTTTTTTATTTATTCAAATAGAAGTACACCGTTGCATTACTTAAAAAAAAACACTTGAGAAAAACAATATTACTCTATATAATTGTGACTATTAATCGTGAAACATATCTCAGCATCGTTCAAAGCATGAAGTGCAAATTTGTAAGCAGTGCCGCAACTTGGGCGATTTTAATTAATAATTTCTTAGAAATAGTGATCTTATAGAACAGTGTGTTTATTCATGCCAGCACGAGAGAAATTTTCCAAATCTTTGGCAATAAAATTTAACAAAAACTTTGTTTGCTTTCTATAAAATTAAGGAAAAAATCAATTTTATAATATATTTTTTGACAGTATAGCAAGAGGTTGGGAGTGGCGATTTGATGGGAACGGATCAGGATCGTATACGTTTGTTTTTGTCACATTTTATTTGAAAAACATTTTACGGCACTTTCCCTGCTTAAAAGTCTTTGTTAGAAACTCTAAATTACAATTATATCAGTTAATAAAAATTAGAGTGTCCAATAAAAAAATTTTTGAACAATAATATTGTGGCGTGTATGAAGATTCGAAATTTACATTTGTTTATTTTATCACTAAACTATTACAAATATTCGCATAACATATAATTGAGACTAAATATAGGATAACGTGACTGGCAAATAACCATAAGGTGTCTTGGTCAAACAGTTACTTTTATTGCATAATTTAAAATAACAAAAAAATTAAAATAAAATAACCATTTGAAAACAAGTTGCGATAAGGCAAAAAAGTAATTAACAAATGAAAACCTAAAAGCAAAACTAGAAAATAAACAAATCTGGATAACAAAGGTAAATTTATTTTTTTATTTTGCAATATGAAAAGTTTCGGATGGAATACGAGTAAAATAACACATTTTGGTTCCAATATATTTAATTAAAAAGAGCGTTTTTTTGTTTTACACTTTGGAAGATTAGATTGATTACCTTCAAAAGATGCTAATCACCACAAAACCTCTCCAAGATAGCTTGGAGAAAGAAAGGAGAAAGAAACGTTAAGCTATAAAAGCCTTTTTTTTAACGTCACATAAAACAGGGGAATTCTATGCCGAAATTGTTCTAGTATTTAAAGTATCCACTTCAAGTAAAGCAAATAAATAGGACTGGCCCCCATGGTTTATTTATTTATTGCGAATTGCTATTGTATTGCCTAAATTAAGTACTGTTAGTGATGCACCAAGCCACAACCGTTTTTTTTTTATCTACAACTGTCCAAATTTGTGCTCCTTTTAATCCCAAAATCATATGACACTCCTATACAACTTTTTCTCTGTTTTGTGCAATGACGCCGCATTTGCAATGAGAGAAAGTAAAGAGACCCTATTTGTTTATGCACAAATGAAAACACGCAATTTTGGTTTGCAGGCAGAATGGGCCAACTGGTTGCAACCGATTGGGCGCAATCCAGCTAGACGCAGCCGACTGGTTAGTTAAACTGCGGCCAGTCGGCTGAGGCCAGTTGTTCGAAACCCATCCACAGGCATTTAAGCATAACTCAAACTGTTCTGAAAACGCTATTTCGAACATACAGTCAAAGCGCTGGTAATAAAAGCATGGAGCCGGAATGTACTACCACAGTACTCTGTGTTCTATGTATGATTCATGTACTGGGCAGCAGGGTACTTAATTCGGCAAGATTGTTCAAGTCTTTGCAAAGCAGGTTTATACAAGCTTTTAGACCTTCGAGTTTATCGGTAGGCTTTTGATAACCGATGAATAAACCATAGTCAGGATGTACAGAAATGCTTTGTAACTCGTAAGCTGTGGAAAAACGGCAAACATAATCTTTCGAATAGATAAAAAGTTATGTTTTTTTGAAGTAGCAACCAATAAACTTAAAAAATTCATTGTATAGTACATCTCATCGTGAAATGTCATGACTTTTTTTTAGTCTTTACTAAATTTTAAACGCTTTTTTCAAATGAAACTTTATTTAGTGAACATAAAAACTCTTTACAAATAAATTGGTAACTTGTTTTTGATCAATTTTCTCCCAGGCTGGATTGTGTTTGATATGCGCAAACTGGTAACTTCAGATGAAAAAAATTCATCACTTTATTTTTAGAGTTCAGATTAAAATTTTTAGGCTTTTTATGGCAGCCAAAGGAAACTTCAGGTAACTGCGGTGAAAATTTAGTTCTTCACCTGGTCCAGATGCTCTGCAAATTTTTAAAACCTTACAAAGTGTGCCACAGGTTTGAAAAAATAGCAGAGCATGTCTAGAGTACTATCTCTAGCCAAAAAGAATATCGCTTCTTGTTGTCAAAGCTTAGATGGCTGGATGTCTGCAAAAACTGGTAAGTGGTCCGTTGGAGAGGGACGGAGGCATTCAGTGACTACGTACAAAGCATTATTCAAGACACTATATATAAATCAAGTACGTGCGCTGCAAAAACAAACAAGATCCAGTAGTCGGGTATTGAATAGACAAAAATAGGAGAGTTATTTCTGATGTTTTGGCCAGTGACGGATATTCAAAATTAGGGCCGCAAGCAAGGATTCGCAAAAATTGATGTTCTCTAAAAAAAAGGGCTTTGATCTCGTATTTCCCTTATTTTTCCCAAACTCATGGTGATCTCTAAAAAAAAAGGTCTTCACTTCAATTTGGTCTCTCATTTTTCTATTTTTCTCCCAAAATCATAGTGATCTCTAAAAAAAAGAAGGTCTTCACTTCGATTTGATCTCATATTTCGCTATTTTTCTCCCAAAATAATGGTGATCTCTAAAAAAGCATATACAGCAAAATAAAACTATATGCAATATTTTCAAGGAAGGGCCCGAGGTAACTGCCTCATTCGCCTCACCCAATATCCACCACTGGTTTTGACACCAGCTCCCGCCCTAAAACCGCAAGTTACTTCAACGCCGGGACACACAAAGAAAAATTTTTGCGCAATGCAAACGGTGGTGACGAAACTTGGGTGATTTTTTTAGTTTTACCTCAAGATAAGTCGAAATTAAACGCAATGATGAATGTTGATTATTGTAAACTTTTAGCTCATAATATTTTTAACCTGACGATTGTGGAACGCAGATTATACTTCTAGATGTTAAAAAAAGAATCAGTTGTGATTGATTTTGGAGGAACACTGTTTCTCTGACACCCGAGACTGTTTTGCTTACTGTCGCCGTTAGAGTAAAACTTTTGTTGTGAACTAGTTTCATAATCATTTAAACCATGTTCTTATCCAGCAGAACTTTTAACCAGCCAATACTATTTGGTGATGAAATGTGATGGGTAAAATTAGCTTAATCAGTCGATATACAGTATATGGACATTTGAATTCACTTAAAATTAAATGCAAGAAAGAAAGGAAAATATGCTTTCGTGACCAACGAGCTTGGACCCCTTTTTGTTAGACGTTGGGCTCTATGAGACCAGTATGTACCAAATGCGTTGAATGCTTGGGTCCGTGAGACTAAATCAACGGAGCTCAAGAAAACACAGCGACATGAGAGAACTAAATATAACAAACGTCTACAGAATTGTATTAAATTTAATAAATATGCCTTTTTTCAGTTTTTACAACGTAACTAATATTTTAACAAAATTAATATCAAAAACTAAAAATAAATTTCAAAAAAATAAATATTTTTTAAAAAATAGGTCATCACAGAATTCAATTTTTTATATCAAAGCTATTTAGATAAATGCCTAAACTACTTTTGAGAACTAAAGCAATAGTCTTAAGTTTGAAAATGCATTTTAAAACTACTTTATAGTGCTGGATCGGAGAGAGCCTGGAATACTGGATACGTAAATTTGAGAGTCAAGTACGGCGTGAACAATGCAATTCAGGCAAAACAAAAGGAATTTAAATAGTTTATTGGTCAGAAATATTCCGAAAGCTCTTTGTGTATCGCGTCTGAAGCACTCATCGCAAAGAGTGTCATCCCTAAAAAAGTTTGGTAAACCCTGTTTTAAACAAGTTTGGCAAAGCAAAAGTTTGTGCAAATAATGTCGCCCGATTACATTTAGCAACTACAACTTAAACTGTTTTTAGGTTAATGAAGCAAGTCAAAACGAACAGATTAACAATTTTTAAAACAACCATTTATCGAAACAAAAAGCTGCATCTCCAACAAAAACAAAATTATTTAAAAGACTTTTTAAATGTTAAAACAATGTTTTCATAACATGCTTGTCAAATGTCTTTGAAAATACGAAAATATCTCAGTGCGTTTCTCGAAAATAAAAAAATTTATTCTAGTGGTTAGCACCCCTTTTCCTTCAGGTTCAACTAATCAGAATCCAACTTGAACCGTAAACTTGCGTTAACTGTTTCTTTTCTTTGAACGCCAACCGTAGCGAAACCGCTAAACATAAAATTAGTTGAACCTGAAGGAAAAAAGGCTGCCAACCACTAGAATAAATGCTTTTATTTTCGAGAAACGCACTGAGATATTTTCGTATCTTCAAAGACATTTCACAAGCATGTTATGAAAACATTGTTTTAACATTTAAAAAGTCTTTTAAATAACTTTGTTTTTGTTGGAGATGCAGCTTTTTTTTCAATAAATGGTTGTTTTAAAAATTGTTAATCTGCTCGTTTTGACTTGAATTTTAAGTGAATTCTAATGTCCATATATATCGACTATTATGCTAATTTTACCCATCACATTTTATCACCAAATAGTATTTAGATTTAAGCACAGTATATAAAAGAAAAAGCTTAATTAGTTTTCGGAGGTTATACAACTGAGACAAAATTTTTTCGCTTCTCTACTAACCAATGTCGGTGTAAAGAAGTAAATAAAAGTGACTTTTAATGAATCTGTAATAAATCTGTGAGCTCAGAGATTCATTAAAAGTCATAGTGGGAAACCGCTTTGAAACCACAGCAAAAAAAATTTGCAAAATTTAAGAACCTTAAGTAGTCAAAGTGACTACCTCGGGCATTCTAATGTTAAATTGTGCCAAAAATTTTAGATACTTTGATAAGGACTGATGATAGTCAAAAACGTTCAGCTTTTTTAATAAATTTTGCAAACTAATAAAATGTTGGATTTTGCTTGCTATTATTTACAAATATTTTTAAAAAGAAACCATAATTTTTAACGAAATTGGACAAGTTAATTTAATTTTCTTATTAATTAAGAGGCCAACAATTTTGGATATTTCTTTTTCTGTAGTTAGCGCAAAAAATTCTGTTAAAGTGAGAAATGCTCTCGTCTCGTGCAGATTTATTGCTTTTTTTCTTTGATTATTGCTTTGAGACATCCGATTGCTTTCTCTTTGTTTTGCTATATCACACGTAAAGTTACCAAGCAATTTAACAGTTGGTCACGTTTTCAATTCTCGTCATATAATTTGTGCTTGTAAATCGTGTCTAAATTGACTATTAGTTTAAATCATTTCGATTTATAATTAATTGTTCTAAACTGATATTTATTTATTTTCAGGAAAGTCTACAGCAGTTTTTAATATTCACACAAAATCTTAAAATGGTCATTAGTTTGTTTTGTGCTCGTTAATACACTCTCCTCGACTGACGTTCGTGAATTTAGAAGACGTGGGAGATTCACAAATTAAGTCATCAGCGTTAAAGTTTTTCATTGCAACGATTTCTATACAAAATTAAAAATTAATTTTATAAATCCTTTTTTGATATACCTAATATTGGCCAGCAGTTTTAGCTTTTTTCTTTATGTTGGATTTACTTAGTTGCAGAGTAAAAACTTTACTTCCTATGACGTTGTTTGCAGCTATTTTAAAACATTGCTGGACATGTCGATGATGAGCAGAATTGCGGTGTTGCAACACAAAAAAAACTTTTTGTCTCGCTTCACACCTTCTTCAATTATCCTTGTGTGTGGGTTCTTGGTTTTGCCTTGAGTTTAAAAACAGTATAGCTAGCTTCCATAATTTTATCAAAGCTGAAGTAGGCTGATACCGTTTATAAATTGTGTTTACTTGTCGTTTTAGCCCAGCAAATGTTAAAATACTCCTTAATTTACGTGATTCAGATGGGTGTTTGTTTTCAAAATATCTCTTTAATTTATTGGGAACTATCTTTGATTTGGTAACTTTTTACCACACCTGAGGCACAGCGGAAGCAAAGAAAATAGGCCTAGTTTGTCATCACGAAGGCTCTTAACTTTGTCATCACGAAGACATTTTTATGAACTGTAAAGCAGTCTTGCTATCAAAGACGCGACCTTAGGTTTAAACTTTGATTACAGTGAAAAAGACTCGAGTTATAATTAATCTTGCTGACGGTTTTCCAAATTTTAGGTCACAGAAGAAAAGTGTTACCCAAGTTCGTCCGAAGAAAATTTGTAAGATAGGACTGACTACAAAAGTCTTCAAAATATAAAACTATGAACATGACAAGTCAGTCATTAACATACCAAGTTTCTATAAAACTTGCTCTTTTATTCTGTTTTATCAGAAATTACTGAACATGGTAGATGATTAAAAAAAAATCTTATGCAGTGGTAAACCGGTTAACCCTATTCTCCTCAAGCTTTTTCGAGGTATTGATTCCTCAATGGCCGGGGTTCGGAAGCCCATCAAATCAACGACTTCTAACTCAAAAACTACTTAAACTATCTTTATGAAATTTAAGCAGAGTAAAGATCATTTATTTAACTTTTGTTAGAGCAAAAAAGTTTTTGAGAATTCATTTGATAAAGTATGCAAAATTGCAATTTAGAAAGGTCGCTTCAATTTTTACGTTTAGACACTCATTTAACTAGCGTGAAATGCGATTGTAACGGATTCGCTGTTGTAACAGTCGTAAACTTAATTAAAAATTGGACGTAAAGGGAGACGTCAACGCGCACGACAATTACAAACAATGAAGAAGCTAAGAAAGCTTGTTTCATTGTTTGAATGGTCGACTTATGAAAAATATTTTAGACCAATTTCATTTACTTGCTCATATGTTTTGTCTACATGTTTTTGTGGTTACTAATAGTTATTGCTGCTTTTTTTAAAACAGGATAAAAAAACGAAAAGAAATTTTTTTTACATAAAAAAATTTGAAATTGGCTATGTTTTGATATTTAGCAGTGTTAAGATATCGACTTACAGATATTATAAAACTAACAAAATTTTATCTTTTATATATCACTGTTTACATGCACATCGTATTTCACCGCCGCAAAAAGAGTTTTTCAATTATTGAAATGAAACTACCCATTGCATTACTTTACAAAAAAACACTGAGAAAACAATATTACTCTATACAACTGTTACTGTTAATCGTGAAACATATCTCGGCATCAATCAAAGTATGAAGTAAGCAGTACCGCAAACACGCGGAAGAGCCGCATATTTGACCCAGATTTTTTGATTTTTTTATGTCTTGTTTTTGCATTTTCTGGCCTGGTCCAATTACATTATCATAGCAGAGACAACAACGTTTCCTAAAATTAGATTTTGAAGCATAATTTCAAGGTGTAAATGTTACAACACTAAAGTCACTCCCACGGAAATGACTTACGCCCAAAATCTATTTAATTTTTCGTTGAACATCAAACTGTAAGCCAGTCAAAGGCCTTCTTTCAACGTGCGTTGAATTATTGCTGGTGAGAGGTTGCAAGTGTCGTTTTGATGGGAACGAATAAAGATTGTAGATGTTTTGTTTCTTATTATATTGGTTGTCCTATTAGAAAAAACATTTTATGTCACTTTTCCAACTAGAAAGTCTTTATCAGCAACTCTAAATTACAGTTTATAAAAACTAGAGTGCCCAATAAAAAATTTCTTGAACAGCAATACTCTTAACATTTGTGAAAATTTGAGAATCAGATTTGTTTATTTGTCGCTAAACATTTGCAAATATTCGCATAACATATAATTGAGATTAAATGTGGGACAACGTGACTGGAAAATAACCATAATGTGTCTTAGTCAAGCAGTTACTTTTATTGTGTCATTCAAATTGACAAAAAAATTATAATGAAACAATCGTTTGAAAAACAGGCAGCGAAAAGGCAAAAAAGTAATTAACAAGTGAAAACCTAAAAGCAAATCTAGAAAATAAGCAAATCTCGGTAACAAAAGTAGATAGATATATTTTTTTATTTTGCAATATAAAAAATATTGCATGAAATATAGGATTAAATAACACATTTTGGCTCCAATATATTTAATTAAAAAGTGCGTTTTTTGTTTTACATTGTGGAAGATTAGATTAATTGCCTTCAGAAAATATTGATTACCACAAGGCCTCTCCAAGATAACTTCGAGAAAGATACCCATGATTATGCAACATTCTCTCCTATATGGCTCGGATGTGTCATTGTGACAAAGTACTACATTTTGAGTTTTTGATATACACTTTTATCTTTTCTATTTTTTATTTTTTTAAAAAACGAATTTAAGTTAATTGTTTTCTTTTTTTCTCTCTTTTTCTTTAAAAAAAATAATAATAATTAACGTACAGTAACTACTTTGTTTTAAAGGTACGGCGACCACGCACAATTGACGTTGTGCGTGTAATAACGTATATCGTTTAGCCGCTGTTTCCTATTTCGCAATCAGTTTTTCAATAAGAACTTTAAAACGTAATACCTTGATTGCAAATAAAATTAAATTGAATTGAATTGAATTGAAAGGCCCTTTTTCATCATTACGTAAAAGAGGGCGATTCTATGCCGAAATTGTTGTAGCATATAAAAGTATCCACTTCAAGTAAAACACATACTGTATATTTCTGTGCGGCACAGAATAGCCGATTTCGGGGCGCAGAAACCCTTGGCGCAGTGTTAAACTTCTTCAAATAGAAACAAATGAAGACATCATTTATGCTACTTAAACTATCCCAATTTTATTCAAACAGAATGAAACAAATAAAAGAATAAAAAATTAATTGTTAAACATAGTCATCGCAAACAAGTTAATTATTACAAAAACCCTAACCCTATTCTAACTGAATTAACATATAAACGAGTAAAAACGCTGACCTAATCCTAAGCTAGCTAAGCTAAACGACCACGTTTAATAACGAATGAGTCATTGTGTGTTACGTCACTAAACTGTTTTCAAATGCTAACGAAGAAAAAAACGAAACGACGGGAGTAGCTTAAGCGAGAACAAAATGAAGCCGAAAAAAAGAAAGTTAACAAAGAGAGTTTAACAACGAATTGTTTGAAATCAGTTGCGGTAGCGAAGCGGCAGTTTGATAAGGCGACCGCGCCTGGACAATCTGGTGGGTCCGTCTGCCGCTGGAACAACATAAATAGGACTGGCCCCCGTGCTTTATTTTTTTACTGCAAATTGCTATTGTATTGCTTAGATTAAATGTTGTTGGCAATGTACCAAGCCACAACCGTTTATTTTTTATCCAAAACTGTCCGACCTCGTGCTCCTTGTACAACGTTATCTCTAGTTTGTGCAAGGCGCCGCATTTGCAATGAGAGAAAGAAATGAGACCCCATTTTTCTATGCACAAATGAAAACGCGCAACTGTACAGTAGTATCTACTGTACCAGGCAGAATGGGCAGACTGGCCGCGACCAACAAGGCGCAACCAGTTCCAGTCGGCTGCGTCCAGTTGTCTTTAACCCGTCTGAAAGCGTTTAAGCATAACTCAAACTGTTCCGGGCACGTTATTTCGAACGGGCAAGGCAAGGCGCTGATAATGAAAGCACAAGGCCGGATGTACTTTTATAGTACTCAGTGTTCGATCTATGATTCATGTGATGGGCAGATCGGATGCGCTTAATTCAGTAAAATTGTTCAAGTTTTTGCATAGCATATACAAGCAAGTGTTTAGACCTTTGTGTTTATCGACAGGCATTTGATAACTGATAAATAAACCGTTGTCAGGATCTAAAGCAATGCTTTGCAACTCATATGCTGCGGAAAAACGAGAAACATACTCTTTGAAATAGAGATAAAGTTATGTTTCTCTAAATGGCAACCGAAAAACTTAAAAAATTCATTATACAATACATCTCATTGTGTAATGTCAAGAGCTTTATTTGGTCTTTACTAAATTTCAAACAATTTTTTTATATGAAGCTTTATTTAGTGATCATAAAAACTCTCTGCTAATAAATTGATAATTTTTTTGGTCAATTTTCAACCAGGCTCGATTGTGCACGATATGCGCAAATTGGTAACTTTAAATGAAAAAAAAGTCATCAATTTATTTTTTGAGTTTAGATTGAGTTTTTAGGTTTTTTATGACAGCCAAATGAAACTTCAGGTAACAAAAAGCGTTCAAAATTTAGCTCTTTATCTGGTTTAAGTGTTCTGCTAATTTTTGAAATTTTTCAAAGTGTGCCGCATGTTCAAAAAAGTAGCGGAGCACAGGTCTAGAGTACCACTTTTATCCAAAAAAAGTGTCGCTACTAGTTTTCAAAGCTCAGATGGCTGGATGTTTGAAAAAACTGTTAAGTTGTCTGTTAGAGAGGGACGGAGGTATTCAATGATTATGCGCAAAGCCTCATTCAAGACACTATATATAAACCAAGTGCTACGAGAACAAACAAGGCTCCAATACTCGGCTGTTGAATAGACTAAAAATAAGACAGCTGTATCTGATGTTTTGGAACCAGCACCCGCTCTGAGACCCCACGTTACCTCAGCAGTGAGACAGGCGAAGTTTTTTGCGCAATGCTAAACGGTGGTGACAAAACTTGAGTAATTAGTATTGTTTTACTTCAAGATAAATCGGAACCAAACATAATGGTGAATGTTGATCATTGTAAACTTTTGGCTCACATATTTTCTTAATCTGGATATTGTGGAAAGCAGATTATGCATCTAGATGTTAAAAAAGTTGTGATTGACTTTGGACGAACACTGTTTCTCTGACATCCGAGATTATTTTGCTTACTGTCGCGTTAGAATGAAACCTTTGTTGTGAACTAGTTTTATAATCATTCGAACCATGCATTTATCCAGCAAAAACCTCAGCAGCTTGCAGTTAAAGTAAAGTTTGCATAAAATAACAGTGTCATATGCAGCTGTCAGATTGGCAAATAGCACTGGCATTCTTCTTAGTCTCAAAAAAATTGTTGGTTATTAACAGAACGACTTGATCCACGGTTGACTTTTTGCATTCCAGGGGATGTAAAGTGGATAAATTTGTCAATAACCTTTTGGGTCTTCTACCGTCTTCTTTGTCTTTCAAATCGCGACTACAAGTGCTCTTCCGCAGATTTTCGAAATTGGAGTTGACGCAATTAGAAAAAGATAAAGTTATGTAATCAAAAATTCAAAACAGCTGTAACATGGGTTATAAGCTCTATGCACATAAAATTAGGGCCCTGAGCTTTATCTGGTTTTACATAGAAAAACCCTTGCAAATAGCCCAGGTCATGAATAACTAGAATATCTACGTTGATTTTATTCAGAGGTTTCCAGTTTGTGGGTCATTTTAAAACTAAAAAAATGTCGGAATATAATAGGATGATCATATTAGACCAGAAATCATATCCAATTTTTTTCTGAATGACATTTTGAGTTTAAACATAAAATTTATTGCGAAAGCAAAATGAGGACCATAAATGGTTTTTACGTTTACATAAAAAATTCTTTTCGAATTTCAAAAATGAAGTTTTTTGGTCTTTATTTAACTTTCAAAATAAATTTATCAAACAGTTTGCAATAAGTAAGGACCGTTTTTTTAAACTTTGGCACAAAAATTTATTGGGAGGAAAAAAATTATTTGTGTAAATTTCAGACTTTAAAACTGTCATGAATTTATACAAGTTGGAAGCCCCTGTTTCATTGAAATTCAATCGTATCAAACGTCTTGTTTTTAATTCTATGTTTTCTGTTTGCAAAACCCACATCTAAAAGCTATAAACTTTTTTACAAAACTTTACGTCAGATTTTTCATTGTAAGAAAAATTTCAACATAAAAACGGTTTGTTACTTCATATGCAACGTGAAATATAAATAAAAAGTTCATTATAAAAATTCAGGTGTTGTTTAATTGTCTGAAGGCGTCAGCATAAGAGCTAAGATGTGAACCAGTTAATTTAATTTTTTTTCCCACAAATGAATAATTATAGGAAAGTTCTATAAAAATGCTTAGTTCAAAGATTGAATTTTGTCCGCTTGATTGGTATTCAAGCAGTCCAACAGCAATTGTTTTATACAAAAAAATGTATATGTGTAAAATGCTTTTAAGTAATGGCAAAAATCTCAAAAAAAAAAATGCGATTTACATAAAATAAGTTCTGCATTGCCTAAGGCATTTCGAGGTCGGCTAAGGACGAAATTCGCTTCGTCACGCAAAGCCAATTCTTGGTAAAATTCATGTCACTTAATAAAGGCGTGAAATTGAAATTTCACGCTCTGCTTGCAAAAACCACCAAAAATTTACAAATTTTCTAAAAAACATCTATTTTACCCGTTAACCCTTGTTCGGGGACACCTAAAAATAGTAAGATCTTATTCAGCATTTCAAATTAGGAAAAGTCAAGAAATTCCAAAATTTTATCTACAAACATGAAGTAATTACAAACGTTTTCGCAAGGGCCGAGCTTCAGAAGTCCGGTCGTTGAGGAGAATAGGGTTAACAAACAAAAATTTTCTGAAATATTTTTAAATCACCGATCTTTCCGTGCTAAAAGGTTGAGAACCATTGGTTTACAAATCATACATGCAGGCACAAACAATTTAAAATCCAATGTACGTGTAAATAATACAAAAATGAAACGCATGCATGCAAGAGCTTACAATTTTATTTCTTTAAAACTCCTATTATTAATCTTTTTTATAAGAAATAGTTTTGATTTTACTTTTTACAAGATTAACAAGGTGTTTCATGCCTGCAAAAAATAAAAGAATTTAAAAGAGAAATTAAATTAAAGCAATTTACCCACTCCAAATGTTGATTCGAGGTCGGTAAATTGCTTTAATTTAATTTCTTAAATTCTTAAATTCCTTATAATTTAATCGAATTTCTTAAAAAATTGAAGTCGGTAAACTACAAATGCTATGTTAATTTAATTGAAAAGTTTGTTTTTGTCAAAATCTGACCGGTTCGAGTTTGATGCAACGGAAATAATCGTTTATTCTATTTTTCAGTACGCTTTTTTACGTTTTCTTCCATCTTTGAATAAGCGCCCAGTAATCAAAAAGTCTTTTTAATTTTCTCCGTACTTTTTTAAACTTTATTCACTTTAAAGTTGAGTGTGATGGAAACGGTTGGATTTTAAATTGTTCGCGAAAAAAATGGAAAAAACCGTCTCGTTTGTCTCCTCCCTCTACGGCTGCTTCGTCTTTGTCGTTGTCGCCATCGTCGCATCCAGCTTCAATTTATCAAATCAATATCATCGAATTGTCACTTAGTAGTTGATTACCAAATTTACCGTCAAATTAATTCTCATTACCTTTTATTTTATTAAAAATCCGAAATTATTCGATTTTTAACTAACAATAAATTTAATTTGAACAATACCTAAGTGTAACAGAATAACGGTCAAGGCCGGGGGCAAATATTTTCAATCACCGAAGATACAACAAGTTCCAGCCAGGTTGACTGAGTTTGGTTCGAATTAAACTGCTGATTTAGAAAATACAATATTTTTATTTTTGTAACTAATTATATCTGAACAAAAGCATCGATATCTTGATTATAATTGAGTTTAACTAAATCTTACACTGCAAGGTTTGAAATATTTTACGGTTTATTTATATGAATAGTACAATGGCAGCCAAAGTTTAATTAGCCCAAGAAATATAATCATGCAAGTCTAATTGGACCCTGTTCCTTTATATTTTGTTTTGTTTGTTTTTTTAGTGGATACAAGGATAAAGATTTTACAGGTTAATAATTGTTGTATTAGGAAGAAATTATGTACAAAAATTTAGCAATATATGTATAAGCTTTTTAAAGTACAATTTCAATCCAGTTTGCATTGATTAACAATATCGCAAAAAGCGCAAAAAACTGAGCGCAGAAAACCCTGTTAACGTGTCTTTACGGTTGTCACTAAAAGCACGAAAGAATAGCTCAGATTGACACAAAACACTCTGTAACATCAAAATATCACTAAAAATACTTGTTGTAAATATAGGCTTAATACAGAAAATAAAAATCTTTTTGAAAGATAAACTGCCTTAGAATGAAATCTCTTGTGACTTCAAATAAATTACAATCGCAACGACTCAGGAAAATTATTTTTAGTTTTTGTCAGTTACTATAGCTTTAAATTTTAATTTGAGCCTTGATATCCGACATTTGATAAACAACTACGTAATCAGTCATTGAACTCAATTTTTGAATTAAAAGGCAAAGTTTCTTAACATTTTATTCATTTGAAGAAGACAATGAAAACCAAAAACGTTTATGTTTATGTTTTTTTTTGATTTATTTAAATATGAATATATGTTTGTTCCTGTATATAATTGTGGTATGGTTGAAAAAAAGTATAATGTCTCCCTAAATTGATATTGTAATATTTTCACAATTGTAATAGGCTGTACACTTTATCGGCTACGCCCTATCATAATTAGTTCCATTTTCCTTAAATTGAGCTGATTTCTTGGATTTGTATAATTCTTTTTCGTTTATTTAAATCTTCTTATAAACTAATTGTGCTTTGATATAAGGACTAGTTACTTTTTGAAATATTTGTACCTGTTTTTTCGAATAATAATCCAAATAATTCATCTCTCTCAATATTTTATATCCGTGTTTTGAAGAAAATCGACACAAATATTCTGTTGTAGGAACACTAACAATGTAATTGCATCCAGCTGTCTTTGCAAGAGCTTCTGATGCTTTTCGGAGGTTGCTTGTAATTCCTTTTCTGCGATGCATTTTATGAACAGCAGCCATTCCCGAATAAAAAACTTTATCTACTTGAAGTAAGTCGAATACATTAGATTCCAAACAATCCATGAAGTCAATGACTTGTTTTAATTCATTTGATAAAACGATTTCTTCATTTGAATTAAGTGAAATTAATGGTTTTCTTTTTTCTTGCACTTCATTTAAAGTCACCCCGATTAAACTTTTTGTTTCTTTGTCAAATGCTCCGACAGACCAGTTTTGATTTAAATACATCTTGACTCTACTGGTATTGAAAAGATCTATATCATCACCTTGTACTCCAAACAAATTTTTAAAAAGATCCCTCGAATAATATTTTACAACCAAATCCAAAACGTCTGGTAGAACCTTGGTAGAAAGTCTTTTAATTTGAATCATTTTTAGATTTTTAAGAAAATTTGTTTATAAAAAAAGGGATATATTATAAACAAATCAATCATATAAAAATAGATGTCACCAACTAGATAAAATTTGCACAATTAAACTAAGTAAGATTTGGGAAAAGCTAGCAAACATAAAATAGTTTTGAGTTGCCTTTGATAATAAAATAATAAATTTTGATAATAAAATCGTGTTATGTATATAAGGTAGGTTAAAAATCTTGTCTAATTTTTAAACAAACAATTAATCTATGAATACGCACTAACTATTCTGATTTTTTGTATGCTATTCTCCAATTCTTAACTTCAATTTTGAATCATTTTCAGTGTTATAAATTATTTTCTATTCATCACTGTAATTTTTACAATAACTTTTTTAAAAAATTCTTGACCCAATGAGTCAAAAAAAATCTTTTAACAATTTTTCCACATCATCTTCATTTGTAAATTTTTTTATTTCGCATTTTGTTAGACAAAGTGCGAAAGTATCGCTTCTCTTTGGCCACCCTGTCTTATCTTTATCATCGACGTTAAAATCCCCGGAAGAGAATCGGTCATCTATTTGATACAGGATTTTGACTGATAGATCCTTCTCCATAGACACTTGTAATCAGCAGCGTATTTATGAAGATAGTCATTGTGTCATGCCCCCTACCCCTTGTACATCACTGATACGAAAAATCAAAGACAGATTCAAAGTGAAGATCTTATTTTTAGAAAGATTTCTTTTTAGGAATGAATGTCATAAAATCCGAGATTGATTTAATATGAAGACTTTTTTTTGGAGAACACTTTTTTTTATGGACAAATATCATAAAATCGGAGATTGATTTAAAATAAACACCTGTTTTTTGGAGAACATTACTTTCAAGGGACAAGTTTTTTTCAACTAACAAGCTCCCGGTTTGCTCTTTCGAAAATATCTATGCCTATTTAATTGCTTAAGTTTCATATAATATTACAATATATACTATATTAGCAAAAGTGATTGGACAAAACCCGGTTACCGCCATAGCTGTCAGAACAAACAAGATACGAAAGCCATGTCTATTGTAAATCAAGTACGATAAAGCGTTTAAGTCACGACAAGGCCTTGTTTCGCTCTTCTGTATTCTATTCTTCTATGCTATTTTATTCTATTCTTCATTCTATATATATATGTATATCTGTTCGCTTTACTTCGCCGGTAAAGAGCTCAATAACCGAATAGCTAGAGCAGTATTTATTAATGAAAGCGCTAAAACAGATTAAAAATTAACAATTTAAAATCCACGACAGTCTGTTTCATCCTAAGAATCATCAGGTGGAAACTTATTCAAATAGAATATTGAAATAGAATACATTCTATTTGAAATTTTATTTGAAATTATGGAAAATTATTCAAATAGAATGCATTCTATTTGAATAGGTGAATTATCAATAAATAATATACGTATATATATATATCAATTTTGCTCTGATCTTCAAATTATTGAGCACTGTCATAAGTGAATTGTCAGCACTCATAGGTGGGCACGGTACTTTTACTCGGTACTTTTGAATAATCCAATTTAATAGTTATAACTATTAACTTCTCTGTCATACATTGAATTTCAATTGACATTCAAAAATAGTGTAATTCAAAAATAAAAATAAAAATAAAAAATAAATAAAAAATATAGTTTTTTTAAAGTACCGAGTAAAAGTACCGCGTTACTCCGTTACTTTTACTCGGTACTTTTGAATAATCCAATTTAATATTTATAACTCTGTCATACATTGAATTTCAATTGACATTCAAAAATTTCAAAAATAGTTTTTTTATTACTATTAAATTGGATAAATCAAAAGTACCGAGTAAAAGTACCGCGGTACTTTCGTGCCCACCTATGTCAGCACTGTCCCTTGTATGTATATATACGTATATATAATTATACATAACTGCAGAGAATACTGTTTCGACCTTTTGGGTCTTATCAGTGCAGTGGAGTTATGCTGAGAAAGAACAAAGCTCACCAATTTCAACCTTGTGGCTAATCTTCTACTTGTGGTTTTTAATCCACAGTAGAGTCAAAGCCCAGTGATGCCAAAAGAGCTCAAATCATATGAAATGATGAGCCTTGCATAGCGCGGCAGCATCATTGTCTTCCCAGCCAAAGAGCTCAACCTGCAAAAACAGGGAGCATAATTAACTGCAGACAGTACTGTTATATACATGTAGAGAGAGAGCATGAGTGAATCGATCTTCATTGCAAAGTGCTCAAAGAAAAGATCAGAGCAATTTCGTATAAAATTTATTTAAACTCTATTTTAAAAAATCCCAAAAGTTTATTTCATCCAATAAAATTAGTTTTTTTATTCATATTAAGATAAGGGAAGGGGAGTCAGGTCATCTTAATATGAATGCATAACCTGAATCATTTTTTCCTGTATGACATCACAGGAATTGCATTAATTGCTTGATTAGTTTAACAAATTATTCTCAACAAAAAATCTTAGCTAAATAATACTCAGCTCTAAAAGCATTTGTTTTTTCAACTTCTTCAGATAAATATAAATAAAAAAGAAACAGATGATGATTGAACGTAAAAATTTTTTGGTATTAAAAGATATTAAGCGGAATAAAAAGAATAAAATCTGTCCTTCATCAGCTGTTTAATTAGCTGTTTCTATTTATAGTCATCTGAAGAAATTGAAAAAAAAAAGCTTATAGAGCGAATGGTATTTAGCTGAGATTTTTTGTTTAAAATAATTTTTTTAAATAATTTTTTAAGTCTATGTGACCTACAATGAATATACCACTCTTTGCAAGTTTGGACCTGTTTAGTTTTTAACAGTTTTGGATTATTTTTGTAGTTTAACAAACTACATATTTCAAAGCATAAAATTTGAAAAGCTTAAGTAATATTTCTATTGTTAAAAACAATTTAAATTTTGAAACGACTTCTTATAAAGTATGTTTTGTAGAACTACGTATTATTTATCGGATAAGATTGACTTATCGTACTATGTTTTCTTAATGATGTTATGAAAACATAGTACTATGTTTACTAATGATTATATTCTTTATTTTTCCTGTAAACACAGGAAGACTCTATCGAATTGTTACAGTCTTTGTTTGGGAATCCCAAAGGACCAGTTGAGCTAGATAACCCGAATACCTGCGCTGAAACAAAGCTGTGTCTAAATTTTATTTTATTCCGGCTCAAGAAGTAGTCTTGCTATGAGCCTGACGATTTATACAGTTGGTTTAACGAAAGCTCGGATTGGTTTCGTTGAAGACTCTTCTTCACAACAAACAGAGACCACTGTCTCTAATAAGAACGAATGTATTACAAAAATCACGTCCGACGAAAGTTCTATTCCACGCTTTGCCAAACTGCAAAGCGAAATCAACACTATAACTCGACTCAATCAACACAAATAATTCTACCTCTGTAGAACACAGCTCCCAGCCACTGGCACAAAATAAATTCAATACTCGTCGACCAATACAAAATCTTACGGGCCTTCCGCGCTCAACCAAATTACTTCCACTCGAGTTGTCTCAAAATCACATCTAATAATAATAATTTGCTACGCATCGGCTTTATATACGTAGAAAAAAGATCACGTGACGCAAATTCGCTCGTAAACGCTGGACAATTCTCTAGAGAATACGCTAAACTACAACCACGTAGTATATACGCAAATGTTCTACAAGTAGCGAGCTATAGTAAAGCTTGAAAAACATATTACGTCAATCTGTCGGCGAAAGAGAAATAGGATACATACAACGCAATAGACAACGAATTGAGCGTTATGTCGTATAATACGAGAGCAGCGCTCAAAGAGACGCGATTATTCTCTTATAATAAAATTACGAATTACTTTTAACGGGAATAAACTACATCGTTATGATTAAAATTATTATGAAGTGTGACAAGAATAAAACCTTTTTTAAATACAATCTTTCTAACTGAATAAAGATCAAGATTCTATTTAAATAAAGAAGCACACCCTATGTTGGTGTTTTTTTCAAAACAGTGATTAAACAAATTTTGTATTAAAATATTGCTCTTATTCCTTAATTGGGTACTCTGCGAGGACGATTGATTCACTTTTTAATATACATATAATCTTTAATTTACAATGGCTAATGATGAAAAATTTAAAACAATTAAGGAAGAGACACTGTACATCAATTATACAACTAATTAAACTAGGTGCTTTAAAAAAAATTGTTTGCCTCCTACAAAAAAACAAGGTGAATTCTGATTAAGAACAATTGGAATCGATAAATGTTGTTGAAATCGGCATCGGAGTCGAAAAAAAAAATTGGCATCATCCCATCACTAATTTAAACACTCAATAATTAAGAGAAATAAATTTGAAAATTTAATATGACTATATCAGAATGTAGCCGTGAGAATTGGATAACTTAAATTTTTTATTTGGTTCAATTTTCGCATGATTGTTACATCATAAATTTATCTCTTAAAATTGTTGAGTGAAGATTTGGCTGACTCAATCTTTTTTATTGCCTTAATGTTTCGTCACAAACGTTCTCGCTTATTACCTCGTGATTTAAATCGCTTTCAGATTTGATTAATATAATTGTAAAGATCAGAAGTCGTGATTCTTTTTCGAATGGAATAGTTTATGGCAAAAAAGATTTAAACACTAGATGGTAAACTACTTGTTTATTAAAGATCTGGAGAGCCGGAGCCGGAGCTTGTGGATAAGCGCTTAATAGCTGCGGAGCTGGAACCGGAGCTAGTGAATGTGTAATTGATAGCTCCGAGCTGGAGCCGGAGCTAGTGCTCTTCTACAGTGGCTCCCCAGACCTGATTGTAGGCATTTGTTTTCATGATGAGTTTGTTTATTTTATTCGGCTGGGGCTGGATTGTTTGTTTTGTTTTCATGACGAGAAAAAGCAAAGCCTGTCAGAGATGATTCTTAGAGGTAGTAAAACAATTTATTTTGTTAGATATAATTTAAACAAGTTATAATGAACGTTTTGTTAAAATGCTAAAAAAAAATCAATTTACATACTCTTTACATTCCGATATCAAAAATCATTAAAATACGTGCGTACTTATCTGAGATAATTTATTTTAAAATTTGAACAAGACTTTTCCCCAAACAAAATAGAATTGAGAGAATATTTGTTGTAAAAGCAAGCATAGTCAGTTATTTGGTGTCAAAATATTTGATAGCTGATTAATGCAATTTAAAATTGATCATACTTAGTCTACATCTTGTGTACGCTACGCTGCTCGCGAACAAAATTTAACCTTTTAATACTTAAGATCAACCAGTGTCCCATGTTACACAAATTATATCTAGTTGGTATCTTAGAATATCATTAGAAAATTTAATGTATTTAGAGTAATGTAAAGACATTATTTGTACATATCAGACCATTACTTGATTGAAATTTATATTTTAAGCATGATTAATTTACGTTCAAAATATCAATTTTCTTCACAAATGTTTTCATTTTTTGGAACTTACTATTTTTTAATAAAATGCATCATTGACCAACAAGTGATAGTATTTTATTTCTTTGACATCTCAAATCACAATAAATAAAAAATAAATTTTTACAAATTTTTTATTAGTTTTGTATTTGGGACACCCTGTCTCTCTGTGCTCTAAGGGGTATTTTCGAGAAAATTTTGTTTCGTATGGCAGCGGAAACTTTTGTTTAAACTTTGTTGATATAATGTCAACAGGAAAGTAATAACAATTCTTAAATTATCCAGCCAAGCTCAAAGCTCTTATTTTTGTACAAAATGAATTTAAGATAATTGTCAAGCCTAAATGGTTTTATTAAAACTTTCTTCATTACAAATTGGGCAGCAAGTTGCTTCCAAATAGGCCTTCAAACAATGATTAAAATTAAGTGACTATATTTGCAGATTAATTGGGCAGCAAGTTGCTTCCAAATAGGCCTTCAAACAATGATTAAAATTAAGTGACTATATTTGCAGATTAAATGATAAAACGTACAGCAAATTATATTGCTGTTGCTTTAAACTACGTATGCAAAAAAAAAAATTTTTTTTGTATATTCTGACAGAAAAGTTGGAAATAAATGCTCAAAATATGCAAATCTGACTACAACTAGAAAACTAGCAAAAATACTATTGTAATCGGAATTGATGTCATTCAGAGGTTTTATAATTGATGATGCTGATGTTAATAAAATCAAATAAAATTTTAGTAAAAAAATTGAATTGAACTGGATCAAGATATGCTGAACCAAATATTGTAGTCATAATAAAACGCCTGCAATGTAGTAAGCTGTATTTTGGTCACAGTGCTTGTACAAGTACTTGCTAGGATTAGGAGTTTGTTTTAAAAAAACCCTAACACAGTATAACCAAAACCCATATCGAATAAACTTTATTGAATTTATTATAGCACTATTACGTTATGCATTATTTCGTCGCCTGTCTCCCAAATCGTATAGCCACGTTACTATATGTAATGACCATGAATGAATGAACAAATCACCGACCGTGGGACACAAAAACGCCTTCACCCAAAATTTCACAAGATGAATATTATGAGAAGTGGGGCACGATTGATAAAATACAGCATAAGCTCGAACATAAGGTAACAGCAGTTTTGCTATCAAAGGCGCGAACACTAGGTTTAAGCTTTGATTACAGTGAAGAAGCCTCGGGTTGTAATAAGTCTTGCAGACGTTTTTTCAAATTTTAGGTCACAGAAGAAAAGTGTTGCGCAAGTTTGGTCTGAGGAAACGGGCAAGATAGGAATGTTTGTAAAGGTTTTTAAACTATTGGGTGCCCAAAAGAGTCTTTACCAATTCTTATGAAAAAAATTAAAGATTTATAGTTAAAGTATTAAGTGTATTTATTCATCAAAATGTGAACCCTCACATTCTATGACCTTCTCCCAACAGTTAAGCAACTTAAAATTGCTATTTTTGTAAAAATCTTTTGTTTTAATTGTTTTAAAATTTAAGCACTGCTTTAAAGGACAAAAAGCTGGATTAATTTCTTATCACAGATGTTGTTTAATGATAAATTATTCACAGCAATTCTTATTGACTATTAATTAACCCGTTATGTGCGCATGACGTGTATATCACGTATGACGGAAACACAAGTGTTGATCGTTGCAGTTGTTTAAAGCGCAGATTATTTTGCTACTCGCACTCGCTATTGTCTCGACGCTACTATTTGAGCAAAGCGAAAAGCGTTGTTTATAATAAAAACAAAACTCTCCTGCCAGACAAAATGTCATCAGTTTTATTTTTAGTTTTTTGTCTAAATCAGTAAAACTTTTTTTGAAGTTTGATTTGGATTAGGGGTTCTCAATCTTTTTAACACTATGGCCCAAAAAACTTGAAAAGCAATTGTTGTGGGCCAATGTGTGTAGTCTTCACTTTCATTCCACACTCAATTTTACGAATCATTGTCAAACTGTAGGTAAAGCCAAAAAAAGTCTTTATTTTCCATCTGTTTCGAATTTTTTGATTTTCGTCCGTGAAAAGTATTGTCGTGCTTCGTGTATGCTGAATTCATGGTTGCAGCGTGCTTGCCTTATGTTCGAGCCTATGCTTTTATTTTATCACTCGTGCTCCGCTTCTCATAATATTTATCGTGTGAAATTTTGCGACTGTGTTTCTGTGTCCCAGGGTCGATGATTAGGATATTCGGTGACGCTTGCTATATATACTGACGTGGCTGTATACCATTTGAGAGAACGGCAACAAAATTATGAAGAACGTTACACCGCTGCTCTGGGACAGAAACGTGTTTTTCTAATTAATTGATAAATTCTTTTAAAATAAGTTTTGCTTGTAATATTGTGTTAGGGTTAGTTTCAAAACCAAACCTTCTAATCCTAACCTTTTGGTGACCCCGACGTTTTTGTAACAAAGGTAAAAAATAACTTTATTTTTTGTTTATTATTTTCTGTCTTGTTGACCAATCTTCCGTAATGAATGGTAATTATTTCTTCATTGCTTTCGCTTTGTTATTTTAATGACCAGAAGGCAACAAACTTTTTTAATATAGTCTTCAAAACCTTATCTTGTAAATACTCGTAAAACTAAGCGAGACGTTGATTTGACGCCTATTTATAAAATGATTGAAAATTCTGCTAAATCGCCGTCAACTTCCGCGGATGAACAACCTGGTTTCTCAGGGCAATCTGCCGATAAAAAACATTTTCTTCTAACAAAGATAATTTTACTTCAAATTTTAATTTTTAATTGCTGCTTTTTTGGTCGCACGATGCGAATAGCTGGTCAGTTTTTTGTGACACTAAATTTAATATTGCTGGTGTAGACGCGCCAGTTTTGAAGCTCATGACAACCTCAGAAACATTAATCACGGGACAACTTGGAAAATTATACGATATTCCAAAATCGCAAAATCCAGAATACAATACAAAATTGTGCAATCAGATAAAGAGTGTGTATGCAAAAGACGACTCTGAAAAATTCGACAGTTCGTTAAATAATTTAACATTGGGCGATTGATCTCCCATGGATTTAATGCGTCACTTATTAGCCACTTCTGGTCCTGAAGAAAACCCCTCCTCTCAATTCGAAACTATAATTAAGGACCGATTTTTAAAAGCTTTACCCGCTAACGTAGCTGCATGTAGTGGTAATTGGTTTTACAGAGATTTAATTGGACTTGCAAAATGTTAAGATTAGAAGGTTTGGTTTTGAAACTAACCCTAACACAATATTACGTACAAGCAAAACTTATTTAAACAGAATTTATTAATTGATTATAAAAACACGTCTCTGTCTCAGAACAGGGGTGTAACGCTTTTCATAATTTTGTTGCCTTTCTCCCAAATGGTATACAGCCACGTCAGTATATATAGCAAGCATCACCGAATATCCTAATCATCGACCGTGGGACACAGAAACACTGTCGCAAAATCTCACACCATAAATATTATGAGAAGCGGAGCACGAGTGATAAAATAAAAGCATAGGCTCGAACATAAGGCAAGCACGCTGCAGCCACGCATTCCGCATATACCAATCGCGACAGTATTAATCTCTAAAATAAGTCTTAATTTCAATCCACACCCAATTTTACCAACTCGTTCCTTGTCAACAAAAACCAGCTTCCCAACACATGGTTTTAACACTTTTTCACATCATCTCTGTATGACCAACCGATTAAAAACCTCTACTCTAGGCTTTTACTTTACATCTAAATTCAACAACAGCTGGTCAAAATCTCCAATGTTTCCACATGGAAACATCATTTAAAAATAGTTAAAATTAGTGCACTATACAAATAAAACTTTTAGTTAATAATTTTAATCTATGGCAAGAAATACCTAAGCTTTAAAAAAATGACAATTTTTCAGGAAATACTCTCATTGCAAGTATATGAGAATTAAATTTAGTCAATTTTACAAATTTAATAACTTACTTTTTTGTCCATTTTACCGCCAAAAAAAAAAAATTAGGAAAACTACAGTGATTTCAAAAAACTCACATATTTATTTTAAAATTCATTGTTCTTCTGGTAAAATCAGAGGCAAGTAAAACTTAAACAAATACAAAAGGCGTAATATTTATTCAAGAAAAACTCAACGACGTTTCGTCCGTTGCATCGGGCGGACTTCTTCAGGTAAAAGCAGAACACAACGCGCACCGTATTTAAAAAACCAAGAAGTTAAAAACACAAACCAACAAACACAAGGTGAGAAGCGAACATACAGAACGATTTCATAATTACTTAGTGCAAAAGAAACAAATTTAACAGGTTGAAAACCCACATTAGTTGAGATTTTTTATATTGCTATATATTTTTGGAAAAACATTACGATCTTTATCATTTATTGAATTTTTTGTATTATTAATATATAATGATTCTAAAAATTTGCGTTTATCATAGTCAATGTTATAATCCAATATTTCAAAATTACCAAAATCAATCCTATGTTCACAATTAAAACAATGCTTAACAATGCAGTTTTTTTATTCAAATCGTCTTCTTTTAGTTTAGCCAAATTAATCGGTTTCAAATCACGTTTATGTTCCGATAAGCGAGTATTAAAACATCTGCCCGTTTCACCAACATATACATTTGAACAATCTTTACACGGAATTTTATAAATTGCACCACGCTTATATATATCATCAACAGAGTCTTTTATTTTTGGTAAAATATTTCCAATTGTTTTATAAGGGTAAGTATACACATTAATATTAAATTTTCTCAAAATTCTAGACAATTCATCACTCAAACCTTTAATATATGGTAAACCAACATAGTTAGATATTTTTTCACTCATGCAAACAGTTTTATTAACTTTTTTATGTTTAATTTCTTTTTTTATTTTATTTAATAACCAATCTGGATAATCATTATCACGTAAAGCATTACAAACAAATTTAACTTCATTAATTTTATCTCGATAATTTGTAATTAATTTAGATTTAGCGCGAAACAATAATGTTTTAACCAAACCAACTTTTTGAGAAAAATTATGACATGAATTAAAATTTAAGTACCTAGTTGTATGTGTAGGTTTTCTATAGGCTTTTGTAGTTAATTGACCATTGTTACGAATTATTAATACATCTAAAAACGGAATAGCATTATCAACTTCTTGTTCGACCGTAAATTTAATACTTTCTTCAATATTATTTATAAATTTATAGAAAGATACCACCTCGGTTTTCTTTAGCACAACAAAAGTATCATCAATGTAACGTAACCAAATGCGAGGTGGGGAAGCAAAATCTTTTAGCATTTTATTCTCAATAGATTCCATAACTAAATTAGCTACAATCACGAGATAGGTGAACCCATCGCAACACCAAAAATTTAACGATAAAATTTCTTACGAAAACATAAATAAGTGTTGTTTAAACATAAATCCAAAGCATTCATAATTTCGTTGACATTTAATTTACATCTGTATTTTAATTCGCTATCACATTTCAAACGATCAAAAATAACTGATTTGGCTATATGCACAGGAATTTTAGTAAATAAAGACACAACATCGAAAGAAAGCATCAAATCGTTATCATTAATTTTAAAGTTAGATATTCTATCAATCAATTCGAAAGAATTTTTTATTGATAAATTATTGGAATTTATTAAAGGTGTTAATATTTTCGCCATAAATTTAGAAAGATTATATAGAGGTGAATTAATAAAAGAAACAATCGGTCGAAGAGGCCAGTCTGGTTTATGAATCTTTGGTAATCCATAAATGCGTGGCGCAATAGCATCCGTACTTCGCAAATAAAAATATTCTTTTTGAGATAAACGATCAATTTTGTATAAGTCAAAAATAAATTTATTTAGTTTTCGTTCAATACTTTTCGTTAAATCATTTTTTGTTAAAATATACGTATCTTTATCATTTAACAATTTAAAAATTTTTTCCTCGTATTTATCTTTATCAATAATAACTGTACAATTACCTTTATCTGCTTTTGTAATCACAATATTTGTATCATTTCGTAAATTTTTTAATGCTTTTCTTTCTTTAATAGATAAATTTGGAATACTCTTGTTTTTCTTGTTTAATATATCCACAACTTTGCTTCTTATTATAGAAGATGTATTATCAGATAAGTTCTTTAAACCTTTTTCAATATTAGCCAATATTTCAGTTTTTGGAATATAATCCTGTGAGAGCGCAAAATTTAAACCTAATAATAAAACTTTTCTTTCATCTTCTGATAAATTTTTATTAGAAAGGTTAACAACCCAATTATCTTTGTTTCTCATGTTACCATTGATCATTTTTTTATTTGAAATTTTCATCTCGTCGTACTTCTGTTTAAAATCTTGCTTCAATTTTGCAATTTTCTCTTTATAATGCTTTATTAGTGTGTTATAGAGTTTATTAGCAGTAAACTCTACATGTTTTAAAATCGATTCAAAGTTAATTACGGAATTCTTTAGTAATTCTTCTCTAATGTTCTCCATAAACAGTAGACTTTTTCTTATCCAAAAGTGTGATTCATTAATGAGTAATTTAAGACAATTAAAACCAAATTTTTCCGCTAATTTTCTTCCTGCCCTAGTGTTTATAGGAGATTTTATCATTAAGCTTCTTGTTAAAATATTTTCTCTCAAACACGAATGATTAAAAAACAGATGCGCCCTATGCCTTGCAATCCTTTTTCCTTGGGATATTAAGCTTCTAATCAACTTCAATACACCAGAACCATGGCTGTCTTTGATGGCTTTGTAATTAATATAAACACTGTTACCAGGGATATTACTTATTTTAAAATTCATTGTTCTTCTGGTAAATCAGGAACATAAACGTGATTTGAAACCGATTAATTTGGCTAAACTAAAAGAAGACGATTTGAATAAAAAAACTGCATTGTTAAGCATTGTTTTAATTGTGAACATAGGATTGATTTTGGTAATTTTGAAATATTGGATTATAACATTGACTATGATAAACGCAAATTTTTAGAATCATTATATATTAATAATACAAAAAATTCAATAAATGATAAAGATCGTAATGTTTTTCCAAAAATATATATCAATATAAAAAATCTCAACTAATGTGGGTTTTCAACCTGTTAAATTTGTTTCTTTTGCACTAAGTAATTATGAAATCGTTCTGTATGTTCGCTTCTCACCTTGTGTTTGTTGGTTTGTGTTTTTAACTTCTTGGTTTTTTAAATACGGTGCGCGTTGTGTTCTGCTTTTACCTGAAGAAGTCCGCCCGATGCAACGGACGAAACGTCGTTGAGTTTTTCTTGAATAAATATTACGCCTTTTGTATTTGTTTAAGTTTTACTTGCCTCTGATTTTACCAGAAGAACAATGAATTTTAAAATAAATAATATCCCTGGTAACAGTGTTTATATTAAACTCACATATTAATGATCTCTTAAAAAAGTCTTCAATTTCATTGGACATCTAATTTCACTAATTAGGTTTATGGAGTCTTTTCTCAGAAACAATTCTTTCTGTATTTATATTTAAGCCTAATAACATGAAATTTTCTACGATATCCAAATTTTGCGTTTCTCACAATCTCTATCTCCGGTTTCTGGATCGGTCTCTCAGTGACTCTCTCTAGGTGTGTCAAGAGCTACAGCAAGATGTATATACATTCGCGGCGAAGACTTTGGCGGACGAACCAAGCAAAATAAATAAAGTAAATTAAAGCTGAGCCTCGACATTCCAAAAATTAGAGCGAGATACAAAGCAACTCACCAAATACAAAGAGCAATTGTTTTCATAATCAAATTGCATGCAGTTAGTCTTAATTTTGTGATACTTCAAAACAGGGGTTCTCAATCTTTTTAACACCGTGGCCCAAAACACTTGAAACGTATTTGTTGCTACCCAATGTTTCTAGTCTTCACTCTCATTCAGCATCCAATTTCACGAAATTATTTCTAAATTATAGGTGAAGACAAAAAAAGTCTTCATTTTTAATCTGTCTCAGATTTCTTGATCTTCGTCCGTAAAAAATATTGATCTGTAAAAGAAGACTTCAATTTCATTCCACACCCAATTTCACCAACTCGTTTTTTGTCAATAAAAAACCAGCCTCCAAAAAAATGATTTTAACACTTTTTCACACCATTTCTGTGTGGCGCATCTACAAAAACTTGTTGTGGCCCACCAGTGGGCCATGGTCTACTGGTTGAGAACCTATGATTCAGATAGTTTGTGTCTCATGTAGCACTTATAGCTTAGGTTTAACATCCGTTTCCACTACCAGCGTGGAATGAAACATTCTTTGTTTTTCTTTGATTTTTTTACTTTTTTTCGCGCTTAAGCGCTAAGCAAAGCAAAAAATAAATATTAGAAACAAAAAAAACACTCCATTCCACCCCCGTAGTGGAAACGAGCCCTAAGTATGCGAACTGACAGAAGCGCAGAAAAAATGTTTGATTGAATCGCTCTCAGAATTTTAAATATTACAACTAGATTCAAAATATTGATTACTCAAATTTGTTTTATTTTTAAGGTTTCTTTTTTTCTTTTTGTTTAGATTTGTATTTCGCTTGTATCCAGTGCTGCTTCTAAGGTGCGCAATGTGCACAATGCGCAGTGCCACGACCATTTTCGCGGTTTTGCGCTCTAAAAAAGCTTCAATTTTACTACTGATATAAAGATCACTATCTTTAAGGACGAAAATCAAGAAATTTGAATCAGATTCAAAGTAAAAGCTTAAAAACACTGCTTGCATTTCTTTTTTCTGCACTCCTATTTTTAAATTAATATTACTTAGTTGTATTTTATTGAGATTTGTAAATTAGTTTTGAGTGATTTTTTTCCAAAGCGCTGTTATACAGAAATATCCGCAGCAAGTTGATTCGACGTCAGGGACTTTCCCTCGAGGCTTAAAACAGCAATTGTAATCTATCGATGCGAGAAAAAAGCGAGACGCGACATTATATTCGCACCGTAACTCGGATGCCGAAAATCTAATTCAGCACTTCACAGACTAAAAGATTTTTTAGTCTAACTATCTATGAAATTTTAGGGCCGAAGAGTGACTTTTGAACTAAATGATTATGTGATTTTTGGTTCCCCAATAAAGAAAGTGCGTTGGTATAATCGAGTACACAATAAAAAAACAAAAATATCTGTTTTTTAAAAGTGTTTATGCTATACGAACGGCTGTTTTCTCATTGATCGCGATTTTGACAAGTTGTTCCCAAAAAAGTCAAGACAAAAAACTTTGATGACAAACTTTCTTGTCGTTATTGTCAAAATTTTTTATCATTAACTATCTCTTAAAGTAATTGTTTGTATTTTTTCGGCTCTTAACACTTTTAAAACTTCTATAAGTATCTTTACATTTTGTCTTGTATATTTTTGCTGAAAAAAACCTTATATTAATTATGATTATGATAGTAGTCTACATCAGGGCTTCTTAAACTTTTTTGTACTGCAACCCCATTTTAAAGAAATAAATTTTTGTGCGACCCCACTATGTATAGGCTAATTTTACGTTAATTTTTTTCTGTAGAAGACGTCGCGTGTGCATGAAAAACCATTTAATAATGAGAAATGGAAACAATAACTTAAAGCGAATTAGCAAAATTACAAAAACAGACTTTATTTAATAAACATTATTGTTGTGCTTTTTTATTTTTCTTCGGATTTACAAGTATTTAAAACGCAGCATTTAAATTGTAAAATAAAGCTTAAGGTGCGGGAATTATTAAAAATGGAAACAAAATGAATTACACGAGGCAATAAAAAGGAAACGCGGTAGCTCGCGCTTAAACGAAGTATGAAACGCGTCCGAGTTCGATACACGCTAAAGTCGAAATACGCAACAATTATCAAGCACATTTAATAGGATGGAAAAATTACTTTATATTCTTTTACAGCTACATTATCAAGATAAATGAATAATTTAATTTTTTTGCATGCAGCTTTAAAATTCAATCTTGGCTTTAGACTCAATAAGTAATTTTTTGGCTTTTGTATCTTGCTGTTCTCTTGATTGCCCCACACGACTTACCTTCTGATCACGCCACCTTACTACGTACTTTATGACGCAACAATGGTGTAACGACAGTTCACCTTTTTTTACTTTTTGATTGTCAATAAATATTATTGTAAAAAAAAATTTTAAGAGAACAAAAAGCCAATTCGTTTTGCCACCCCAAATTTTTTACGTGACCTCATTTGGGGTCGCGACCCACAGTTTGAGAAATTCTGGTCTACGTGATCCATGAAAGTAGCAAAGTTGTCAAACTAACTTAAGTGGAGAACTTATACGCGATAGACTAATTAACACTACAACACTACCGGTATATATTAGATATTGGTAAACTAAGGGTTGTAGTTCGAGGCTACTTCTATGTATTAATGACTTATTTATTGACATGTTAGTAGCCAGCTTAGCCTACTTGACTCTATCTTATCTTATTTGCAAACTTTTACGAGTGCTTTTGTAACAATTGAACTTGAACTCGACTTTGTAATAATTTATGAACTAAAATCGAAGTTAAGCTTGAATCTAGACCAGGGGTGGACAATTGTTTTTTGCCGCATTGCGGCCGTGGAAGCTAACTGAGGGCCGCATTTAGATGTTGAATTTGTTCGCGGGTAGCAAATTACGCTATTTTTCTCCCAAAATCATGGTGGTCTCTAAAAAAAAAAAAAGGTCTTCGCTTCAATTCGTCTCCGATTTTCATCATTTTCTCATCTTCAGCCCGACATAATTCTATGCAACTGTGGCTCAAAGTGAGGGTATGTATTTTTTAAAAAGAGCTTCGCGGGCTGTAGTTTGCCCACCCCTGATCTAGACCGATCGAGTTGCAGTTCTTGCAACTGCTTATCTGTATAAAACTTATAGGTAACATGTCCTTATAAACTGCTCTATAAGCTGAAAAAACGACTTGTTTTAATCACAAAAGTATTTTTTTAAATAGTAAAGTAACAATTTTGTGTCACACAGTGTTTTACGTGTAGTGACCAGCCTAAGTTTTTTCACGGATAAAACAAAAACGTGCACTTTACGAGTTTGGCTTTTTAAAAAATAATTAGTGGAAGTAACGATTACATAAAATGGACAAACAAAGTTTAAAATTTAGTTAATTGACGAGTTATCTTTATCACTTAAATTAATTTATGAAACGATAGTTTATTAAACTATAATTTATTTAATTCATGCAACACTTTGATCAAGTAAAATAGCAATTTTTATTTCAAAGAAATACAATCAGTAGGGCAAATTTTTTTGTGTCTGAATCATTGTAAAACGCGGTATTGTCCACAGGAATGTCATTCTCATGGGAAACGTCCCATAGGATGGAATGGGATGGAACAGCACACATTTGTATTTCCCATGATAAAATAGCCATGTCATAACAACTTGATTAAGTCAGAGATACCCTTATTTTTTATGCTTTTTACCTTTTAAGAGATTTTTTTTCTCCTTTTTATATACTTGTATCTATTATTTATTTTTTGGTGGGACACCGGATAAATAAATAAATACACATAGTCTGTTTTTATATAAGATTACGTTTTGATGCGTCACAGATTGTTTTAAAGTTAATAAAGTCAATAAATTTTGTCGTTTTGCTTGTCTGTTTGTACATGCAGTCCTAGTTTTTGCACTTAATCTAAACTTTCATTAATTTAATAATTTAATAATTTTAATTAAACTGTATTTCATATTAATATTATGATGGGAATCCTGTGGGATGGGATGGAACAGGCATAAATTGCCATGGGATGGGATGGGATGAAACAGAAAAATATGTCCCATGGACAAACCTGGTAAAACGGTTCCAAGTAGCTCATATGTTTTCCCATCAGGTTGGTTAGATAAAATTAATTTGTATGACAAAATAAAATTTGAAGCGAGATAGTAAAACATATAAATTATAATTTTATCGTGACTTACATTGTTTTGAAAACAAAATCGTAACGGGCTCATTTTGTCAAATATTTCTGCGCACTATTCATTAGTTTATTCATTGCGCAAAGCCAATTCAAAATCATTTTAAAACTCTTTAAATCATATTCGTACTTTTTTTATAAAACAATTGTTTTTTTTATGCTCAAATAGTTATTTCAGTTGTTTCAATTTTGATTTTATTGCGTAAACTGTAAGTTACTAAACGACATCGTTTATAATTTCGATGATTTTGATGAAAAGAATCATAAAAACTGTTTTTTTGCTCTGCCGCCTTCTTTTGTGTTACAGCAAGGGAAAACAATATGAAATCACAAACAGTTATACTTATTAAAACTTTCATTCCTTTTATGTGCAAATGATAATTCAATTTTAGGTTAAAGTTTGATGACGTTCTTCTACTTCGATAAATCAAGTTATTTCTGTTGATTTACAATTTTTCGACAAATAATGTTTGCGAATCGTATGCATCTAAGCACAACTTGACCCACTGTGAATAGGAGCACACGAATTGTATTTGAAAACAATGCAAGATATGAGATAAAAATAAAGTTTAAAACTGTTTGCTCAAACCACAAACAAAAGTGGCTTTAAGTGAAGTTCTCAAAGAAACAACCAAATATCAGAGATGAGGGTTGAACCGAAGCTACGTTGATCGTCTTCACCATCAATACTACGCTCCAAGCCTCCAACCCGCTTGTCGTCGTGCTCAATAAAAGAAAAGTTTGTGAAGAAAATTGAAGAAAATGAAACTAAAAAAAGTGATTAGCTGTTACTAGCAGCTGATTTTTTTAAAGAATCATATCATGATAGACTTGCATACAAAACACTAAAGGTTGAGGTTGTAACAGCTATATATAGTTATGATTTGCTATCTTCCGTTGCGAACAAAAAGAAACATTTAGAAATTAAAAATAACCTAAATTGTCTTATATTTTGCATTGTTGTCCTAATTATGCTACAAATGCAGTAAAGTTTAACCAATCACTAAAGATTTTAAAAACTTCCTGGCTATTTTCCAAAGCAGATTTGAAAGAAATTAATATCTTTTTTATTGCAGTGTAAAGACAGGTTTACAACATATTTTAAATCAAAAGAAAATAAGACAAATGCTTTTGTCTTCAAAGAAAAACCGCTACATTTGAACTTCATGTTTTGAAATTTAGAAAAAAGGCTGCATAAATCTTGGCCTGCTTTTTTACGTGCTTCACATTACTTGCCGCAATTTTTTTTGTTTAGATGAGACGAAATCGCGGCTGCAATAAGCTCAATTGTTATTAAGTTTTACAATCTTTAATCTTGACCAATTAAAAAAATTCATATAAAGCATACATTTTTTTATAAACAGTTTGTGACTGAAATAAATTGTTATTATTAAGCCGGGGTGACGAACATATTTGTTGTGTCGGGCCTCTTTGCCTGTTCCAGCTGAGCAAATGTGCCGCACAAGTTTTTAGTCATACTACAGTATAAAACCTTTCTTCTATAATGTAAAAAGCAAAAACGGGCCTAACAGGTTATGTCAAAAGCAGGGATGCTAGCTCGACTCGAAAAGCTCGGTTTTGTTTTGTCGAACTTAAATTTGATCTCGAAAAATAAAATTACTGAACTTGAACTTGAGCTCAAACTCAAAAATATATAATCGAATGTAAATTCATTAAATGAGCAATTTGGAAAAAAGAATGAATAATATTTGAATTTAACTTTTAATATTAAATTCTGAAAGATCAAATACAATTGAGTTATCAATTTATATTTGTTCTCTGTTTAACTTAAAACCATTAAATGATATTGTTTTATTTTGTTAATGACAGCCAGTTTCATTATTTTTTTTATTTTATTTATCTCTTTGTTGTAGGTAACCTTTCAATTTTTAAGAAAGTTTAAGATATTGTGTAAATAGGCGTAATCAAGTTTTCAGTTTTTACAGCTTAGAATAGAACTCGTACTAGAACATGAAATTAAATAAAAGTTTATCGAGTTCGGAGCACAGGTCAAAATTAATAAGGCACGAGATAAAATAAAACAAGTATAATCAAAACTTTTGCACAATAGTTTTCAATCTTTTAAAGTTCGTGTCCCCTTTCCAGAGACTCTCAACACCCGTGGCCCCTTGCTTACAATATTGTCCCAAAGACTGGTGAAGACTTAAAAAAATCTACTGCAAAAGCTTCGGCTTGTGGTCCCTCGGAAAATGCTTCGTGGCCTCCATGGGGTCTGTCTTGTAGCTTCTTTGAAACACAAAAATCTAAACCTTTTAGAAAAAAAATTATTGTAGTTCTTTTTCTTCGATTGGAGTAGATGGCACTTTCGGGAAAACTCTTTAGATGTTAGAGCAATTATTGTTTAGCCAGGCAACTGTTTCCTCATAAATTGATTCCAGACCAATCCCTTACTTGAATGATCAAAAATAAAGCAGGATGTTATAATGTTGTCAGCCGTTTGTTTCTCTAGGTCACACTTACAGGCTGCTGTGGGAGCCATAACCAATCCGTTCACTGCAAATCGGAATAAACGAACGCCAGTATGGAGGCAGTTACGCTAAATCAGAATGGTCTGGGTAGATACATTTCTAATAATTTGGAGTTGACATCGGATATAAAAGTAGTTTTTTACATAGAAGAAACCTTTGCTAAAGATTTTTGTTTAGTCTTCACCAGTCTTTGGAACAATATTGTAAGCAAGGGGCACGGGTGTTGAGAGTCTCTGGAAAGGGGACACAAACTATAAAAGTTTGAAAATCCGCTGCTAAAGGTTTGATTATGCTTATTTTATTTTAACTTACACTTCATTGATTTTAAATGCAAACTTGATAGATTTTTATTCAAATTCAAGTTCGAGTCGTTGGCCTTCTAGCTGTCAGTTTTGGTAAGTTGGTAACTGAAGTGATGAAATTGCTTACGTGAACAATGACAACATCGGAGAGCTTTTGGGCCGGTAATAAGATGGACCTTCGGCTCCGAAAGCAAAGGAGAAAAAATCATTCAACAACAGTAATAAACAACAAACAAAAATAATAAAAACCCAGTTTGGCACCTAAAACCGTTTCTACTGCGAGCGTTGGTAGGACTGTTTTTGCTTGTTTTATTGCTTCTCTTAGTGCTTAAACGCGAAAAGAAAACATTAATAAAGAAACCAAGAATAATCTCGCCAATCCTTGTGGTGGACACCGGCCTTTTAACTGCCACTATACGAAGACTCTGGAGTGGTATGTTAAAAATTTCTTTACATAGAGCGAGAAATTAAAATTGAAAAAAATATACACGGAATAATCAAAAATCAATGCGAATCATGTAGCTAAAGTTATTTAACGCGGTATTGAGGCATGAAATAATAGAAAGCAACAAAAAATCATTTCATCAAAAATTTAAATTAGCTTTATCAACATAACTCTAAATGAGATTTTGGGAAATTTTATTGCTTTAGTAAACGCTTAATATTAAGTTAAATTCACAATTTGGTAACTCTCAACGGCACACTAAGATTTTCGTCAGTCTTGATCTGTAAGGACTTTTTTTAATTTTGAGTTTAGAAAAGAACTGTACGCATAAGTACGTGCTTCTAAAAACTGATGATCATTTCAGAAGGTAAGCTCTCAAGTTTGGAAAGTCTTCCTTTAACACATAAACATAATATAAATCAAGCAACAGCTTGTTCAGATACATCGCTTTCAGTGTGTCATCACTCAGTAGTTTTTTGAGTTCGAGTTGGAGTTCAAGGTTTGCAGAAGTGGATGTAACATTGAAGGGGATAGAAAAGATATCAAACTCAGGCTGGTTGCTTTTGATATCCTGAAATATAGGGGGTTGATTTTGTCAAACCGATTTGCGGGTCGCGCGAAATTCTTTCGCAAGCCACATGCAGCCCGTGAGCTGCATGTTTGTCACCTCTGTTATAAAACAAGCTAAAATTCAAGTTATGACCAATCAAATCTTAATTTTGAATCTGAATAAAACATATTTATTGTTTATAAATCTCATATATGCAACTATTTCAATCAAATAATACAGTTATCATTCTGAAATAAAAGCATTGACACAAAAGTTTAGAAAGTAGTTTTGAATCCGTGCCCAAATTTTTAGAAGCGTGTAGATTTAAAATCATAAATAATTTATAAGTCTACTTACTTTTTAAAGATGAAACGCAGTTTTTGGTTTCAATTTTTAAGTTAATTTGAGAAACGCAGATTTTCCTTTGGTACCGGAACAAGATTTTTTAACAACGGATCTCAACTTAAATTTTTTAAACATGACAGTCCACAACAATTTTGGTCAATCACGCAATGAATTTTTTTTAGTTTTGCTTGTTTTTATACGATAATATTGAACATCACAGCTTATCAAATGTACAATATATCACACAAATCAATAAAACCGCTTTACAACAAAACAAAAAAAACGTTTACAAATGCAAATATGAGCGTTTACAAAAATCAATGACAATTCTGTTGTCATACAATTTACATATAATTTACATGAAACTTTTCAGCCCATATTTGCTTTTAACTTTGAAAAATAGAAATCCAAATAAACCAATAAAAAATTAAACAACGAAACAAAATACATAAATGAATCAATTTATTCAGGTAAATATTGAGATTTAACCTATTTAGATAAAAAATGAAAATCATGCCTTCTTTGATAAGTAAACGGATTGCAGGTAATATTATTTTCAAATTTTGAATAAAGCATCAATTAGTCTGTTTAACTTTATAAAGAGAGTTAACATACAAACTACCCTAAAAAATAAACAAAAATAACAAAACAAAACAAGCCTAAAAAGTCAATTGCTCAGCTTGTTAGCGCAAGAAAAGTTTTTTTTTTTTTTGATGACAGTCTTGGACAGAAAGTGAGGGAGAATCATTGAAAACCCAACTTTTGTTTCTTTAGCGCAAAGTGAAAGATTAATAAAACAGGCGTTTTCTAAAAATTTTCTTAAAAACTGTAAAAAAACCTAATAAAAAATAAAAGCACGAATAAACACTTCACTCAAAATAGGTACATTTTTTAAAAAAGAAACACATTAAAATTCTTTAAGACAATGTTTATAAAAATAACCATAAACCTTTGTAATAAGCACAAAATGTTAACCCTGATTATAAGTTAATTACATGTAATTCCAGTATCGGTTTTGTGTTTTTGTAACAGGTTCATTGTTTGCAATTAGAATTTTTAAACTTTCTTATAAATAAGTTGCGCTTTAATGTAAGGGCTAGATACGTTTTCAAATATTTTTGCATGTGTTCTCGAATAATAATCCAAATAAGTAATTTCTTTTAGAACCTTGTAATCATATTGTAAAGCCGATTGACACAGATATTCATTTGTTGGAGTGCTAACAATGTAATTACATCCAGCTGTTCTTGCAAGACTCTCTGTTGCTATTCGGAGCTCGTTGACAATTCCGTTCCTGCGATACATTTTATGGACAGTCACCATTCCAGTAAAAAAAAGTTTATCTGTTTGTAGTAAGTCAAATGAATTTACTGTTAGATCGTCAAAAAACTCTTTAATCTGTTCTAGTTCATTTGATAAAACCATTTGTTTATTTAAAATAAGTGGAACTAATGGTTTTCCTTTTTCTTGTACTCGATTCAGGGAAACTGCGATTAGTTTGTTTGTTTCTTTGTCAAATGCTCCGACAGACCAGCTTTGTTTTAAATGCATCTTGACTCTATTGATATTAAACTGGTCAATTTCATTACCTTTTAGTCCAAAGAAATTGTCAAAAAGATCTTGTGAATAATGTTTTACAATCAAATCCAAAACATCCGTTAGATCTTGAAACGTAAGTGTTTTTATTTCAATCATATTTAGAGTCCTTAAAAATGGTTGTTGCTCGTAACAAAAATTAAAAAAATTTACACCAATTAATGATAGGCAACAAATGTCGCAAAGCTGTTAAAGAATTTTTTTTACTTTGTGCTTGCAAATAGAGTTTGGATATGAATTAAGAATTACAAAACCGATCTTTTATTTATCTGATGTATTACTTAGTAATAGTAAATACAGGCAACATCTGCTAAAGAATACAATCTTAAATTAATTATATGGCATTAACTTAATGTCGATTTGATAGAACAGAAAATCTATCTCTTTTTATAAATATTTTCAAAATCATCTACAAATTGCTTAAATTCGTTTTTTAGAAAACTATTTCTAATACATTTCAATTTCGATATTGCAAAACAAATTATTTTTTAAAAAACGTTCATTGCCGAATTTAAATAAGAATTTACAAAATTCACAAATTTCAATTTCATTATTAATTTCTGGTCTAACTGATGGTACTATTAGCAGGACGGAAAGCTTTTTTATTTATTTCAAATCAAATTGTTTCAACCTCTATATCAGGGCTAAAAAGGGGTTAGCCGTTTAATTTGATATTAAGGTTGCTGACCAAGACTCGCTAATGCATGTTCGTTGCTGCTTTCTGTCTTAATAGATTCTTTTTGTACATTATATTTGGTTTTCCTTTTTGTTTATTGCGTTTGTATTAATAAAAAATAATACATTCTTATTCATATATATATATATAAATACAATCCTGTATAATAAGTGCCATAGGATCCTCACAGTAGCATATTTAGACAAGGGGCATAGTGCCATGGCTTGGAGATCACTAATACGTAGGCTTAACATACGTCCCGATTTTGGCAGCACAGCACTTTTAGTACCATGACTTTCCCTCTTGGGATCACTAATTAAACACAAACGAGAGAAATCCCATCAGAAATTGAAGACAGATTTCATGTGTAGACCCCCCTTTATATTTTTTTCAAAAATCACTAGTTTTTAGAGACGAAAGCATTGAAATCCAAGACAGAGAATAAAATAAGAAATCGGACACTGATCAAAGTAAAGGCTTTTTTTTTAAAGAAAAAAAATTTTTTGTGACAAAAATCATGAAATCCAGGACAGATTCAAGGTGAAAAACTTTTTTTCTATCTACCAACTAACAAAATTTTTCTGCTAAGCATATTTTATTGTGATTGAATGGTCTCCCATTTCAAAAATATTCGGTACGCCACTGGATTCACAAAAATTGCTTATGATCAAAACAAACAAACCTATTGAATGTTTCCTAAAAGAAACACAAAATAAAATTTTTGTCAATTATAATTTGAAAATCGAGTCGCCAAAATTTTGTCATTAATTTAAGCTTAATTTTATCTATTCAAAAATAAGTAAAAGAAGTACTGTTATAAATCTTTTTTACACTTTCAGTTCTAATAGATCTTGCAATATTTCTGTTTTTTGCTTAAAACTTTAAACGGTCACACTATTTAAGCAGTTGCAAATAATGAAAGGAAAAAGGTGGGGGGGAGGAGAAAACAACTTTTTTAAAATTACATACTATTAATTAGCTTGAAGCGAAATATTTTTATTACAATGCACAGGAAACTGTTGAACAAGTTAAAATAGTTTAATATGAAACTATTATGTAATTTGATTCCTCATATAATTTAATTTTGTTGGAAAACAAAATGAACGCGTCATAGACGTTGACTTCAGTTCACGGCTTACAAATAAAACTTGTGACTTGTTTTAATTATTGAGGCCTTGACATAGACATAATTTTACAAAGAAATTCGTCTGTTTCGTCATCTACATTTTCGTTAAATCGGCCTTGTTTAATCCAATGTTTTTTCCTTTTTTTGTTATTTTATCCCTTTATCAAACTAGACTGTCAGAATTATTCCTGAACTGAAATATTTGCAAATAGAAAATCCGCTATAAACCAAACCCTACTGTTAGCTTAAGATTGTTTTGTCTTTATTGTAATCACGTTTTTTCTAGTTTAGATTGATTATAAAAAAGTACTTTAGTCGGCAGCTTGATTGAGTAGTTAAAGCACTGTGCTAGTGATTACCATGGTCACAGTTCAAAACTCACTGGCGTTTTTCTGTTGTGTTTTCGGGAAAGACTCTTTGCAGCACTTTCCCCTACTTGGCGGTCTTGGTAAGCGGATATATACTGTACTTCAATCATATCTCTATAAAACTAAAAATCGAAAATAAAAAGTTTCAACGGGGCAGCAATATCTTGAGATCTCCGAAAGCAGATCAGGATAATTGCTTACTCTATGTATTAGCGGCTCCGTCGCTTTTCTGCGAATCAGGAGAATAATTGATAAGATAGAAAAAACTTTTGCAGTTGCTACAAATTGTTCAGGATAAAAAATAAAAAGATTTACCCAGGCTAAAAATGCTGTTTTTTTTTTCAAGTTTAGACTTTTTTACACACCAAGCCGTGTTTTTGGATTACTTAGTTATTTTCCTTGCTTTGTTCACAATAAATTTACGACTTTCCAGACCCTGTTTGTTTAATGAATGCACGCAAATTTACTGTACATGTCAGTCTCCGTAGGCCTGACCCAAGCCCACAATCATGACGTGACCCTCATTGCTTGTAGCAGAGCAATTTTAAAGAATTATTTATCAATATTTTTCTGTATAAGTTGGTTTAGTGATGACGTTTTTCTGGTCGTCATTGACTTAATTGGACAATTTTTTTCAGGTAAGTTTGAACTCACTGGTCATCGAGTTTTAGTAAAATGAAAATGAATAGCCTGTCGTAAAACATTGGCGACCCCGATGCAAATTATTAAGCAAGCTTAAAACTATTATAACCAAATATAATAGGGCCGTTTTGGGTCGTTGGTTGTTAAAAAATTTGTTTAAATTTGTAGAAAAAATTTTATGTATTAAAAAAGCTATTTTGATTTGTAAACGGTAAAAAGAAACTGCTAATCTGACAATTTTTTTTACTTTGAAATTCAACATACTCGTATAATGATTATTTAAACAAATTATTAAGTTTGGAAACTCATAGGGAGCTAGAGGAGGACCTGGAGATTTGAAGAAATGCACTGGAGAGAAGAGGCCTGAAAGTGAGCCGGAGCAAGACAGAATATTTGAGAGTTGGGGGTGTGGATGATGGAGAAGAGTTGAAGTTGCAAGAAGAAAAGGTAAAGAAAGCCAAAAACTTCAAATACCTGGGGTCAACAGTTAGTAATGATGGAAGATGTGAAGAAGAAGTAAGGAGAAGGATCCAAGCAGGATGGATGAGTTGGAGGAAGGTATCTGGAGTTTTGTGAGACAGGAAGTTATCAGCAAAGGTTAAGGGTAAAATGTACAAGAGTGTTGTTAGACCAGCCATGCTTTATGGAATGGAAACGGTGGCAGTGACTGAACGACAAATGGGAAAAATGGAAGTTGCAGAGTTGAAAATGGTGAGATGGGCACTGGGAGTGACAAGAAAGGACAAGATAAGAAACGAATATGTGAGAGGGACTGCGAAAATTGCAAAGTTGGGAGACAAACTTCGGAATGTGAGGCTACGTTGGTATGGACACGTAAAAAGGAGAGAAGAAGACTACGTGGGGAAAAGGATGATGGAGATGGCAGTGCCAGGAAGAAGGAGAAGAGGAAGGCCAAGGAGAAGGTGGATGGATTTGGTGAGAGAAGACATGGAAAGGGTTGGAGCTAGGGAAGGAGACGAAGTAGATCGAGTGAAATGGAGATTACTATCGCGCTGTGGCGACCCCGAGTAGGGAGAAGCCGAAAGAAGAAGAAGATTAAGTTTGGAAACTGAAATCATAAGAATAATATCCACTGCGACAGTAAATAAAACAAAACCAAAAAAGTGTACAATTAAAGTCAAAAGTACATGTAAAAACTTTTCTTTTTTTCAAGTGTAACAGCATCAGTTCATTTTACAAAAATTCGTTTTTATTCTTCAAAATAACAACTTTTTTTTAACTTTTAAATAAAAATAGTTTTGATATTTACATCTATACACTATAGTAGAAAAATGAAAGAAAATCATTGTATTAAAACTTATTTTAAAAAAGTCGCAAGAGATTTTGTTAACGAATCTTGTAGCACAAGCCAAAGTTGTAAACTTTTAAATATTTTATTGTAATCTTCTGTTATAAACAATTTGTAAAAGTTTTCGGACTAGTAGTTAAGGTAACCATCGATGCAAAATTTTTTTTGATTGAAGAATTAGTTTATCCAGAAAATGTTAAAAGCATTGTGACAGAAACCTATTACCCTTTTTCCAGTAAAGTTACTGAACTATGTAATCAACAAAGTTCTTTATAATGATTGCCACGCATTGCGCCTTTTCTCCAACGCGTTGATTTCTGTCGTTTCTGTTATTTTACATTCCGTTTACACTTTGGTTTTGTCAGTTGTTGTTTTGTCGAATAGTTGAAGATCGTTTTTCAGGTTGTTCATTTAAATTAATTCCTTTATTGGTTTTTCGTTTTAGAGTTTAAGCGTATTTAATTTTTGGTTTAAACTTTTATTAAAGTCTTGTAAAATGTTGTTACTTTAGTTAAATTGAAAATTTTATTTAACTGATCACATTGCAATATATAAATTCATTAATAAAATCGGTCAAATTTTAATGAGCCGAATATTTGATACAGAAAATAAAAGCAAAAAATTAAAACCGATTAAATAATCACGAAAAATCGGTCATCATCAGTTTCGGTAAAAAAGTAAATTAAAATATTTTTGTCATTAATGAATTTCTTCATTAATTCATTAATAAATTATTTAGTTGGTTTTAAATTTTTAACTTTTATTTTCTATATTAAATATTCGGCTCATTGAAATTTGACCGCTTTTATTACTGAATTTATGCATCGTCATCTATACGGAAAATATCGAATTCTAAAAATATGGTTTGTAGAATCAAATGTTTTTTGTATTAAATTTTTAGCTAAAGAGTTAAAAGTACAAATCAAAACAAATCAGTTATTGTATTAATTTCACAAGCTCTTTTTTGGCATTAATTTTCCTTTATTGGTTTTTTTATATTTGAAATAAAATTATTATTACTATTAAATCTTTAATGTTTTTTAAACATACTGATATTAAAGCTTTTCATTTTAAAAGACAATTGAAACAGGAAATAATGAAAATAGTGTGCCGTAAAATTTTAAAATTCAGTCAAGTGAACCGTGATTTAGAAAGTTTTGGCAACACCGTTTTATACAAATGTTTGGAGCAAGATGTGACTAGCAATACGTCAGAGTAAAACTAACTTGTTATTTCCAGGTATGTTTGGCATCTGTTTTTTGAAAACAATTTAAGTTGGGAGTTCTTAACCGTGCAGTCATTTTAGCTTTTTTTCTGACGAAGCGTGCTTGTAACCGCACCTGAAACGTAGACTGTTTGTTTTAATTTTTAGTTTTTAATAAACTGAAAAGGTTTTTAACAAAAAGTTTTGTTTTTACCAGAAGAGCAGCAAAATATAATGAGTAAAACTAACTTCTTGAAAAACTTGGCTGGCTTGGATATATAGTAAGTTTGTAGCTTTAGATAATAAAAACCGTTCCCATACTTAGCTCTATGTACGTCCCTAACAACATAAGGCAAGTTTTGTTGTTTGTGTTATATTGATACATTATTATACCTATTGATACATTATATTTGTACCGGCTTTAACTTATATAAATTATTGCAAAACATCAAATTTTATTTGTGCGTCTACTGCAATGCAGATTTTTAAGTTTTTAACTCTGACAAGCGTTTTCCAATAAAATGAGCTCGATCACGCTTGAATTGGCCAATTTCTGGATTGCGACAAATTTCACCACAACAGTATTATCGTCTCACTATACTTTATTTTCCCGTTGTAAGCGTCATATCGATGAAATTTAGTTAGAAATCCAAGTTTTTGTTGTAATATTTTTGGTATTTAAAATTGGAAATATTTTTAAATAAATCTTTTTAGAAAAAATTATTTCTTCTACTAGTCGTCGTCGTCGTCGTCGTTTGAAAGATATCCACTCCAGGTTAGACACAATCAGGACTGGGGCCGAGGGTTTATTCTTTTACTACCCCAGGCTGCTGTACTGCCTGAATCAGATGCTGGCAGTGGTGTTATTAAGCCAGCATCGAGTTTTGTCATCCAAAACCGTCAGACCTCGTGCTCCATGTGGTGCCCGATGTATAGGGCTCGCTGTTAGAACATGATCTGCGGTTTGCTCAGAAGCGCCACACTCGCAATTCGGTGAAGGAGCAAGACCCCATTTGTGCATGGACGAATGAAATGTGCGAGCAAACACTTTTTTGGTTTAAATGCGTACTTTATGAATTTCGGATTTTTTATGCCACAACAATTCATCACCAATTCAACTATTTATTGTTTTGATTCGTAAAAAACAGTGAAAACCCTTAAAACATTATAACTGTCAAGCAAAACTAAATTTGCTTTTAGTAATCAACATTGTACATTTCGGTTGGAAATTTTAGTTTAAATTTTTAGTAATTACTCGTATAAAACGTTTAGAAATTTGATTCTAAAAAGTAAACGGTTAAAAGACTTTTTTGAAGAACGCACAAATTTAAAAACAGTTCGTTTTAGGTTTGTGCAACAACTTTATTTGATAACGGATTAGAATTATGTTTATTCGTATGTTGATTGCCATTCAGTTGCTTCAACATATTGAAAACTTTAAATTGAAATTAATGCATGGAACCATGCTAAGTAATAACTTTTGCTTTAATAAAATCTCGTTTTTTATGCGGTTCAAAGATTAACAAATTTGTGTTCTATGAGTTATGCTTATTTAAATGTTTTGAATCCAGTTTTATAGGTGATAGTGGAGGAACATGTTTTTCAAAAACAAGATTTTTAATTAAAATATCGGATTATTATTTTTATGATACAAACTTAATTTAAGTTGAATATTATTCATTGTTTTGATCAAAATCTTTATATGAGTTTATCATTTTTAAAGGCATGAATGCATGAGTTTATAAATGAGTTTATTTCTTAGGCGTTATCTTACGAAATGCTAATTTAAAAAAGTTTTTTTTTCATATAGAACTTATTAAATTGTTTGAAAGGATTGTTGCATGAATGATAGATTAACTTCTATTGATATTTTGTGAAAAAAAACTCATTTGCTTTTTTTGGAAATTCGCTTTATTACCAAGCCTTTTTGTGGCGCTTGCAATAGTTTTTTTACCAATATTGATTCCAATTATTTTATGGACTTTCATTTGACACTAAATCGACCAAACACTTCAATTAAAGTATTTTGATTATTTAACTGCCCATATTTTCATCGGAGATTGCTGCATTCCAATGGAACTTTTTGATCATTATTTTTTTCATTCCAGAATAAATTCAAGTAATTTTTGAAGGTTTTATAATTAAAATTTTCTGTAAAGATAAATGGAATCTCTGGAATGAAAAATACTTAGAAGGATTAAGCACGTCAATTGACAGAAAGAGTGATATAGAATTTTAAGTTTTTACTTTTAAGACTGATTCTGATTGGCTAAAAATTAAGGTTATCATAATAATTGAAAAAAGTATTTAATAAATAAAACCACGTTTTGTCAGCGTAAAAAATTTTTTTGGCCAAAAACGGAATAAAATTATGCAAGTTTAAAATTTGGAACTAAAAATAAAATTTTTTACAATTATATTAATAATTTATATTTGTAAACAAACTCTTTCTGTCTACACATATTAGGTTTTCGAAGATAATGAAAATTGATTCTAAGACTGATAGATGAAAATGTAACGGGTGGTTTTCAATCGCTGAGTCACAGTTCGGTATTGAATTAGATAGTTTTCCTGGACGTTCTGGTTGTTTACGTTCTGGCACATGCTGGCGGATTCTGTTCTGCAAACGTTGAGACGTTCAACCCACGTACCGATTATCACAGTGGCACACATATTCATATACGACGTTACTTTGTTGAAAAGTGGGAAAAACGTCTTTATGTATTGCAAGTAAAATTCGTCAGGTAGAAAAAACCACTCGTGGTTGGACCGCTCCAAAACAATTATTAAGCTCCAAAGCTGGCTTGAATATACAGTAAGTTTGCAGCTTTAGATAATAAAAACCGTTCCCATACGTAGCTCTATGTACGTCCCTCTATTTACATAAAAAATATCTAACAACGTAAGGCAAGTTTTGTTGTTTGTGTTATATTGATACATTATATCTGTTGATACATTATATTTGTACCGGCTTTAACTTATAAATTATTGCAAAACATCAAATTTTATTTGTGCGTCTACTGCAATGCAGATTTTTAAGTTTTTAACTCTGACAAGCGTTTTCCAATAAAATGAGCTCGATCACGTTTCAAATTGGCCAATTTCTGGATTGCGACAAATTTCATCACAACATTATTATCGTCTCGCTATACTTTATTTTCCCGTTGTAAGCGTCATATCGATGAAATTTAGTTAGAAATCCAAGTTTTTGTTGAGTAATATCTTTTAGTATTTAAAATTGGAAATATTTTTAAATAAATCTTTTCAGAAAAAGTAATTTTTTTCTACTGGTGATTGCCTCGAATGTGCGAGCAAACACTTTTTTGGTTTAAATGCGTACTTATGAGTTTCGGATTTTTTATGCCACAACAATTCATCACCAATTCAACTATTTATTGTTTTGATTCGTAAAAAACAGTGAAAACCCTTAAAACATTATAACTGTCAAGCAAAACTAAATTTGCTTTTAGTAATCAACATTGTACATTTCGGTTGGAAATTTTAGTTTAAATTTTTAGTAATTACTCGTATAAAACGTTTAGAAATTTGATTCTAAAAAGTAAACGGTTAAAAGACTTTTTTGAAGAACGCACAAATTTAAAAACAGTTCGTTTTAGGTTTGTGCAACAACTTTATTTGATAACGGATTAGAATTATGTTTATTCGTATGTTGATTGCCATTCAGTTGCTTCAACATATTGAAAACTTTAAATTGAAATTAATGCATGGAACCATGCTAAGTAATAACTTTTGCTTTAATAAAATCTCGTTTTTTATGCGGTTCAAAGATTAACAAATTTGTGTTCTATGAGTTATGCTTATTTAAATGTTTTGAATCCAGTTTTATAGGTGATAGTGGAGGAACATGTTTTTCAAAAACAAGATTTTTAATTAAAATATCGGATTATTATTTTTATGATACAAACTTAATTTTACTTTTTTTGCAGATTGAGCAACGCAACTAAGTTGAATATTATTCATTGTTTTGATCAAAATCTTTATATGAGTTTATCATTTTTAAAGGCATGAATGCATGAGTTTATAAATGAGTTTATTTCTTAGGCGTTATCTTACGAAATGCTAATTTAAAAAAGTTTTTTTTTCATATAGAACTTATTAAATTGTTTGAAAGGATCGTTGCATGAATGATAGATTAACTTCTATTGATATTTTGTGAAAAAAAACTCATTTGCTTTTTTTGGAAATTCGCTTTATTACCAAGCCTTTTTGTGGCGCTTGCAATAGTTTTTTTACCAATATTGATTCCAATTATTTTATGGCCTTTCATTTGACACTAAATCGACCAAACACTTCAATTAAAGTATTTTGATTATTTAACTGCCCATATTTTCATCGGAGATTGCTGCATTCCAATGGAACTTTTTGATCATTATTTTTTTCATTCCAGAATAAATTCAAGTAATTTTTGAAGGTTTTATAATTAAAATTTTCTGTAAAGATAAATGGAATCTCTGGAATGAAAAATACTTAGAAGGATTAAGCACGTCAATTGACGGACGCAGTTAGGAATTAAACTTTGATTTTACAGAAAGAGTGATATAGAATTTTAAAATTCTAAAAAGTTTTAAAATATAAGAACTAGTGATTTGTTATTTTTAAGATTCAACTAAGCATTGTGACGGCACAATGTAATATAATAATTTTTTTAGTGGGTCCTTATTTTGTCGGAAAAATACCGGAAGTCAATGCAAAACATAATTGAAAAGATTATTGTGACAATTTCAAGATGCGATGTTCAACAATTCAAGTGCACGAAGAACTTCACCAAAACTATCAACCCCTATAAGAGCATAGCACAAGTGATACCTCAACGCTTCGTTACAGAACAAAGAGTTTGTGCAACATTTCCCATAGAGCGCAGTATGTGTAAAATTTGCAAAATAATTTGCCGAAATCGTGGTAAATGATTCACCAGTTTGTGTGCCATTGCGATAGTCGATACGTAAGTCGCACGTCTCAACGCTTTGAAGAGCAAATCAAACAACACGTTTCAAGATCCATCGCCAATCCTCGTACCTCGGACAACCGCCAAAGTCTTTCCCGCTCTTGCAAGGCCAACACTTGCCCACAACAATTTCACGAATCTGCCATTAGTCAACATCTTCTTGACAACGCCCAATGCGCTTTTCACTAAAACAACGACAAATTTTTTAATCTCGCTCGAGGTTGCTCTTCTTTTTACCTTTCTGCTCTTGAAGCAACTTTTATCAAATCTCTTAATGCCCCTCTGTGTAAACAAAAAATTCGTCTATTCTTTGAAAATTTCTCAATTGTTTCTCTCATTGACCACATTTTTTCAGCCAATGAGAATTCTACTTTTCCTCTTTATATCTAGTTCGGTCTCATTTCTGCTTTATTCAGACGACTTCCCCTGAAGAGTGTCAAATGAAAAGCTTTGGGAAAAAAAATCTTTTACTTTATGCCATCTTCAAATTCTGTACCTCCAAACGTCTATTCTCTTTTTTTTATTAAGAAAATGACTTTACAAGAGTGACAAAACAAATAAAAATAAACAACATAATATATAATTAACAAAATCAAGGAGAAAAAGTAGACTATTGAACAAAACACTTAATGAAATAGATAAAAAAAGATATTTTGAAACAGATTACAAACTGAGATAAAAGAACATAGGCATCAATGCAAGATGCGAAATTTCGCTATAAAAAGTGTAAAGCCTACATGCGAAAGAAGATATAGAGTTTGACTTGTAGACAAAAAAAGTAAGGGCTGTTTAATTATTTCTAAAAAAATTTTTTATAACAAAAATGCCTGTAATTAAATTCTATTTCACCAACTACATATTACAATAATCAAATAAATCAAGGATGGAAGATCTTATACATAACTATTCAGTGAATAGGACAATTATTGCAGTTACTATTAATATTTTGAAAACAAAATCTTTATTTTATCATTTTGGAATTTTAAATGCTGCTTTTATCTACAAAACTTATGGTTTTTGATAGAAAAGCTGCGTGTTTCAATCGCACACTTTTTTTTAAGTAAAAAATATCACATTCTAATAGTTAATTGAAAGTAAAACAAATGAAATTTACTGCTAATTTACTTCAAAAACCGCTTTCTCGACAATTAAATAGCGGAATTGCACACAGTAAAAAAGCTCAGCGACTTTTTGACCATTAATTTAATCGGCACTTTTTATAGTTTTAAAAAATTTCCAAATTTTTTTAATTTTGCGCAAAATTATTTTACAGTTCAGTTTAAAGTGTTTAATATCTTTATTGACGTATGCACTGGCTCTAATGATAAAATATTAGTCTCTTTACATCGTGTCTCCCAACCTAAACCCATAGTCATTTTTGGCAACATAGTTTAATGTCAAAAATCATTTGGCTTGCGTGCACGAAGAGGACACTAATTCGATGTTCAGTCTATGTTAGTGATTTTCATTGTCTGTTCATTGATTTTAAAAATGACAGACGGAAACCGAACCTACCAAAACTGAAGAGTATCCACCCATTCCGATGTTCAGTGTGGGTCTGCTAATCGGCAAACGTCCTTTTCAGGACGGGGCAATGACAGGATAAAACTGCCCTTTTCAGGGCACATTGCCAACAAGTTCCGAAGACCCACTATTCTTCAGCTCAACATCGAAGGCCTCACTGCAAGCAAGATGAACGTTCTCCATCACCTCGCTATGCAGTCTGAGGCACTCGTCATCCTACTGCAGGAGACCCACTGCACTGATGCAGAAAAGTTGCTACTTCCAAACTACCAACTAGCTGGGTCTTCTTTAAGCAGGTAGCATGGCCTTGCCACGTTTGTCCACGAGCGACTGAGATACACGCTTTTGGACCAGTCTCCACCGACATCAGAGATCGAGTGGTTGTGAGTGGACGTTGATGGCTATAAAATAGTCAACGTCTACAAACCACCGCCAACGCGATTGCGAACCCTGGATCTCCCAGTGTTTCCTCACCCCTGTACGTACCCTGGCGATTTTAACTGTTGTCATGCTGACTGGGGTTACGATGACAACAGTCCGGACGGTGAGTGCTTGGCTGGCTGGGCAAGAATTAATTGTCTTGCCCTTTTATATAATGCCAAGGACGCTGCCAGTTTTTATTCTGGCCACTGGAATACTGGCACCAATCCAGATCTAGCTTTCGCTAGCGTAGGTCAAAACAGTCGCTTACCGGATAGACGTGTCCTTGACAAGTTCCCCAAGTCACAACATTGACCTTCGCTTATTATACCACCAAGGTTTGCTATGGCAGTGCCAAGCATGCCTGTTAAGCGATGGAATTTCCGCAAAGCCAAATGGAGTCACTACATTGCTTTGACGAATAAATTCGCAAAGACTTTGTTGCTGCCTGATTCACTTGATGTGGATGCGGCTTACCAGGATTTCTGTAACACCATTAAGAAAGCAGCCAAAAAGACAATCCCACGCGTGTATCAAAATAACTATATTCCGTGTTGGGATGCAGAGTGTGAATCCCTTTATAAAACCTTTCTGCAGTCTCCTCAGGGAGACGACTCAAGTTTGGCTGCTACAGCTCTGCTTGCCAAGCTTGACAGAAAGCGGAGGGATCGATGGTCCAGAGCAGTTCGGAGCATTGACTTCTCACACTCTAGTCGAAAAGCGTGGAGTATTTTAAACAACCTTACTGATAGGTCACGACACTCTCCTCGTCACTGTCCCGTTTCAGCCGATGCTATTGCATCTCAGTTGGTTAGAAATGGGAAATACGAGACTGTTGACTGCAAGTCATCTCGACTTGTCTCTCAAGAAGTGTCTGACCTTTGGAGGGCCACAACACCAGACGCAGTAAATATCTCTGACAATTTTTCACAGAGAGAATTTACTGCTGCCCTTCAACATTTAAAACCAGGTAAAGCTCCGGGACCTGATTCCATCTGCCCAGAGCTTATACTCCATGCCGGAGCTGCTTTGAAGTCCTGGTTACGTGACTTCATTTCTTCCTGTTTGCGCCGACTCAAAATTTCCAAGATCTGGAGAAGAGCGCTCGTGGTCGCGATCCCAAAACCAGGAAAGCCCGTGGGGCACCCAAAGAGTTATCGACCGATATCTCTGCTCTGTGTCCCCTACAAGATCCTCGAGAGGCTTATCTACGCCCGCGTTGAACCATTAATCGATGCACTGCTCCCTAAAGAGCAGGCTGGTTTCCGACGCGGGAAGTCAACCGTAGATCCAGTTGTTCTGCTAACCCAGAACATCGAGGATTCTTTCGAGGCTAAAAAGAAGGCCAGTGCCGTATTTATCAATCTGACAGCTGCTTATGACACTGTCTGGCACCATGGCCTTATCTACAAGCTGCTGAGACTACTTCCGGATAAGTACATGGTCAAAATAATTATGGAGCTTGTCCGAAATCAAAGTTTCACCCTTACCACCGGTGACAACAAGCAAAGCAGGCTACGCCGTCTTAAAAACGGCGTTCATCAGGGATCCGTCTTGGCTCCCCTCCTATTTAACATCTATACATACGATCTTCCTTCCATGATTTCTAGAAAGTTTGCTTATGCTGATGATCTAGCATTGTTGCATTCTTCTGGAAACTGGAAGGACTTGGAGGGGACCTTAAGCCAAGACATGTTCACACTGTCAGCGTATCTCCAGACTTGGAGGTTGAAGCTCAGTCACACTAAGATGGTGACGGCAGCCTTTCACTTAAACAACCGAGAGGCCAAACGTGAGCTAAAGGTCTACAACAACGGTAGACTTTTACCGTTCTGTCCAACCCCTACATACCTTGGGGTAAAACTGGACAGATCGCTCACGTTTTGTCACCATTTAGTGGCATTGCGCAAAAAACTATCTTCGCGCGTCACACTGTTGAGCAACTCGTGGGCTCGGGATGGGTTGCTGGTGCTAAAACACTACGCATAGCCACCTTGTCTCTAGTCTACTCAACATCTGAGTACTGTGCGCCAGTCTGGTGTCGCAGTGCTCACACTCGCCTCATTGGCAGTGTCTTGAATGACGCCTTGCGCATAGTTACTGGATGCCTGCGTCCCACTCCCACGGATCACCTACCTGTACTCTCAGGCATCCAGCCAGCTGAGTTTCGCCGAATGGGAGCGACACTCTCCTTGGCTTACCGTGGATCTCTGGACCCCGATCATATCTTGCATGGTCTGTTAACTGGGTCCTCAGATACTGGCCAAGTGAGACTAAGATCTATACGCCCGTTTGTGCCAGGTGCGCGGAATCTCTTGGACAATCTTGCCAGACTTGGCATCCGCGCCTCTGAATGGACAAATCACAAATGGAAAATGGAGTACTGTGAAAATGCTTTCAGGCTTCGTGCTTTTGTGCCCGAGACCGGTGCCAGGCCTGTTGGGATGAGCTTACCCCAAGTAGCTTGGGTCTCGCTCCTTCACCGAATCGCGAGTGTGGCGCTTCTGAGAAAACTGCAGACCATGTACTAACAGCGTGCCCTATACATCGGGCACCACAGGGAGCACGAGGTCTGACGGTTTTGGATGACAAAACTCGATGCTGGCTTAATAACATCACTGCCAGCATCTGATCCAGGCAGTGCAGCAGTCTGGGTTAGTAAAAGGATAAACCCTCGGCCCCAGTCTTGTTTGTGTCTGACCTGGAGTGGATACTCTTCAAACGACGACGACGACGATTTCCATTGTAGTCTTCGCTGGGGGAACGCTTTTCCCTACAAATTCTTGAATGGAGTCACACACACACAATAATTCTTAAATTGTTATTTTAAACTTTTTTCGTTTAAATGAATGTTCATAAGTCAGTTTAATTGACGACTAAGATAATTTTTTCGACCTAAAAATTGTTTTGGATTTTATCTAGTTAAATTTTGACTTAACAATTTTGGCCTGCTGTAGTATTTTTTTCAGAAAAATTTTGATTAGATTGTTGCAGAAATGCTAATTTACCTCAGTTTACAAACGAACAAGTTAAATTACGTTGCAACGAGACCAACAACTTTAGATATTTCTTTTTCTGTAGTTAGCGCAGAAATTTTTGTTAAAGTGAGAAGTGCTCTCGTCTCGTGCAGATTTATTGCTCTTTTTCTTTCATTATTGGCTTGAGATATCCAATTGGTTTCTGTTTGTTTTGCTATATCAGACGTAAAGTTACAAAGAAACAATTTAATAGTTGGTCACGTTTTAAATTCTCGTCATATAATTTGAGCTTGTAAATCGTGTCTAAATTCACTATTAGTTTAAATCATTTTGATTTATAATTTGGTAATGTTTAAGTGTTCTAAACTGATATTCTATTTATTTTCAGGAAAGTCTACAGCAGTTTTTAATATTCACACAAAATCTGAAAAATGGTCATGTTATGTTTTAAGTCATGTTTAAGTGTTCTAAACTGATATTCTATTTATTTTCAGAAAAGTCTACAGCAGTTTTTAATACTCACATAAAATCTGAAAAATGGTCATGTTATGTTTTAAGTCATGTTTAAGTGTTCTAAACTGATATTCTATTTATTTTCAGAAAAGTCTACAGCAGTTTTTAATATTCACACAAAATCTGAAAAATGGTCATTAGTTTGTTTTGTGCTCGCTAATACACTCTTCTCGACTGACGTTTGTGAATTCAGAAGGCGTGAAAGATTCAGAAACTAAGTTTGTAAGTTTTCTTGCTAAGTTCGAATAGAATTATCAGCGTCAAAGTTTTTCGTTGCAACGATTTCTATACAAAATTAAAAATTTATTTTATAAATCCTGTCTTTTTGGCCCAGTAAATGTTAAAATACTCCTTATTTTAAGTGGCTCAAATGGGTGTTTGCTTTCAAAACATCTCTTTAATTTATTGGGAACCATGTTTGATTTGGTAATTTTTTACCACAGATGAGGCACAGTGAAAACGAAGAAAACAGGCCTAGTTCGTCATCACGAAAGGCTCTCAACTTTGTCATCTCGAAGACATTTTTATGAACTGTAACAGCAGTTTTGCTATCAAAGGTGCGAACACTAGGTTTAAGCTTTGATTACAGTGAAGAAGACTCGGGTTGTAATCCATCTTGCAGACGTTTTTTCAAATTTTAGGTGACAAAAGAAAAGTGTTGCGCAAGTTTGGTCTAAGGAAACGGGCAAGATAGGACTGTTTGTAAAGGTTTTTAAACTATTAGGTGCCCAAAAAAAGTTTTTTCCCATTCCTATGAAGGAAATTAAAGATTCATAGTTAAAGTATTAAGTATATTTATTTATCAATTTATGAACCGTCACGTTCTATGACCTTCTCTCAACAGTTCAGCAACTTAGAATTGCTATTTTTGTAAAAATCTTTTGTTTTACTCTGAAAAAAGTTATGCACTTCCGTTTTCAGGTCATCTTCAATATTGAATGTCCTGTTCTTTATATGATTATCTAAGCTCAAAAACAAGTAAAAATCTGTTGGGGAGAGGTCTGGTGAATACGGTGGATGGAGCATAATCTCCCACTTTAGTTTTGCTATCTTGGCAAGTGTCGAGCATTATTTTAAAGAAACAAAAGTTTAAACTCGTACAACAGACAAGCACAAATTATCAATTTTCTATCAGTCATTTTTAAAGCTCTTACATAAGAAATAAAATAACATTAGTCATAAAAAATTATAAAATCAGAAATCATTCAACAATTTACTTGTCAATACAAGTTGGTTCCTATATAACTATGCTTGTTAGTAATGAAAAATGGAGGTCTAAAATAATTCAACAAAAATTGGCAAAGGCTTTTTTGGGCACCTAATACAAAACTATGAACATGACAAGTCAGTGATTAACATGTCATGTTTCTATAAAACTTGCTCTTTCATTCTGTTTTATCATAAATTACTGAACATAATAGAAAAGTGGTTCTTAACTTTTTTATATTGTTACCCCTAAAACATTTTAATATATATTGATTACCCCTTTTAAATAACAGCAACTATAATAGCTTGCGATCCAAAGTCATTTTTTATTACAAATACATTTAATGGGAAGACTGGTACTGCTTTTTTGCTATTAAGCGTTCTAATCTAGGCTGAGTGTAAGAAACACAACATCGCATTTCATCATCGATCTCAAGCCTGTTTCGATATTTTGTCTCTATAGACACCATTGCAGAAAATCCCACTTCACAGCAATAAGTTGAAGGAAATTGAATCAAAAAATTTAATGCTCTTTTTGAAAGGATGGGATATTCTTTATGAATGCCAGCCCAAAAGCTTCCCATATCCTCTGTGAAGCCAGTTTTAAGACTTGAATCTTCGCGCAGTTGAAGAAACTCAATTTTTGCTGCCATATCATCATCACGGATAGAGTTTTCTTCAACTGAGAATGGCTGGCTAATCCACAAAAAAGTATGTCGCTCTTCAATTCCAAGAAAATATTAATCAATCGCAATATTTATTACATTTAAGTGGCTAACTATTTCTTGAGTGAAGTTGCATTTCATGTTTGGGTCAGATTGTAAGAGCATTGTAAAATTGGGAAACATACTTGTTGTGCCTTTTTCTGTCAGTCTTTTAAACAGTTCCACTTTACGTTTGAAGGCTGCAACTTTGTCGTGTGTCGTATGCAATCATTGACGACCTCCTTGTAGAGTAAAATTGAGGAAATTCACTTCTGAGAAAAAATCACCCAAGTAAGCCATTTTCAGCAAAAAGTCATTGCTTTTCAATTGGTTGTGCATATCAACTCCTTTTGCATTTTGTTCTTTTTCAAGAAAAATAACTGCTTCTTCTCGCAGTTGGAGCAAATGATTCAAGACTTTACCACGAGATAACTACCTTACCTCCGTATGTAACAAAAGAACTTTATAATCAGAACCCACTTCTTCACAAAAAGCTGCGAATAATCTTGATCTTGTGGCATTTGCAGAAATATGGTTTACAATTTTTACTACATCTTGTAATACTTCTTGAAGTCCAGATGGAAGAGTTTTCATGGCTAAAGCAAAGCGATGAATTAAACAATGAGTAAATGATACATGAAGAGCAACATTGGTGACTAATCCTATGAAACCAGACTTGTCGCCAATCATAGAAGGAGCACCATCTGTACAGATCCCAACAAATTGCTTCCAATCAAGTGCGTGATATTCAAAAAAAACTTTTACAACTCTAAAGACATCTTCTTCTTTACATGTTGTCAACAGTGGTTTCAAAAATAAATATTGTTCTTTTATGTTGTTTTCAAAAATGTAGCGAGCGTAAACCAGCAAATGCGCACATGGTGAAACATCACTGGAATTGCAAGGAAAATATTGGACTGGACCTTATATCTTATACTACATGCAACAAAATCTCTGGACTTATTTCAGAAATGCGTTTTTTAACTGTATCATTAAAGAGCGAGATTTCTTCTAATTTATTAGCTTTTTCCTTTCCCAGTGCCAGAGTAGTTGCTTCAATGAGACAGGGCTTTATTAGCTCCTCACCAATTGCGTGAGGCTTTTTTGACTGAGTAATGCGGAAAGCAATGCGATATGACGCCTCCAACAATGCTTTGTTTTGTCTTGGCCACATTCTCCCAGAATCCAAACGGAGATTTTTCAAATGCTCAGCTTTTCGCCTAAAGTAGTCAACTGATTTTTCTACTAATTCGCCATGGCAAGACTTAAAATGCTGTTTTAATTTGCTTGGTTTCATACTTTCCTGAGTTAAAATTTTAAAACAAATTACACACTGCGGCTTTTCAATAGAATTTTCAATTATACTTGTAAAACCAAAGTTCAGAAAAGCTTTGTTTCTTCGGAGGCATCTTGATATTTTTACTAAATTAGCCTTACTACTGCATGCAAAAAACAAAACTCACTTCACGCCTATTACTAACTGACTAGTTACAAAAAGATCACTTGCCGGACTATCACTAGACAAAACTATCAATTGTTAACGAAACAAAAGAATTTATAAGAGAATCTAGTTCTGACTTAGTATCTAATTATGACATCACAATAAGCATGGTAATAGAGAAGTAAAATTCAACTTTTGAAAATTTTTGAAATTTTATATTACCCCTTTTAAAATACTAAATTACCCCTTAGGGGGTAATTACTCCCAGGTTAAGAATCACTGTGGTAGAATATAAAAAAAAAATATCTTATGCAGTTGTAAACCAGTTAGCAAATAAAGATTTTCTGAAATATTTTTAAATCACCTATCTATCCGTGCTGAAAGGTTGAGAACCATTGGTTTACAAAATATATACATGCAGGCACAAACAACTTTATTTCTTTAAAACTCCTGTTATTGATCTTTTTTATAAAAAACAGTTTTGATTTTACTTTTTACAAGATTAACAAGGTATTTTATGCCTGCAAAAAATAAAAGAATTTTAAAGAGAAATTTAATTAAAGCAATTTACCCACTTCAAATGTTGATTCGAGGTCGGTAAATTGTTTTAATTTAATTTCTTAAATTCTTAAATTCCTTAAAATTTAATCAAATTTCTTAAAAAATTGAAGTCGGTAAACTACAAATGCTGTGTACTTTAATTGAAAAGTTTTTTTTTTGTCAGAATCTGAACGGTTTGAGTTTTGATTCAACGTGTGTAATCGTTCATTTAATTTTTGAACAGTACGTTTTTTATATTTTCTTCCATCTTTGAATAAGCGCCCAGTAATCAAAAAGTGTTCTGAGTTTTCTTCTTAATTTTTTAAACTTTATTCAGTTTAAAGTTGTGTATTGTGGAAACGGTTGCGTTTTAAATTGTTCGCCACAAATTTGTAACAACCGTCTCCTTTGTCTCCTCCGTCTACGGCTGCTAATTCGTCTTTGCTGTTGTCGCCATCGTCGCAACCAGCTTCAATTTATCAAATCAACATCATCGAATTATCACTTAGTAGTGGATTGCCAAAATTAACGTCAATTTAACGTTCATTACCTTTTATTGTATTAAAAATCCGAAATTATTCGATTTTTAACTAACAATAAATTTAATTTGAACAATACCTAAGTGTAACAGAATAACGGTCAAGACCAGGGGCAAATATTTTCAATCACCGAAGATAAAACAAGTTCCAGCCGGGTTGATTCAGTTTGGTTCGAATTAAACTGCTGATTTAGAAAATGCAGTATTTTTATTTTTGTAACTAATTACATCTATACAAAAGCATCGATACCTTGATTATAATCGATGTTAACTAAATCTTACACTGCAAGATTTGAAATATTTTACGGTTTATCTATATGAATAGTACAATGGCAGCCAAAGTTTAATTAACCCAAGAAACATAATCATGCAAATCTAATTGGACCCTGTTCCTTTATATTTTGTTTTGTTTACATACACAGATAGAATTCTGTTTTTTTAGTGACATTCAAGGATAAAGATTTTACAAGTTAATAATTGTTGTATTAGCAAGGAATTAGGTAAAAAAATTTAGCAATATATGTACAAGCTTTTCAAAGTACAATTTCAATCCAGTTTGCATTGATTAACAATACTGAGCGCAGAAAACCCTGTTCACTGTGTATTTACGATTGTCACCAAAAGCACGAAAAAATAGCACAGATTGACACAAAATACTCTGTATCATCAAAATATCATTAAAAATACTTGTTGTAAATATAGGCCTAACACAGAAAATAAAAATCGTTTTGAAGGATGAACTGGCTTAGAATGAAATCTCTTGTGATCTTCAAATAAATTACAATCGCAACGACTCAAAAAAATTATTTTAGTTTTTGTCAGTTACTATTGCTTTAAATTTTAATTTGAACCTTGATATCTGACATTTATTGCAAAAACTATAGCCAAATATAATGTAGCCTGATCAGAAAATATAGGTTTTCGAAAAAGCAGTGCGAATAAAGATTTAATAAAATTTGTAGCGATAACGTCAAGATATTTTAATGCATTTTAGGTTATTTTAATGCAAAACACCAATTTGTAATCTTAAAAAATTAAAAATCTTAAAAAATGTAAGATTTCAAACGCAAATAAAAAACGTTTCAAGAAGATATTGAGATTGTTGAACAAAATTAGAACCAATTCACGATTTTATTGATTCAAAATAGATAACTATGAACGCTTTAATTTAAATAATAAATGCTGTTCACATTGCTATTTGGATTTACATTTAAAACATTGGCAATTCAAAACTGCTGCTGAATGACGAGAAAACTCGTATGCAAAAAATATGTTCCACTGAGACAACCGGATAATGACCGAGATAATATAAAACAAAAATTAATGTTTTTTGATGACGTCATAACTGAAAGTACTATATAGCATATGTAATTGATATGGTCAATTTAAATCAACTTTACTAGGCCAGATAATTTGCAACTTTTCAGCCGCCTATATGCATAGAATCCAAACGAACAATATATTTTTGGCTGTAAATTGCTCCTCATGCATTTTAAACCTTGTTAAAAAAATATCAAATTAAAGCATGATATTGTAATAACACATATATATTCATACTAAATAAAACAAAAGTAAATCAAAACCATCAACGTGTAAATTGTTGAATAATTCCTTTTATGAAAGAAAAGCTGGGGTGAACAAATTTGATAAACAATTACGTAATCAGGTCATTGAACTTAATTTTTAAATTAGAAGGCAAAGTTTCTTAACATTTTATTCATTTGAAGAAGCTAATGAAAGCCGAAAACGTTTATGGTTATGGTTTTTTTGTTTTATTTTAATATAAATATATGTGTTGCTGCATATAATTGTGATACGGTTGAAAAAGTATAATCTCTCACTACATTGAAATTGTAGTATTTTCACAATCGTAGTAGACTGTGAGCATTATCGTCTATACCCTATCATAGTAAGTTCCCTTTTTCCTAAATCAAGTTGATTTCTTAAATTTGTATAAATCTTTCTCAATTATTTAAATATCCTTGCAAACTAATTGAGCTCGGATGTAGGGACTAATAACATTTTTAAATAATTTTACCTGCTTTTTTGAATAAAAATCCAAATAATTCATCTCTCTCAATATTTTATATCCGTCTTTTGAAAAAAATCGACACAAATATTCATTTGTAGGAACACTAACAATGCAATTGCATCCAGCTGTCTTTGCAAGAGCTTCTGATGCATTTCTGAGGTTGCTTATTATTCCTTTTCTGCGATACATTTTATGAACGACAGCCGTTCCCAAATAAAAAACTTTATCTACTTGAAGTAAGTCGAATACATTAGATTCCAAACAAGCCATGAACTCATTGACTTGTTTTAATTCATTTGATAAAACGATTTCTTCATTTGAACTGTGTGTAAGCAATGATTCCCCTTTTTCATACACCATGTTCATGCAAACTCCGACTAAATCATTAGTTTCTTTGTCAAATGCTCCGACAGACCAGTTTTGATTTAAATACATCTTGACTCGACTAGTATTAAAAAGATCTATATCATCACCTTGTAATTCAAACAAATTTTTAAAAAGATCTCTTGAATAATGTTTTACAACCAAATCCAAAACGTCTGGTAGAACCTTGGTAGAAAGTCTTTTAATTTGAATCATTTTTAGATTTTTATGAAAAGTTGTTTATAAAAAAAAGGGATATATTATAAGCAAATCAATCATATAAAAATAGATGTCACCAAGATAGATAAATCAATCATATAAAAATAGATGTCACCAAAATAGATGTCATCAAGATGTCACCAACTAGATACAATTTGCACAATTAAACTAAGTAAGATTTGTAGGAAAAGCTAGCAAACATAAAATAGTTTTGAATTGTGTTCGATAATAAAATAATAAATTTTGATAATAAAATCGTGTTATGCATAGAGTAGGTTAAAAATCTTGTCTAATTTTTATACAAACAAATAATCTATGAATAGGCACTAACTATTTTGATATTTTTTATAATATTCTCAATTTTTAACTTAAATATTGAATCATTTTCAGTGTTATAAATTATGTTCTATTTATCACTATAATTTTTACAATAACTTTTTAAAAAAATTCTTGACCCAATAAGTCAACAAAAAACTTTAAAAAATTTTTCCATATCATCTTCATTTGCAAATTTTTTATTTCGCATTTTGTTAGACAAAGTGCGAAAGTATTGCTTTTCTTTGGCCACCCTGCCTTATCTTTATCATCGACGTATCAATATCCATATTAATAATATAATCCACAGAAAAGAGTCGGTCTATCTATTTGATACAGGATTTTGACTGATAGATCCTTCTCCATAGACACTTGTAATCAGCAGCGTATTTATGAAGACGGGCATTGTATCATGCCCCCTACCCCTTGTACATCACTGATACGAAAAATCAAAGACAGATTCAAAGTAAAGATTTTTTTTAGAAAGATTTCTTTTCAGGAATGAATATCTTGAAATCCGAGATTGATTTACGTAATATGATGACTTTTTTTGAAGAACACTTCTTTTTATGGACAAATATCATAAAATCGGAGATTGATTTAAAATAAACACCTATTTTTGTGGAAAACATTACTTTTAAAGGACAAGTTTTTTTCAGTTAACGAGCTCCCGGTTTGCTCTTTTGAAAATATCTATGCCTAATTGTATGGCGTTCTTTTCAAAAATCCTCGGTACGTCACAGGTTGTACTTTTTCCAAGCCTTGTTTTTCCATCTTTTTCCATAGGGCTAAATTGTTTGTTTTGTTTTCATGACGAGAAAAAGCAAAGTTTGTCAGAGATGATTCTTAGAGGTAGTAAAACAATTTATTTTGTTAGATGTAATTTAAACAAGTTATAATGAACGATTAGTTAAAATGCTAAAAAAATCAATTTACATACTCTTTACATTCCGACACCAAAAATCATTAAAATACGTGCGTACTTATCGCAGAAAATTTATTTTAAAATTTGGACAAGACTTTTGCCCAAACAAAATAGAATTGAGAGAATGTTTATTGTTGTAAAAGCAAGCATAGTCATTTATTTGGTGTCAAAATATTTAAAAGTGTGTCCAATTAAGATGCACTAATTAAATTTATTGTTTTTGAAATCTGTCATTATGTAAATTTTATTTATTTGAAACAACCTTAAAAGAAAATAAGTTTTTTTGCAATTGCAATTTTTATGAGCTATTGCAAATTTCTTTCATAGAGAGTGTATTAGTCAGCTGATCTTGATTTACATGTTAAATTTGTTTTTTATTCAATTGATTTTGATTTACATAGTTTGATATGTGTTTCAAAATAAGGCCAATTTCAAGGCTTGAAAAAATTAAAAAAATTTTGCATTTTTACAAAAAATGAAAAGACTTTAAACAAGTGATTAGTCGTAAAAAATTTAAAGATAGCTAACAGAAAACTCATCTCGAAGCTTTTCGTCCAACGCTCTTCAGGAAATAAACGTCGGAATAAAGGAAGAAAAATTCAGTTGATTTTGAAATAAAGCTGCACAAAAATGATTGGTTGTATGAGAGAAGCGTCACAACACGTGATCAATACAAGAGTTTCAAGTTGTAAACAAACTCTTCTTAGCGGCATAATTTTGGCTTGCATGATTTGATATAAACGGCTTCCAAAGCAGATAAATGAAAAGATGAACGACCAAATTAAGGAATTGTAAATTTTTCATCACTGTAATTTTTGGCGTAAATAGAATTATCTAAGAGGTGTTGGCCAATCGCAGAGTCACTGAATATAACTGGTATTGAAGATTTTTCAGAACGAGTAAAAATGTTGCGAGAGTTTAAAATTTGGCCGGTTCTGATAAATTTTTGCACGTGTTGGCGAATTCCGTCCTGCAATTGTTAAGATTTGAGGCCTACATACCGACTATCATAGAAGCACGAAAAATCATAAACTGCATTACTTAAAAGCGAAGCAGGCAACGCATCCTTTTTAATTGCCGGAAAAAGTGGGTAAGATGTAAAATCAACACGTTGTTCTACTGCAAAGAAACATTTTTCGACACTTGCTTTGATTTTATTTTCAAGTCCAACCGAAGGAGTTCCCAACCAGGGCAGATGCAGATAAACAGGGCATTTCTTCACCGTACAGTATGTGAAGTGAGTGATGTAAAAGTTTTTAATTTGCGAGCAATTGCTTTCTCAATGACGTGATCGGGGTAGCCATTCATAATTAGAATTGAAAAATTTTTTCTAGGTTCAGCTTGCAGCTTACAGTCTGAGCAGATCATTAAGGCTCGATGTACAAGGGTGAAAATTAAACTGATTATTTTTTTTCCGCAGCTAAAGGATTTCCAGTTCAGGTATTGTCCGGTAAATGTGGGTTTACAGTAAACAGATGTGAAAGGTGGGCTCTAAACTTATTACATCTGCTTACCGTTAGCTGACTAGAAAATTTGGAAAACAAAGGTTGCGGTTAGCTGTGCGTTTCGACTTGACTTAAAAAAATTGAAACCACAAAAATGTTCTTCACTTTAATCAACCACTCAATCAATCATTTTTTTGTCGCAACTCTTAGTCGCAATTGGAAATATATCACAAAAAATTAGTAAATAAAAACGTGGATGACAAAAAAATGCGATTAGACCTACATAACTGTCATCAAGTCAAGCAACCAACCAAAATTATAAAAATATTTTTTTCCTATAATGAAGTGAAGGCCAAAAAAAAGGCTTCATTTAAATTAATAGAACAAGGTCATCTTCCAGAGCTGCCTACATTCAGTTTTATTTGATGATAAAAATTAATCAAAATAAAATAGCTTCTTTTATTTTTACCTATCAAAATAATATATCTCAAAAAAAGTGCAAGGCTTGTTTGAAAGACCACTAGTTGAGAAGCACTGTTTTAAACGACAAAAAGCTGGATTAATTTCTTATCACAGATGTTGTTTAATGATAAATTATTCACAGCGATTCTTATCGACTATTAATTAACCCGTTATGTGCGCATGACGTGTATATCACGTATGATGGAAACACAAGCGTTGATCATCGCAGTTGTTTACAGCGCAGATTATTTTGCTACTCGCACTCGCTATTGTCTCGACGCTACTATTTGAGCAAAGCGAAAAGCGTTGTTTATAATAAAAACAAAACTCTCCTGCCAGACAAAATGTCATCAGTTTTATTTTTAGTTTTTTGTCTAAATCAGTAAAACTTTTTTTGAAGTTTGATTTGGATTAGGGGTTCTCAATCTTTTTAACACTATGGCCCAAGAAACTTGAAAAGCAATTGTTGTGGCCAATGTGTGTAGTCTTCACTTTCATTCCACACCCAATTTTACGAATCATTGTCAAACTGTAAGTAATACCAAAAAAACTCTTCATTTTCCATCTGTTTCGAATTTTTTGATTTTCGTCCGTGAAAAGTATTGTCGTGATTCGTGTATGCTGAATTCATGGTTGCAGCGTGTTTGCCTTATGTTCGAGCCTATGCTTTTATTTTATCACTCGTGCTCCGCTTCCCATAATATTTATCGTGTGAAATTTTGCGACTGTATTTCTGTGTCCCAGGGTCGATGATTAGGATATTCGGTGACGCTTGCTATATATACTGACGTGGCTGTATACCATTTGAGAGAACGGCAACAAAATTATGAAGAACGTTACACCGCTGCTCCGGGACAGAGATGTGTTTTTCTAATTAATTGATAAATTCTTTTAAAATAAGTTTTGCTTGTAATATTGTGTTAGGGTTAGTTTCAAAACCAAATCTTCTAATCCTAACATTTTGTTAACCCCGACGTTTTTGAACAAAAGTAAGAAATAACTTTATTTTTTGTTTATTATTTTCTGTCTTGTTGTCCAATCTTCGGTAATGAATGGTAATTATTTCTTCATTGCTTTCGCTTTGTTATTTTAATGACCAGAAGGCAATAAACTTCTTTAATAAAGTCTTCAAAACCTTATCTTGTAAATACTCGTAAAATTAAGCGAGACGTTGATTTGACGCCTATTTATAAAATGATTGAAAATTCTGCTAAATCGCCGTCAACTTCCGCGGATGAACAACTTGGTTTCTCAGGGCAATCAGCCGATAAAAAACATTTTCTTCTAACAAAGATAGTTTTACTTCAAATTTTAATTTTAACTTGCTACCTTTCTGGTTGCACGATGCGAATAGCTGGTCAGTTTTTTGTGACACTAAATTTAATATTGCTGGTGTAGACGCGCCAGTTTTGAAATTCATGACAATCTTAGAAATATTAACCACGGGATAACTTGGAAAATTATACGATATTCCAAAATCGCAAGATCCAGATTGCTATGCAAAATTATGCAATCAGATAAAGGCTGTGTATGCAAAAGACGACTCTGAAAAACTCGACATTTTGCTAAATAATTTAACATTGGGCGATCAATTTCCCATGGATTTAATGCGTCACTTATTAGCCGCTTCTGGTCTTGAAAAAAACTCCTACCCTCAATTCGAAACTATAATTAAGGACCAATTTTTAAAAGCTTTACCCGCTAACGTAGCTGCATGTAGTGGTAATTGGTTTTACACAGATTTAATTGGACTTGCAAAATGTCAAGATTAGAAGGTTTGGTTTTGAAACTAACCCTAACACAATATTACAAGCAAAACTTATTTTAAAAGAATTTATCAATTAATTAGAAAAACATGTCTCTGTCCCAGAACAGGGGTGTAACGTTCTTCATAATTTTGTTGCCGTTCTCTCAAATGGTATACAGCCACGTCAGTATATATAGCAAGCGTCACCGAATATCCTAATCATCGACCCTGGGACACAGAAACACAGTCGCAAAATTTCACACGATGAATATTATGGGAAGCAGAGCACGAGTGATAAAATAAAAGCATAGGCTCGAACATAAGGCAAACACGGTGCAATTACGCATTCCGCGTATACCAATCGCGAGAATATTAATCTCTAAAATAAGTCTTAATTTCAATCCACACCCAATTTCACCAACTCGTTCCTTGTCAACAAAAACCAGCTTCCGAACACATGGTTTTAACACTTTTTCACACCATCTCTGTATGACCCATCGGTTAAAAACCTCTACTCTACGCTTTTACTTTACATCTAAATTCAACAACAGCTGGTCAAAACCTCCAATGTTCCCACATGGAAACATCATTTAAAAATAGTTAAAATAACTGCACCATACAAATAAAACTTTTAGTCAATGATTTTGAGCTATGACAAAAAATACCTAAGCTTTAAAAAAATTGTTTTTTCAGGAAATACTCTTATTGCAAGTGTATGAGAATTAAATTTAGTCAATTTTACAAATTTATTAAATTAATTTTTTTGTCTATTTTACCGCCAAAAAAAAAAAAAATTAGGAAAACTACAGTGACTTAAAAAACTCACATATTAATGATCTCTAAAAAAATTCTTCAATTTTATTGAACATTTAATTTCACTAATTAGGTTTATGGATTCTTTTTTTAGAAACAATTTTTTCTGTATTTATATTTAAGCCTAATAACGTAAAATTTTCTACGATATCCAAACGTTTTTGCGTTTCTCGCAATCTCTATCTCCGGTTTCTTGATCGGTCTCTCTCAGTGACTCTCTCGAGGTATGTCACGAGGCGCAGCAAGATGTATATACATTTGCGGCGGGCGACTTTAGCAGACGAACCAAGCAAAATAAATAAAGTAAATTAAAGCTGAGCCTCGACATTCCAAAAATTAGAGCAAGATACAAAGCAACTCACCAAATACAAAGAGCGATTGTTATCATAATTAAATTGCATGCAGTTAACCTTAATTTTGTAATACTTCAGAGCAGGGGTTTTCAATCTTTTTAACACCGTGGCCCAAAACACTTGAAACGTATTTATTGCTACCCAATGTATCTAGTCTTCACTCTCATTCAGCATCCAATTTCACGAAATTATTTCCAAATTATAGGTGAAGACAAAAAAAGTCTTCATTTCCAATCTGTTTCAGATTTCTTGATCTTCGTTCGTAAAAAAATGATTTTAACACTTTTTCACACCATTTCTGTGTGGCGCATCTACAAAAACTTGTTGTGGCCCACCAGTGGGCCATAGCCACCGGCTGAGAACTTCTGATTCAGATAGTTTGTGTCTCGTGTTGCACTTATAGCTTAGGTTAAACATCCGTTTCCACTACCAGCGTGGAATGGAGCATTCTTTGTTTTTTTTTTTTGAATTTTTAATTTTTTCCACGCTTAAGCGTTAAGCAAAGAAAAAAATAATAGAAACAAAAAAATAAAAACACTCTATTTCACCCTCGTAATGGAAACGAGCCCTAAGCGTACGAACTGACAGAAGAGCAAAAAAAATGTTTAATTGAATCGCTCTCAGAATTTTAAATATTACAACTAGATTCAAAAATTCTGGAAATATTTGTTTGTATTTTTTGGCTCTTAACAGTTTTAAAACTTCTATAAGTATCTTTACATTTTGTCTTGTATATTCTAGCTAAAGTCGAAATACACAACAATTATCAAACATATTTAATAGGATGGAAAAATTACTTTATATTCTTTTACGGCTACCTTATCAAGATAAATAAATAATTTAATTTTTTTGCATTCAGCTTTAAAATTAAATCTTGGCTTTAGACTCAATAAGTAATTTTTTGCTTTTGTATCTTGCTGTTCTTTTGATTATCCCACACGACTCACCTTCTGATCACGCCACCTTACTACGTACTTTATGACGCAACAATGGTGTAACCACACCTTACTTTTTTTAGTTTTTGATTGTTAATAAATATTATAGTAAAAAAAATTTTAGGAGAACAAAAAGCCAATTCGTTTTGCCACCCCAAATTTTTTTACGTGACCTCGTTTGGGGTCGTGACCCATAGTTTGAGAAATTCTGGTCTACATGATCCATGAAAATAGCAAAGTTGTCAAACTAACTTGCGTAAAATACTTACAGGCGATAGATTAATTAACACAGCAACACACCGGTATATATTAGATATTGATAAACTAAGGGTTGTAGTTCAAGGCTACTTCTATGTATTAATGACTTATTTATTGACATGTTAGTAGCCAGCTTAGCCTACTTGACTCTATCTTATCTTATTTGCAAACATTTACGAGTGCTTTTGTAACAATTAAACTTGATCTCGACTTTGTGATAATTTATAAACTAAAATCGAAGTTAAGCTTGAAACTAGACGGATCGAGTTGCAGTTCTTACAACTGCTTATCTGTATAGAAGTTATAGGTAACATGTCCTCATAAACTGCTCTATAAGCTGAAAAAACGACTTGTTTTAATCACAAAAGTATTTTTTTAAATAGTAAAGTAACAATTTTGTGTCACACAGTGTTTTACGTGTAGTGACCAGCCTACGCTTTTTCACGGATAAAACAAAAACGTGCACTTTACGAGTTTGGCTTTTTAAAAAATAATTAGTGGAAGTAACGATTACATAAAATGGACGAACAAAGTTTAAAATTTCGTTAATTGACGAGTTATCTTTATCACTTAAATTAATTGATGAAACGATGTTTTATTAAACTTTAATTTATTTAATTCATGCAACACTTTGATCAAGTAAAATAACAATTTTTATTTCAAAGAAATGCAATCAGTACGGCAAATTTTTTTGTGTCTGAATCATTGTAAAACACAGGAATGTCATTCCCATGGGAAACGTTTCATGGAATAAAATGGGATGGGACAGCACACATTTGTATTTCCCATGATAAAATAGCCATGTCATAACAACTTGATTAAGTCAGAGATACCCTTATTTTTTATGCTTTTTACCCTTTAAGAGTTTTTTACTCTCCTTTTTTTTTTATATACTTGTATCTATTATTTATTTTTTGGTGGGACACCGGATAAATAAATAAATACACAAAGGCTGTTTTTATATAAGATTACGTTTTGATGCGTCACAGATTGTTTTAAAGTTAATAAAATCAATAAATTTTGTTGTTTTGCTTGTTTGTTTGTACATGTAGTCCTGTTTTGTATACTAAATCTAAACTTTCATTAATTTAATAATTTAATAAATTTAATTAAACTGTATTTCATATTAATATTATAATGGGAATCCTGTGGGATGGGATGGGACAGGCATAAATTGCCATGGGATGGGATGGGATGAAACAGAAAACTATGTCCCATGGACAAGCCTGGTAAAACGGGTTCCAAGTAGCTTATATTTTTTCCCATCAGGTTGGTTTGACAAAATTAATTTGTATGACAAAATAAAATTTGAAGCGAGACAGTGAAACATATAAATTATAATTTTATCGTGACTTACATTGTTTTGAAAACAAAATTGTAACGGGCTCATTTTGTCAAATATTTCTGCGCGCTATTCATTAGTTTATTCGTTGCGCAAAGCCAATTCAAAATCATTTTAAAACTCTTTAAATCATATTCGTACATTTTTTTTTATAAAACAACTGTTCTTTTTTTGCTCAAATAGTTGTTTCAGTTGTTTCAATTTTGATTTTATTGCGTAAACTATAAGTTACTGAGCGATATCTTTTATAATTTTGATGATTTTGATGAAAACAATCATAAAAACTGTTTTTTTTTGCTCTGCCGCCTTCTTTTGTGTTACAGAAGCGAAAAGCAATATGAAATCACAAACAGTTATACTTATTAAAACTTTCAATCCTTTTATGTGCAAATGATAATTCAATTTTAGGTAAAAGTTTGATAACGTACTTCTACTTCGATAGATCAAGTTGTTTTCTGTTGATTTACAATTTTCCGACAAATAATGTTAGCAAATCGTATGCATCTAAGCACTGCTTGACCCACTGTGAATAGAAGCACCCGAGCTGTATTTGAAAACAATGCAAGATATGAGATAAAAATAAAACTTAAAGCTGTTTGATCAAACCACAAACAAAAGTGGCTTTAAGTGAAGTTCTCAAAGAAACAACCAAATATCAGAGGTGAGGGTTGAACCGAAGCTATGTTGATCGTCTTCACCATCAATACTACGCTCCAAGCCTCCAACCCGCTTGTCGTCGTGCTCAATAAAAGAAAAGTTTGTGAAGAAAATTGAAGAAAATGAAACTAAAAAAAGTGATTAGCTGTTACTAGCAGCTGATTTTTTTAAAGAATCATATCATGATAGACTTGCATACAAAACACTAAAGGTTGAGGTTGTAACAGCTATATAGTTATGATTTGCTATCTTCCGTTGCGCCCACAAAGAAACATTTAGAAATTAAAAATAGCCTAAATTGTCTTATCTTTTGCATTGTTGTCTTAATTATGCTGCAATTGCAGTAAAGTTTAACCAATCACTAAAGATTTTAAAAACTTCCTGGCGATTTTCCAAAGCAGATTTGAAAGAGATTAATATCTTTTTTATTGCTGTGTAAAGACAGGTTTACAACATATTTTAAATCAAAAGAACATGAGACAAATGTTTTTGTCTTCAAAGAAAAACCGCTACATTTGAACTTCATGTTTTGAAATTTTGAAAAAAAGGCTGGATAAATCTTGGCCTATATTTTACGTGCTTCACATTACTTGTCGCAATTTTTTTGTTTTGATGAGACGAAATCGCTGCTGCAATAAGCTCAATTGTTATTAAATTTTACGATCTTTAATCTTGACCAATTAAAAAAATTCATATAAAGCATACATTTTTTTATAAACAGTTTGTGACTGAAATAAATTGTTATTATTAAGCCGGGGTGACGAACATATTTGTTGTGTCGGGCCTCTTTGCCTGTTCCAGCTGAGCAAATGTGCCGCACAAGTTTTTAGTCATACTACAGTATAAAACCTTTCTCCTATAATGTAAAAAGCAAAAACGGGCCTAACAGGTTATGTCAAAAGCAGGGATGCTAGCTCGACTCGAAAAGCTCGGTCTTGTTTCGACGAACTTAAACTTGATCTCGAAAAATAAAATTACTGAACTTGAACTTGAGCTCAAACTCAAAAATATATAATCGAATGTAAATTCATTAAATGAGCAATTTGAAAAAAAGAATGAATAATATTTGAATTTAACTTTTAATATTAAATTCTCAAAGATCAAATACAATTGAGTTATCAATTTATATTTGTTCTCTGTTTAACTTAAAACCATTAAATGATATTGTTTTATTTTGTTAATGACAGCCAGTTTCATTATTTTATTTTATTTTATTTAAATCTTTGTTGTGAGTAACCTTTCAATTTTTAAAAAAGTTTAAGATATTGTGTAAATAGGCGTAATCAAGTTTTCAGTTTTTACAGCTTAGAATAGAACTCGTACTGAAACATGAAATTAAATAAAAGTCTATCAAGTCAAAATTAATAAATTAATCAAATTTAATAAATAACAGGTCAAAATTAATAAGGCAGGAGATAAAATAAAACAAGCATAATCAAAACTTTTGCACAGTGGTTTTCAACCTTTTATAGTTTGTGTCCCCTTTTCAAAGACTCTCAACACCCGTGGCCCCTTGCTTACAATATTGTCCCAAAGACTGGTTAAGACTTAAAAAATCTACAGCAAAAGCTTCGGCTTGTGGTCCCTCGGAAAATGCTTCGTGGCCTTCATGGGGGTCTGTCTTGTGGCTCCTTTGTAACACAAAAATCTAAACCTTTTAGAAAAAAATTATTGTAGTTCTTTTTCTTCGATTACAGTAGATGGCACTTTCGGGAGAACTCTTTAGATGTTAGAGCAATTATTGTTCAGCTAGGCAACTGTTTCCTCATCAATTGATTCCAGACCAAATCTTACTTGAATAATCAAAAACGAAGCAGATGTTACGATGTCGTCAGCGGTTTGTTTTTCCACGTCACACTCACAGGCTGCTGTGGGAGCCATAACCAATCCGTTCACTGTAAATCGGAATGGAGGCAGTTACGCCTAAATCAGAATGGTCTGGGTAGATACATTTCTAATACTTTGGAGTTGACATCGAATATAAAAGTAGTTTTTTTTACATAGAAACCTTTGCTAAAGATTTTTATTTAGTCTTCACCAGTCTTTGGAACAATATTGTAAGCAGGGGTCACGGGTGTTGAGAGTCTCTGGAAAGGGAACACGAACTACGTATAAAAGGTTGAAAACCACGGTGCTAAAGTTTTGATTATGCTTGTTTTATTTTAACTTATGCCTCATTGATTTTAAATGCAAATTTGATACATTTTTATTCAAATTCAAATTCGAGTCGTTGGCTCCTAGCGGTCAGTTTTGATAAGTTGGTAACTGAAGTGATGAATTTGCTTACGTGAACAATGACAACAGCGGAGAGCTTTTGAGGCGGTAATAAGATGGACCTTCGGCTCCGGAAGCAAACGAGAAGAAATCGTTCAACAACAGTATTAAACAACAAACCAAAATAATAAAAACCCAGTTTGGCACCTAAAACAGTTTCTATTGGGAGCGTTGGTAGGAGTATTCTTTGCTTGTTTTATTGCTTCTCTTAGTGCTTAAAAGCGAAAAGAAAACATTAATAAAAAAACCAAGAATAATCCCGCCAATCCTCGTAGTGGAAACGGGCCTTTCAACTGCCATTATACGAAGACTCTGGAGTGCTATGTTAAAAATTTCCTTACATACATGTAAAAGCGAGAAATTAAAATTGAAAAAAATATACACAGAACAACCAAAAATCAATGCGAATCATGCAGCTAAAGTTATTTAACGCGGTATTGAGGCATAAAATAATAGAAAGCAACAAAAAATCATTTGATCAAAAATTGAAATTAGCTTTACCAACATTAATCTAACTAAGATTTTGGGAAACTTTATTGCTTTACTAAACGCTTAATATTAAGTTAAATTCACAATTTGGCAACTCTCAACGGCACACTAAGATTTTCGTCACTCTTGATCTGTAGCGACTCTTTGTGATTTTGAGTTTAGAAAAAAATTGTACCCATAAATACGTGCTTCTACAAACTGATGACCATTTCAAAAGGTAAGCTCTCAAGTTTGGAAAGTCTTCCTTTAACCCTTTGAGGGATGTAAAAATTTGATTGTTAAATAAAATGACAATTATTTAATAATGATGTAAGAAATATTTGAAAACTAGAATCATAATGCATTTACAAAAGTGCTTTTGTTACGTTACAATCACAATCATGGTACACATATGTACCACTGTCCCTTAAAAGGTTAATACATAAACAAAATATAAATCAAGCAACAGCTTCTTCAGTTGATTTTGTCAAACCGATTCGCGCGTCGCACGAAATTCTTTCGCAAGCCACTGCAGCCCGTGAGCTGCATGTTTGTCACCTCTGTTATAAAACAAGCTAAAATTCAGTTTATAGCCAATCAAATCTTAATTTTGAATCTGAATAAAACATATTTATTGTTTATAAGTCTCGTATATGCAACTATTTCAATCAAATAATACAGTTATCATTCTGAAATACAAGTATTGACACAAAAGTTTAGAAAGTAGTTTTGAATCCGTGCCCAAATTTTTAGAAGCGTGTAGATTTAAAATCATAGATAATTTATAAGTCTACTTACTTTTTAAAGATGAAACGCAGTTTTTGGTTTCAATTTTTAAGTTAATTTGAGAAACGCAGATTTTCCTTTGGTACCGGAACAGGATTTTTTAACAACGGATTTCAACTTAAATTTTTTAAACATGGCAGTCCACAATAATTTTGGTCAATCACGCAATGAACTTTTTTAGTTTTGCTTGTTTTGATGCGAAAATATTGAACATTACAGCTTATCAAATGTACAATATATCACACAAATCAATAAAACCGCTTTACAACAAAACAAAAATAACGTTTACAAATGCAAATATGAGCGTTTACAAAAATCAATGACAATTCTGTTGTCATACAATTTACATATAATTTACATGAAATTTTTCAGATTATATTTGCTTTTAACTTTGAAAAATAGAAAACCAAATGAACCAATAAAAAATTAAACAACGAAACAAAATGCATAAATGAATTAATTTATTCAGGTAAATATTGAGATTTAACCTATTTAGATAAAAAATGAAAATCATGCCTTCTTTTTTAATAAACGGCTTACAGGAAATATTCTTTACAAATTTTGAATAAAGTATCAATTAGTCTTTTTAACTTTATAAAGAGAGTTAACATCCAAACTACCCTAAAAAATAAACAAAAGTAACAAAATAAAACAAGCCTAAAAAGTTAATTGCTCAGCTTGTTAGCGCAAGAAAAATTTGTTTTTTTTTTGATGACAGTCTTGGACAGAAAGTGAGGGAGAATCATTGAAAACCCAACTTTTGTTCCTTTGGCACAAAGTGAAATCGTAGTAAAATGGGCGTTTCATAAAATTTTCTTAAAAACTGTAACAAAACCTAATAAAAAATAAAAGCACGAATAAACACTTCACTCAAAATAGATACATTTTTTAAAAAAAAGCACATTAAAATTCTTTAAGAAAATGTTTATAAAAATAACAATAAACCTTTGTAATAAACACGAAATGTTAACCCTGATTATAGGTTAATTACATGTAATTCCAACAGTCGGATTGTGTTTTTGTAACAGGTTCATTGTTTGCAATCAGAATTTTTAAACTTTCTTATAAATAAGTTGCGCTTTAATGTAAGGGCTAGATACGATTTCAAATATTTTTGCATGTTTTCTCGAATAATAATCCAAATAATTAATTTCTTTTAGAACCTTGTAATCATATTGTAAAGCCGATCGACACAGATATTCATTTGTTGGAGTGCTAACAATGTAATTACATTCAGCTGTTCTTGCAAGAGCCTCTGTTGCTATTCGGAGCTTGTTGACAATTCCGTTCCTGCGATACATTTCATGGACAGTCACCATTCCCGCAAAAAAAGTTTATCTGTTTGTAGTAAGTCAAATGAATTTACTGTTAGATCGTCAAAAAACTCTTTAATCTGTTCTAGTTCATTTGATAAAACCATTTGTTTATTTAAAATAAGTGGAACTAATGGTTTTCCTTTTTCTTGTACTCGATTCAGGGAAACTGCGATTATTTTGTTTGTTTCTTTGTCAAATGCTCCGACAGACCAGCTTTGTTTTAAATGCATCTTGACTCTATTGATATTAAACTGGTCAATTTCATTACCTTTTAGTCCAAAGAAATTGTCAAAAAGATCTTGTGAATAATGTTTTACATTCAAATCCAAAACATCCGTTAGATCTTGAAACGTAAATGTTTTTATTTCAATCATATTTAGAGTCCTTAAAAATGGTTGTTGCTCGTAACAAAAATTAAAAAATTTACACCAATTAATGATAGGCAACAAATGTCGCAAAGCTGTTAAAGAATTTTTTTTACTTTGTGCTTGCAAATAGTGTTTGGATATGAATTAAGAATTACAAAACCGATCTTTTATTTATCTTATATATTACTTAGTAATTGTAAATACAGGCAACATCTGCTGAAGAATACAATCTTAAATTAATTATATGGCATTAACTTAATGTCGATTCAATAGAAGAGCAAATCTATCTCTTTTTATAAATATTTTCAAAATCATCCACAAATTGCTTAAATTCGTTTTTTAGAAAACTATTTCTAATACATTTCAATTTCGATATTGCAAAACAAATTATTTTTTAAAAAGCGTTCAGTGCCGAATTTCAACAACAATTTACAAAATTCGCAAACTTCAATTTCATTATTAATTTCTGGTCTAACAGATGGTACTATTAGCAGGACGAAAAGCTTTTTTATTTATTTTAAATCAAATTATTTCAACTTCTAAATCAGGACTAAAAAGTGGTTAACCATTTAATTTAATATTACGGTTGCTGACCAAGACTCGGTAATGTATGTTCGTTAACTCTTTCTGTCTTAATAGATTCTTTTCGTACATTATACTCGTATTTGGTTTTCCTTTTTGTTTATTGCGTTTGTATTAATAAAAATAATACATTTTTATTCATATATATATAAATACAATTCTGTAGAACAAGTGCTGTAGGATCCTCACAGTAGCATATTTAGACAAGGGGTATAGTGCCATGGCTTGGAGATCACTAATACGTAGGCTTAACATACGTCCCAATTTTGGCAGCACAGTACTTTTAATATCATGACCTGCCCTCTTGGGATCACTAATTAAACACAAACGGGAGAAATCCATCAGAAATCCAAGACAGATTCAAGATGTAAAACTTTTTTTTTATCTACGACCTAACAAAATTTTTCTGCTAAGCATATTTTATTGTGGTTGAATGGTCTCCCATTTCAAAAATATTCGGTACGCCACTGGATCCACGAAAATTGCTTATGATTAAAACAAACAAACCTAATGAATGTCTCGTGAAAGAAACACGAAATAAAATTATTTTCAATTATGATTTGAAAATCGAGTCGCCACAATTTTATCATTAATCTAAGCTTAATTTTATCCTTTCAAAAATAAGTAAAAGAAGTACTGTTATAAATCTTTCTTACTCTTTCAGTTCTTAAGCTTAATTTGTTAAAAAACCCAGTGGATCTGTTCAACCCTATTGGATGAAGATTTTAGGACGATTCTCGTGAAACGCATCTCAATTAAAATTTTTCAATAAGGGAGACAAGAATCAGTCCAAAATTTATTAAAAACTTATTTATTTTAATTTAAAATCGATTTCGATCAAAAAATCATCATCAGTTAACAATTCTATTAAGTCTATAAAATTTTAAGAATAAAAATTAATAGAAAATTATTAAAAATTATTGATTAATGATTAAATTTAGTAAATGTCATAGAATAAAATAAAATGTACTCACTTAACAAAACAATTCTTTTCAAATAGTAAAGTAAAAACTTACTGTCAAAATTGTAAACTGCTAGTGCCAATTAAATTAAATAAACTATACAATAGTAAACATCAAGAAAAACAGCTGATTGCATATTAATAAAGGCGATTGTGACGTGTGAAGAGTCAAAAGTACTTTCAGTTCTAATAGACCTTGCAATATTTCTGTTTTTTGATTAAAACTTTAAACGGTCACTATTTAAGCAGTTGCAAACAATGAAATGAAAAAGGTGGGGGGTAGGAGAAAACAACTTTTGTTAAATTACATGCTATTAATTGGCTTGAGTAAAATATTTTGATTACAATGTATAGGAAACTGTTAAATAAGTTAAAATACTTTAATATGAAATTATTACCTAATATGATTCTTTATATACAATTCATTTTTATTGGAAAGCTGAAAAATGATCATGTTATGTTTTAAATAATGTTTAAGTGTTCTAAACTGATATTCTATTTATTTTCTGAAAAATCTACAGCAGTTTTTAATATTTACATTAAATCTGGAAAATTACCATTAGTTTTTGTGCTCATTAATACACTCTCCTCGACTGATGTTTGTGAATTCAGAAGGCGTGAAAGATTCAGAAACTAAGTTTGTAAGTTTTCTTGCTAAGTTCAAATAGAATTATCAGCATCAAAGTTTTTCGTTGCAACGATTTCTATACAAAATTAAAAATTTATTTTATAAATCCTTCTTCGATGTATCTAATATTAGTCAGCAGTTTTATTCTTTTCCTTCATATTGGATTTACTTGTTGCAGAGTAAGAACTTTAGGTCCTATGACGTTATTTTGTAGCTGGTTTAAAACATCGCTGGACATATAGTTGATGAGCAGAATTGCGATGTTGCAACACAAAGAAACTTTTTTGTCTCACTTCACAGCTTTTTCAACTACCATTGTGTGTGGGATTTTGGTTTTGCCTTTAGTTCGAAAACAGTATATTTAGCTTCCATAATTTTATCAAAGGTGAAGTAGGCTGATACCGTTTATAAACTGTGTTTACTTGTCGTTTTGGCGAAATAAATGTTAAAATACTCCTTACTTTAAGTGGCTCAAATGGGTGTTTGCTTTCAAAACATCTCTTTAATTTATTGGGAATCATCTTTGATTTGGTAATTTTTTACCACAGATGAGGCACAGTAATTTTTTACCGCAGAGAAAACGAAGAAAACAGGCCTAGTTCGTCATCACGAAAGGCTCTCAACTTTGTCATTTCGAAGACATTTTTAAAAACTGTAACAACAGTTTTGCTATCAAAGGCGAGAATACTAGGTTTAAGCTTTGATTACAGTGAAGAAGACTCGGGTTGTAATCAATCTTGCAGAGGTTTTTTCAAATTTTAGGTCACAGAAAAAAAGTGTTGCGCAAGTTTGGTCTAAGGAAACGGGCAAGATAGGACTGTTTGTAAAGGTTTTTAAACTATTAGGTGCCCAAAAAAAGTTTTTTCCCATTCCTATGAAGGAAATTAAAGATTCATAGTTAAAGTATTAAGTATATTTATTTATCAATTTATGAACCGTCACGTTCTATGACCTTCTTTCAACAGTTCAGCAACTTAGAATTGCTATTTTTGTAAAAATCTTTTGTTTTACTCTGAAAAAAGTTATGCACTTCCGTTTTCAGGTCATCTTCAATATTGAATGTCCTGTTCTTTATATGATTATCTAAGCTCAAAAACAAGTAAAAATCTGTTGGGGAGAGGTCTGGTGAATACGGTGGATGGAGCATAATCTCCCACTTTAGTTTTGCTATCTTGGCAAGTGTCGAGCATTATCTTAAAGAAACAAAAGTTTAAACTCGTACAACAGACAAGCACAAATTATCAATTTTCTATCAGTCATTTTTATGTCTCTGACATAAAAAATAAAATATCATTAGTCATGAAAAATTATAAAAACAGAAATCATTCAACAATTTACTTGTCAATACAAGTTGGTTCCTATATAACTATGCTTGTTAGTAATAAAAAATGGAGGTCTAAAATAATTCAACAAAAATCGGCAAAGACTTTTTTGGACACCTAATACAAAACTATGAACCTGACAAGTTAGTCATTAACATGTCATGTTTCTATAAAACTTGCTCTTTTATTCTGTTTTATCATAAATTACTGAATATGATAGAATATAAAAAAATATATCTTATGCAGTTGTAAACCAGTTAGCAAACAAAGATTTTCTGAAATATTTTTAAATCACCTATCTATCCGTGCTGAAAGGTTGAGAACCATTGGTTTACAAAATATATACATGCAGGCACAAACAACTTTATTTTTTTAAAACTCCTATTATTGAACTTTTTTATAAAAAACAGTTTTGATTTTATTTTTTACAAGATTAACAAGGTATTTTATGCCTGCAAAAAATAAAAAAATTTAAAAGAGAAATTTAATTAAAGCAATTTACCCACTCAAATGTTGATTCGAGGTCGGTAAATTGCTTTAATTTAATTTCTTAAATTCCTTAAAATTTAATCGCATTTCTTAAAAATTGAAGTCGGTAAACTACAAATGCTGTGTTAATTTAATTGAAAAGTTTTTTTTTTGTCAGAATCTGACCGGTTCGAGTTTGATGCAACGTGTGTAATCGTTTATTTAATTTTTGAACAGTACGTTTTTTATATTTTCTTCCATCTTTGAATAAGCTCCCAGTAATCAAAAAGTGTTCTTGAGTTTTCTTCTTACTTGTTTAAACTTTATTCAGTTTAAAGTTGTATATGGTGGAAACGGTTGCGTTTTAAATTGTTCGCGACAAAATTACAAAAACCGTCTCGTTTGTCTCCTCCGTCTACGGTTGCTAATTCGTCTTTGTCGTTGTCGCCATCGTCGCATCCAGCTTCAATTTATCAAATCAATATCATCGAATTATCACTTAGTAGTTGATTGCCAAATTTAACGTCAAATTAATTCTCATTACCTTTTATTGTATTAAAAATCCGAAATTATTCGATTTTTAACTAACAATAAATTTAATTTGAACAATACCTAAGTGTAACAGAATAACGGTCAAGACCAGGGGCACATATTTTCAATCATCGAATATTTAGCAAGTTCCAGCCAGGTTGATTCAGTTTGGTTCGAATCAATCTGCTGATTTAGAAAATACAGTATTTTTATTTTTGTAACTAATTACATCTAAACAAAAGCATCGATACCTTGATTATAATCGATGTTAACTAAATCTTACACTGCAAGATTTGAAATATTTTACGGTTTATCTATATGAATTGTACAATGGCGGCAAAAAGTTTAATTAGCCCAAGAAACATAATCATGCAAATCTAATTGGACCCTGTTCCTTTATATTTTGTTTTGTTTACATACACAGATACAATTCTGTTTTTTTTTAGTGACATTCAAGGATAAAGATTTTACAGGTTAATAATTGTTGTATTAGGAAGGAATTAGGTAAAAAAATTTAGCAATATATGTACAAGCTTTTCAAAGTACAATTTCAATCCAGTTTGCATTGATTAACAATTTTGTCTAATAATAATTTACGATTGTCACCAAAAGCACAAACTCAGATTGACAAAAAACACTCTGTAACATCAAAATATCATTAAAAATACTTGTTGTAAATATAGGCCTAACACAGAAAATAAAAATCGTTTTGAAGGATGAACTGGCTTAGAATGAAATCTCTTGTGATCTTCAAATAAATTGCAATTGCAATGACTCAGAAAAATTATTTTTAGTTTTTGTCAGTTACCATTGATTTAAATTTTAATTTGTGCCTTGATATCTAACATTTATTGCAAAAATTATAGCCAAATCTAATGCAGCTTGATCAGAAAATATAGGTTTTCGAAAAAGCAGTGCGAATAAAGATTTAATAAAATTCGGAGCGATAATGTCCAGGTATTTTAATGCATTTTAGGTTATTTTAATCCAAAACACCAATTTGTAATCTTAAAAAATTAAAAATCTTAAAAAACGTAAGATTCATTTCAAGAAGATATTGAGATCGTTGAACAAAATTAGAACCAATTAACGATTTATTTGATTCATAATAGATAACTATGAACGCTTTAATTTAAATAATAAATGCTGTTCACATTGCTATTTGGATTTACATTCAAAACATTGGCAATTTAAAAATGCTGCTGAATGACGAGAAAACTCGTATGCAAAAATTATGTTCCACTGAGACAACCGGATAATGACCGAGTTAATATAAAACAAAAATTAATGTTTTTTGATGACGTCATAACTTAAAGTACTATATAGCATATGTAATTGATTTGTTACGGCATATGTAACTGATATGGTCAAGTTAAATCAACTTTACTAGTCCAGATAATTTGCAACTCTTCAGCCGCCTATATGCACGGAATCCAAACAAACAATATATTTTTGGCTGTAAATTGCTCCTCATGCATTTTAAAACTTGTTAAAAAAATAGCAAATTAGAGCATGTTATTGTAATAACACACATATATTCATACTAAATAAAACAAAAGCAAATCAAAACCATCAACGTGTAAATTGTTGAATAATTCCTTTTATGAAAAGCTCGTGTGAAAAAATTTGATAAATAACTACATAATCAGGTCATTAAACTCAATTTTTAAATTAGAAGGCAAAGTTTCTTAACATTTTATTCATTTGAAAAAGCTAATGCAAGCCGAAAACGTTTATGGTTATGGTTTTTTTGTTTTATTTTAATATGAATATATGTGTGTTGCTGTATATAATTGCGGTATGGTTGAAAAAAGTATAATGTCTCCCTAAATTGATATTGTAGTATTTTCACAATTGTAGTAGGCTGTGCACTTTATTGGCTATGCCCTATCATAGTTCCATTTTCCTTAAATTGAGTTGATTTCTAGAATTTGTATAAATCTTTCTCAATTATTTAAATCTTCTTGTAAACTAATCGTGCTTTGATATAGGGACTAGTTACTTTTTGAAATATTTTTACCTGTTTTTTCAAATAATAATCCAAATAATTTGCCTCTCTCAATATTTTATATCCGTTTCTTGAACAAAATCGACACAAATATTCATTTGTAGGAACACTAACAATGTAATTGCATCCAGCTGTCTTTGCAAGAGCTTCTGATGCTTTTCGGAGGTTGCTTGTAATTCCTTTTCTGCGATGCATTTTATGAACAGCAGCCATTCCCGAATAAAAAACTTTATCTACTTGAAGTAAGTCGAATACATTAGATTCCAAACAATCCATGAAGTCAATGACTTGTTTTAATTCATTTGATAAAACGATTTCTTCATTTGAATTAAGTGAAATTAATGGTTTTCTCTTTTCTTGCACTTCATTTAAAATCACCCCGATTAAACTTTTTGTTTCTTTGTCAAATGCTCCGACAGACCAGTTTTGATTTAAATACATCTTGACTCTACTGGTATTGAAAAGATCTATATTATCACCTTGTAGTCCAAACAAATTTTTAAAAAGATCCCCCGAATAATGCTTTACAACCAAATCCAAAACGTCTGGTAGAACCTTGGTAGAAAGTCTTTTAATTTGAATCATTTTTAGATTTTTAAGAAAAGTTGTTTATAAAAAAAGGGATATATTATAAACAAATCAATCATATAAATATAGATGTCACCAACTAGATAAAAATTTGCACAACTAAACTAAGTAAGATTTGGAAAAAGCTAGCAAACATAAAATAGTTTTGAGTCGTGTTCGATAATAAAATTGTGTTATGTATAAGGTAGGTTAAAAATCTTTTCTAATTTTTAAACAAACAAATAATCTATGAATAGGTACTAACTATTCTGATTTTTTGTATACTATATTCCAATTCTTAACTTAAATTTTGAATAATTTTCAGTATTATAAATTATCTTCTATTCATCACTGTAATTTTTACAATAACTTTTTTAAAGAATTCTTGACCCAATAAGTCAAAAAAAATCTTTTAACAATTTTTTCATATCATCTTCATTTACAAATTTTTTATTTTGAATTTGGTTAGACAAAGTGCGAAAGTATTGCTTCTCTTTGGCCACCGTTGCCTATCTTTATCATCAACGTTAAAATCCCCGGAAGAGAATCGGTCTATCCATTTGATATAGGATTTTGACTGATAGATCCTTCTTCATAGACACTTGTAATCAGCAGCGTATTTATGAAGATAGTCATTGTGTCATGCCCCCTACCCCTTGTACATCACTGATACGAAAAATCAAAGACAGATTCAAAATATTCAGAGCATGAATACCTAGCCGTGGATAGCGACGTTGCATTTTAACCCAAATCTCTTTTAGGTTGCAAGTGTGAAATTCATCTTTTGCAAAAGAATCGTTTGTTAATTCTATAAATTGTTCTTGAATTGCTTCAGAAAGATATTCCACTTTACATACGAAAGGATTTCTAGCTACTTACATCAAAATGCTCAAAATATTTATCTCGGGAAAATATCGTTCGAACTTATTTTGCAAGTTTTGTAGGTGGCTGATGATGTCCTCCTTTAAATTTTGTTCAAAACCATCTCCAGTTATCTCAGTCAAGTGGTGAAATATACAAAATTATCAATATTTGCTTGTTGGCTTCAAAGCTTGAGCTTTGCCACAAACGCATTGATGGCATCAGTGTGACAATTATATTACTTCCTAGTCCTTGCAGTTTTTTGTTTGGTTGATTTAATGTTTTGAATATGTCAGCAAGATAAGCTAAGTACGTAGAAACCAAGTACGACTCCACCAAATGCTAACAATAGATCATTTTTTTGTTTTGCAACCAAAAACAACTTGACTTCTTCTCTTAGTTCAAAAATGCGAGAGAGCCTGCTTAAAACATACAGTAAACTAAAAAGTAGTTTTTAATCGTGTGATTATTTTGCAGTCATTTATTCCAATTACCACAAGTTAGTGCTTGTGATACAGCCAAAGCAAAATCAATAGAAATCATGCATCTTACTCCAAAATCAGCCCTCCTTATAAGTGTATTGTGCGACTACTATTTAATATACGCTTCTTTTTTACCTTTTAGGTTAAGATATTGTATAAAAGAGTATCATATATTACAATAAAAGTTGCGCAAATGTTACTCTGATTTTGAATCTTCATTATCTTCTAGCGCACGGAGAGACACCGGCGTCAAAAACTCCAATGTAAAATCGCACAAAACAGCAAATCTTTTTTTAAATGTTTTATTTCCTTGTATGAGCAGTTAGTGGATTACAACTTTTTTAATTTTTTTAAAGTTTCGTGTATTTTGAAATTAGTATGCGTCTAACAAACAAACCAACATTTTTTACAAACCAACGCCGTGCGTATACACTGTTTACCTGAGATGTAAAAGACCCAAAACCAAATGCATATAATGTAAAACCAAAAATTCAAATAATAAAACATGGTGTTCAGTAATTTCGACCGAGAAGCGTTGTAAAATGTTGTTTTAAACATTTGCTTTTTGTGGTTTTGAAGCTATCTTCAACTTTCTCAATGAGCGTTTCCCTTACACTTTTGCGTTTGTGCTTTAAATTTTTTCATCCTCAAACTTGCTTGGTTTTCGCCGTGCCTCTTTTGTTTGTTGATTAGTAGTTAATCTCTCTCAACCAAGGTGGGGACCTGTCTTACGTTTTATTCATTGTCGGGGTCAAATTTTTTCTGTATGTTTTTGTCGGCCGCAACTGATGTAAAGCAGCGCCTCTCAACCTTTTTAACATCGCTGACTTGAAAATTCGGAAAACAAAGGTTGCGGTCCGCTGTACGTTTCGACTTAACTTAAAAAACATTGAAACCACAAAAATGTTCTTTACTTTAATCAACCATTCAATCAATCATTTTTTTGTCGCAACTCTTAGTCACAATTGGAAATATATCACAAAAAATTAGTAAATAAAACGTGGATGACAAAAAAAATGCGATTAGACCTACATAACTGTCATCAAGTCAAGCAACCAACCAAAATTATAAAAATATGTTTTTTTTATAATGAAGTGAAGTCCAAAAAAAGGCTTCATTTAAATTAATAGAACAAGGTCATCTTCCAGAGCTGCCTACATTCAGTTTTATTTGATAATATAAATCAATAAAAATAAAATAGCTTCTTCTATTTTTACCTATCAAAATAATATATCTCAAAAAAAGTGCAAGGTTGTTTGAAAGACCACTGGTTGAGAAGCACTGTTTTAAACGACAAAAAGCTGGATTAATTTCTTATCACAGATGTTGTTTAAAAATTATTCACAGCAATTCTTATTGACTATTAATTAACCCATTCAGTGCGCATGACGTGTATATCACGTATGACGGTATGACGGAAATACACGTGTTGATCGTCGCAGTTCTTCACAGCGCAGATTATTTTGCTACTCACACTCGCTATTGTCTCAACGCTACTATTTGTACAAACTGAAATTTATATTGTTTATAATAAAAACACAGTTTGCTGCCAGACAAAATGTCATCAGTTTTATTATTAGTTTTTTATCTAAATCAGCAAAACTTTCTTTTGAAGTTTGATTTGGATTAGGGGTTCTCAATCTTTTTAACACTATGACTCAAAAACTTGAAAAGCAATTGTTGTGGCCCATGTGTCTAATCTTCACTTTCATTCCACACCCAATTTTACGAATCATTGCCAAATTATAGGTAAAGACCGAAAAAAAGTCTTCATTTTCCATCTGTCTCGGAATTTTTAATTTTCGTCCGTAAAAAGTATTGTCGTGATTCATATATGCTGAATGCGTAATTGCACCGTGTTTGCCTTATGTTCGAGCCTATGCTTTTATTTTATCACTCGTGCTCCGCTTCTCATAATATTTATCGTGTGAAATTTTGCGACAGTGTTTCTGTGTCCCAGGGTCGATGATTAGGATATTCGGTGACGCTTGCTATATATACTGACGTGGCTGTATACCATTTAGGAGACAGGCAACAAAATTATGAAGAACGTTACACCCCTGCTCTGGGACAGAAACGTGTTTTTATAATTAATTAACAAACTCTGTTTAAATAAGCTTTGCTTGTAATATTGTGTTAGGGTTAGTTTCAAAACCAAACCTTCTAATCCTAACCTTTTGGTGACCCCGACGTTTTTGAACAAAGGTAAGAAATAACTTTATTTTTTGTTTATTATTTTCTGTCTAGTTGTCCAATCTTCCGTAATGAATGGTAATTATTTCTTCATTGCTTTCGCTTTGTTATTTTAATGACCAGAAGGCAAAAAACTTCTTTAATAAAGTCTTCAAAACCTTATCTTGTAAATACTCGTAAAACTAAGCGAGACGTTGATTTGACGCCTATTTGGAATACTCTTGTTTTTCTTGTTTAATATATCCACAACTTTGCTTCTTATTATAGAAGATGTATTATCAGATAAGTTCTTTAAACCTAATAATAAAACTTTTCTTTCATCTTCTGATAAATTTTTATTAGAAAGGTTAACAACCCAATTATCTTTGTTTCTCATGTTACCATTGATCATTTTTTTATTTGAAATTTTCATCTCGTCATACTTCTGTTTAAAATCTTGCTTCAATTTTGCAATTTTCTCTTTATAATGCTTTATTAGTGTGTTATAGAGTTTATTAGCAGTAAACTCTACATGTTTTAAAATCGATTCAAAGTTAATTACGGAATTATTTAGTAATTCTTCTCTAATGTTCTCCATAAACTGTAGACTTTTTCTTATCCAAAAGTGTGATTCATTAATGCGTAATTTAAGACAATTAAAACCAAATTTTTCCGCTAATTTTCTTCCTGCCCTAGTGTTTATAGGAGATTTTATCATTAAGCTTCTTGTTAAAATATTTTCTCTCAAACACGAATGATTAAAAAACAGATGCGCCCTATGCCTTGCAATCCTTTTTCCTTGGGATATTAAGCTTCTAATCAACTTCAATACACCAGAACCATGGCGGTTTTTGATGGCTTTGTAATTAATATAAACACTGTTACCAGGGATATTACTTATTTTAAAATTCATTGTTGTTCTGGTAAAATCAGGAACATAAACGTGATTTGAAACCGATTAATTTGGCTAAACTAAAAGAAGACGATTTGAATAAAAAAACTGCATTGGTTAAGCATTGTTTTAATTGTGAACATAGGATTGATTTTGGTAATTTTGAAATATTGGATTATAACATTGACTATGATAAACGCAAATTTTTAGAATCATTATATATTAATAATACAAAAAATTCAATAAATGATAAAGATCGTAATGTTTTTCCAAAAATATATAGCAATATAAAAAATCTCAACTAATGTGGGTTTTCAACCTGTTAAATTTGTTTCTTTTGCACTAAGTAATTATGAAATCGTTCTGTATGTTCGCTTCTCACCTTGTGTTTGTTGGTTTGTGTTTTTAACTTCTTGGTTTTTTAAATACGGTGCGCGTTGTGTTCTGCTTTTACCTGAAGAAGTCCGCCAGATGCAACGGACGAAACGTCGTTGAGTTTTTCTTGAATAAATATTACGCCTTTTGTATTTGTTTAAGTTTTACTTCCTCTGATTTTACCAGAAGAACAATGAATTTTAAAATAAGTAATATCCCTGGTAACAGTGTTTATATTAAACTCACATATTAATGATCTCTTAAAAAAGTCTTCAATTTCATTGGACATCTAATTTCACTAATTAGGTTTATGGAGTCTTTTCTCAGAAACAATTCTTTCTGTATTTATATTTAAGCCTAATAACGTGAAATTTTCTACGATATCCAAATTTTGCGTTTCTCACAATCTCTATCTCCGGTTTCTGGATCGGTCTCTCAGTGACTCTCTCTAGGTGTGTCAAGAGCTACAGCAAGATGTATATGCATTCGCGGCGAAGACTTTGGCGGACGAACCAAGCAGAATAAATAAAGTAAATTAAAGCTGAGCCTCGACATTCCAAAAATTAGAGCAAGACACAAAGCAACTCACCAAATACAAAGAGCAATTGTTTTCATAATCAAATTGCATGCAGTTAGTCTTAATTTTGTGATACTTCAAAACAGGGGTTCTCAATCTTTTTAACACCGTGGCCCAAAACACTTGAAACGTATTTGTTGCTACCCAATTTTCTAGTCTTCACTCTCATTCAGCATCCAATTTCACGAAATTATTTCTAAATTATAGGTGAAGACAAAAAAAGTCTTCATTTTTAATCTGTCTCAGATTTCTTGATCTTCGTCCGTAAAAAGTATTGATCTGTAAAAGAAGACTTCAATTTCATTCCACACCCAATTTCACCAACTCGTTTTTTGTCAATAAAAAACCAGCCTCGAAAAAAATGATTTAACACTTTTTCACACCATTTCTGTGTGGCGCATCTACAAAAATTTGTTGTGGCCCACCAGTGGGCCATGGTCTACTGGTTGAGAACCTATGATTCAGATAGTTTGTGTCTCATGTAGCACTTATAGCTTAAGTTTAACATCCGTTTCCACTACCAGCGTGGAATGAAACATTCTTTGTTTTTTTTTGATTTTTTTACTTTTTTTCGCGCTTAAGCGCTAAGCAAAGCAAAAAATAAATATTAGAAACAAAAAAAACACTCCATTCCACCCCCGTAGTGGAAACGAGCCCTAAGCATGCGAACTGACAGAAGCGCAGAAAAAATGTTTGATTGAATCGCTCTCAGAATTTTAAATATTACAACTAGATTCAAAATATTGATTACTCAAATTTGTTTCATTTTTAAGGTTTCTTTTTTTCTTTTTGTTTAGATTTGTATTTCGCTTGTATCCAGTGCTGCTTCTAAGGTGCGCAATGTGCACAATGCGCAGTGCCACGACCATTTTCGCGGTTTTGCGCTCTAAAAAAGCTTCAATTTTACTACTGATATAAAGATCACTATCTTTAAGGACGAAAATCAAGAAATTTGAATCAGATTCAAAGTAAAAGCCTAAAAACACTGCTTGCATTTCTTTTTTCTGCACTCCTATTTTTAAATTAATATTACTTAGTTGTATTTTATTGAGATTTGTAAATTAGTTTTGAGTGATTTTTTTCCAAAGCGCTGTTATACAGAAATATCTGCAGCAAGTTGATTCGACGTCAGGGACTTTTCCTCAAGGCTTAAAACAGCAATTGTATCTATCGATGCGAGAAAAAAGCGAGACGCGACATTATATACGCACCGTAACTCGGATGCCGAAAATCTAATTCAGCACTTCACAGGCTAAAAGATTTTTTAGTCTAACTATCTATGAAATTTTAGGGCGGAAGAGTGACTTTTGAACCAAATGATTATGTGATTTTTGGTTCCCCAATAAAGAAAGTGCGTTGGTATAATCGAGTACACAATAAAAAAACAAAAATATCTGTTTTTTAAAAGTGTTTATGCTATACGAACGGCTGTTTTCTCATTGATCGCGATTTTGACAAGTTGTTCCCAAAAAAGTCAAGACAAAAAACTTTGATGACAAACTTTCTTGTCGTTATTGTCAAAATTTTTTATCATTAACTATCTCTTATAGTAATTGTTTGTATTTTTTTGGCTCTTAACACTTTTAAAACTTCTATAAGTATCTTTACATTTTGTCTTGTATATTTTTGCTGGAAAAGACCTTATATTAATTATGATTATGATAGTAGTCTACATCAGGGCTTCTTAAACTTTTTTGTACTGCAACCCCATTTTAAAGAAATAAATTTTTGTGCGACCCCACTATGTATAGGCTAATTTTACGTTAATTTTTTTCTGTAGAAAACGTCGCGTGTGCATGAAAAACCATTTAATAATGAGAAATGGAAACAATAACTTAAAGCGAATTAGCAAAATTACAAAAACAGACTTTATTTAATAAACATTATTGTTGTGCTTTTTTATTTTTCTTCGGATTTACAAGTATTTAAAACGCAGCATTTAAATTGTAAAATAAAGCTTAAGGCGCGGTAATTATTAAAAATGGAAACAAAATGAATTACACGAGGCAATAAAAAGGAAACGCGGTAGCTCGCGCTTAAACGAAGTATGAAACGCGTCCGAGTTCGATACACGCTAAAGTCGAAATACGCAACAATTATCAAGCACATTTAATAGGATGGAAAAATTACTTTATATTCTTTTACAGCTACATTATCAAGATAAATGAATAGTTTAATTTTTTTGCATGCAGCTTTAAAATTCAATCTTGGCTTTAGACCGGTGATGGCCAACCCGCGGCCCTTTTGAGGTTTCTGTGCGGCCCAGTTGACATATACTAATCCAGGGGTGGGCAGACTACGGTCCGCGGTATAGATGTGGTGATATGCACTCGCTTTGAACCGTAGTTGGATAGAATTATGTCGGAAATAACCGATTTTATCATGTTAATACGGAATAACGATCGAACTAGACATCAAATTGAAGTGAAGACCTTTTGTTTTTTGTTTTTTTAGAGATCACAACGATTTTGGGAGAAATATAGCAAAATTTAGCATTAAGTAGAAGTGAAGACTTTTTTTTTTTTTTTTTTTTTTTTTTAGGGATCACAACGATTCTGGGAGAAATATAGCAAAATTTGAAATCAAATCGAAGTGAAGACCTTTTTTTAGAGATCGTTCTTGACCCTCGGTCACTTTCACATTATCAACCTGGCCCTTCTAGAAAAAAGTTGGGACACCCCTGTACTACCTACAACCGAATTGCGGCCCGCAGCCAAATTTTTGGATAAAAATTTTACTAATGCGGCCCGCATACGCTCACAAGTTGGACATGCTTGCTTTAGACTCAATAAGTAATTTTTTGGCTTTTGTATCTTGCTGTTCTCTTGATTGCCCCACACGACTTACCTTCTGATCACGCCACCTTACTACGTACTTTATGACGCAACAATGGTGTAACGACAGTTCACCTTTTTTTAGTTTTTGATTGTCAATAAATATTATTGTAAAAAAAATTTTAAGAGAACAAAAAGCCAATTCGTTTTGCGACCCCAAATTTTTTACGTGACCTCATTTGGGGTCGCGACCCACAGTTTGAGAAATTCTGGTCTACATGATCCATGAAAGTAGCAAAGTTGTCAAACTAACTTAAGTGGAGAACTTATACGCGATAGACTAATTAACACTACAACACTACCGGTATATATTAGATATTGGTAAACTAAGGGTTGTAGTTCGAGGCTACTTCTATGTATTAATGACTTATTTATTGACATGTTAGTAGCCAGCTTAGCCTACTTGACTCTATCTTATCTTATTTGCAAACTTTTACGAGTGCTTTTGTAACAATTGAACTTGAACTCGACTTTGTAATAATTTATGAACTAAAATCGAAGTTAAGCTTGAATCTAGACCAGGGGTGGACAATTGTTTTTTGCCGCATTGCGGCCGTGGAAGCTAATTGAGGGCCGCATTTAGATGTTGAATTTGTTCGCGGGTCGCAAATTACGCTATTTTTCTCCCAAAATCATGGTGGTCTCTAAAAAAAAAAAAAAAGGTCTTCGCTTCAATTCGTCTCCGATTTTCATCATTTTCTCATCTTCAGCCCGACATAATTCTATGCAACTGTGGCTCAAAGTGAGGGTATGTATTTTTTAAAAAGAGCTCCGCGGGCCGTAGTTTGCCCACCCCTGATCTAGATCGATCGAGTTGCAGTTCTTGCAACTGCTTATCTGTATAAAACTTATAGGTAACATGTCCTTATAAACTGCTCTATAAGCTGAAAAAACGACTTGTTTTAATCACAAAAGTATTTTTTTAAATAGTAAAGTAACAATTTTGTGTCACACAGTGTTTTACGTGTAGTGACCAGCCTAAGTTTTTTCACGGATAAAACAAAAACGTGCACTTTACGAGTTTGGCTTTTTAAAAAATAATTAGTGGAAGTAACGATTACATAAAATGGACAAACAAAGTTTAAAATTTCGTTAATTGACGAGTTATCTTTATCACTTAAATTAATTTATGAAACGATAGTTTATTAAACTATAATTTATTTAATTCATGCAACGCTTTGATCAAGTAAAATAGCAATTTTTATTTCAAAGAAATACAATCAGTACGGCAAATTTTTTTGTGTCTGAATCATTGTAAAACGCAGTATTGTCCACAGGAATGTCATTCTCATGGGAAACGTCCCATAGGATGGAATGGGATGGGACAGCACACATTTGTATTTCCCATGATAAAATAGCCATGTCATAACAACTTGATTAAGTCAGAGATACCCTTATTTTTTATGCTTTTTACCTTTTAAGAGATTTTTTTTCTCCTTTTTATATACTTGTATCTATTATTTATTTTTTGGTGGGACACCGGATAAATAAATAAATACACATAGTTTGTTTTTATATAAGATTACGTTTTGATGCGTCACAGATTGTTTTAAAGTTAATAAAGTCAATAAATTTTGTCGTTTTGCTTGTCTGTTTGTACATGCAGTCCTAGTTTTTGCACTTAATCTAAACTTTCATTAATTTAATAATTTAATAATTTTAATTAAACTGTATTTCATATTAATATTATGATGGAAATCCTGTGGGATGGGATGGAACAGGCATAAATTGCCATGGGATGGGATGGGATGAAACAGAAAAATATGTCCCATGGACAAACCTGGTAAAACGGTTCCAAGTAGCTCATATGTTTTCCCATCAGGTTGGTTAGATAAAATTAATTTGTATGACAAAATAAAATTTGAAGCGAGATAGTAAAACATAAAAATTATAATTTTATCGTGACTTACATTGTTTTGAAAACAAAATCGTAACGGGCTCATTTTGTCAAATATTTCTGCGCACTATTCATTAGTTTATTCATTGCGCAAAGCCAATTCAAAATCATTTTAAAACTCTTTAAATCATATTCGTACTTTTTTTATAAAACAATTGTTTTTTTATGCTCAAATAGTTATTTCAGTTGTTTCAATTTTGATTTTATTGCGTAAACTGTAAGTTACTAAACGACATCGTTTATAATTTCGATGATTTTGATGAAAAGAATCATAAAAACTGTTTTTTTGCTCTGCCACCTTCTTTTGTGTTACAGCAAGGGAAAACAATATGAAATCACAAACAGTTATACTTATTAAAACTTTCATTCCTTTTATGTGCAAATGATAATTCAATTTTAGGTTAAAGTTTGATGACGTTCTTCTACTTCGATAAATCAAGTTATTTTCTGTTGATTTACAATTTTTCGACAAATAATGTTTGCGAATCGTATGCATCTAAGCACAACTTGACCCACTGTGAATAGGAGCACACGAATTGTATTTGAAAACAATGCAAGATATGAGATAAAAATAAAGTTTAAAGCTGTTTGCTCAAACCACAAACAAAAGTGGCTTTAAGTGAAGTTTCAAAGAAACAACCAAATATCAGAGGTGAGATTGAACCGAAGCTATGTTGATCGTCTTCACCATCAATACTGCGCTCCAAGCCTCCAACCCATTTGTCGTCGTGCTCAATAAAAGAAAAGTTTGTGAAGAAAATTGAAGAAAATGAAACTAAAAAAAGTGATTAGCTGTCACTAGCAGCTGATTTTTTTAAAGAATCATATCATGATAGACTTGCATACAAAACACTAAAGGTTGAGGTTGTAACAGCTATATATAGTTATGATTTGCTATCTTCCGTTGCGTACAAAAAGAAACATTTAGAAATTAAAAATAACCTAAATTGTCTTATATTTTGCATTGTTGTCCTAATTATGCTACAAATGCAGTAAAGTTTAACCAATCACTAAAGATTTTAAAAACTTCCTGGCTATTTTCCAAAGCAGATTTGAAAGAAATTAATATCTTTTTTATTGCAGTGTAAAGACAGGTTTACAACATATTTTAAATCAAAAGAACATAAGACAAATGTTTTTGTCTTCAAAGAAAAACCGCTACATTTGAACTTCATGTTTTAAAATTTAGAAAAAAGGCTGCATAAATCTTGGCCTGCTTTTTTACGTGCTTCACATTACTTGCCGCAATTTTTTTTGTTTAGATGAGACGAAATCGCGGCTGCAATAAGCTCAATTGTATTAAGTTTTACGATCTTTAATCTTGACCAATTAAAAAAATTCATATAAAGCATACATTTTTTCATAAACAGTTTTGTGACTGAAATAAATTGTTATTATTAAGCCGGGGTGACGAACATATTTGTTGTGTCGGGCCTCTTTGCCTGTTCCAGCTGAGTAAATGTGCCGCACAAGTTTTTAGTCATACTACAGTATAAAACCTTTCTTCTATAATGTAAAAAGCAAAAACGGGCCTAACAGGTTATGTCAAAAGCAGGGATGCTAGCTCGACTCGAAAAGCTCGGTTTTGTTTTGTCGAACTCAAACTTGATCTCGAAAAATAAAATTACTGAACTTGAACTTGAGCTCAAACTCAAAAATATATGATCGAATGTAAATTCATTAAATGAGCAATTTGAAAAAAAGAATGAATAATATTTGAATTTAACTTTTAATATTAAATTCTGAAAGATCAAATACAACTGAGTTATCAATTTATATTTGTTCTCTGTTTAACTTAAAACCATTAAATGATATTGTTTTATTTTGTTAATGACAGCCAGTTTCATTATTTTATTTTATTTTATTTATCTCTTTGTTGTAGGTAACCTTTCAATTTTTAAGAAAGTTTAAGATATTGTGTAAATAGGCGTAATCAAGTTTTCAGTTTTTACAGCTTAGAATAGAACTCGTACTAGAACATGAAATTAAATAAAAGTTTATCGAGTTCGAAGCACAGGTCAAAATTAATAAGGCACGAGATAAAATAAAACAAGCATAATCAAAACTTTTGCACAGTAGTTTTCAACCTTCTAAAGTTCGTGTCCCCTTTCCAGAGACTCTCAACACCCGTGGCCCCTTGCTTACAATATTGTCCCAAAGACTGGTAAAGACTTAAAAAAAAATCTACAGCAAAAGCTTCGGCTTGTGGTCCCTCGGAAAATGCTTCGTGGCCTCCATGGGGTCTGTCTTGTAGCTTCTTTGAAACACAAAAATCTAAACCTTTTAGAAAAAAATTATTGTAGTTCTTTTTCTTCGATTGGAGTAGATGGCACTTTCGGGAAAACTCTTTAGATGTTAGAGCAATTATTGTTTAGCCAGGCAACTGTTTCCTCATAAATTGATTCCAGACCAATCCCTTACTTGAATGATCAAAAATAAAACAGGATGTTATAATGTTGTCAGCCGTTTGTTTCTCTAGGTCACACTTACAGGCTGCTGTGGGAGCCATAACCAATCCGTTCACTGCAAATCGGAATAAACGAACGCCAGTATGGAGGCAGTTACGCTAAATCAGAATGGTCTGGGTAGATACATTTCTAATAATTTGGAGTTGACATCGGATATAAAAGTAGTTTTTTTACATAGTAGAAACCTTTGCTAAAGATTTTTATTTAGTCTTCACCAGTCTTTGGAACAATATTGTAAGCAAGGGGCACGGGTGTTGAGAGTCTCTGGAAAGGGGACACAAACTATAAAAGTTTGAAAATACGCTGCTAAAGGTTTGATTATGCTTATTTATTTTAACTTACACTTCATTGATTTTAAATGCAAACTTGATAGATTTTTATTCAAATTCAAGTTCGAGTCGTTGGCCTTCTAGCTGTCAATTTTGGTAAGTTGGTAACTGAAGTGATGAAATTGCTTACGTGAACAATGACAACATCGGAGAGCTTTTGGGCCGGTAATAAGATGGACCTTCGGCTCCGGAAGCAAAGGAGAAAAAATCATTCAACAACAGTAATAAACAACAAACAAAAATAATAAAAACCCAGTTTGGCACCTAAAACCGTTTCTACTGCGAGCGTTGGTAGGACTGTTTTTGCTTGTTTTATTGCTTCTCTTAGTGCTTAAACGCAAAAAGAAAACATTAATAAAGAAACCAAGAATAATCTCGCCAATCCTTGTGGTGGACACCGGCCTTTTAACTGCCACTATACGAAGACTCTGGAGTGGTATGTTAAAAATTTCTTTACGTAAAAGCGAGAAATTAAAATTGAAAAAAATATACACGGAATAATCAAAAATCAATGCGAATCATGTAGCTAAAGTTATTTAACGCGGTATTGAGGCATGAAATAATAGAAAGCAACAAAAAATCATTTGATCAAAAATTTAAATTAGCTTTATCAACATAACTCTAAATGAGATTTTGGGAAATTTTATTGCTTTAGTAAACGCTTAATATTAAGTTAAATTCACAATTTGGTAACTCTCAACGGCACACTAAGATTTTCGTCAGTCTTGATCTGTAAGGACTTTTTTTAGTTTTGAGTTTAGAAAAGAACTGTACGCATAAGTACGTGCTTCTAAAAACTGATGACTATTTCAGAAGGTAAGCTCTCAAGTTTGGAAAGTCTTCCTTTAACACATAAACATAATATAAATCAAGCAACAGCTTGTTCAGATACATCGCTTTCAGTGTGTCATCACTCAGTAGTTTTTTGAGTTCGAGTTGGAGTTCAAGGTTTGCAGAAGTGGATGTAACATTGAAGGGGATAGAAAAGATATCAAACATATCCTGAAATATAGGGGGTTGATTTTGTCAAACCGATTTGCGGGTCGCACGAAATTCTTTCGCAAGCCACATGCAGCCCGTGAGCTGCATGTTTGTCACCTCTGTTATAAAACAAGCTAAAATTCAGGTTATGACCAATCAAATCTTAATTTTGAATCTGAATAAAACATATTTATTGTTTATAAGTCTCGTATATGCAACTATTTCAATCAAATAATACAGTTATCATTCTGAAATAAAAGCATTGACACAAAAGTTTAGAAAGTAGTTTTGAATCCGTGCCCAAATTTTTAGAAGCGTGTAGATTTAAAATCATAGATAATTTATAAGTCTACTTACTTTTTAAAGATGAAACGCAGTTTTTGGTTTCAATTTTTAAGTTAATTTGAGAAACGCAGATTTTGCTTTGGTACCGGAACAAAATTTTTTAACAACGGATCTCAACTTAAATTTTTTAAACATGACAGTCCACAATAATTTTGGTCAATCACGCAATGAATTTTTTTTAGTTTTGCTTGTTTTTATACGATAATATTGAACATCACAGCTTATCAAATGTACAATATATCACACAAATCAATAAAACCGCTTTACAACAAAACAAAAATAACGTTTACAAATGCAAATATGAGCGTTTACAAAAATCAATGACAATTCTGTTGTCATACAATTTACATATAATTTACATGAAACTTTTCAGCCCATATTTGCTTTTAACTTTGAAAAATAGAAATCCAAATAAACCAATAAAAAATTAAACAACGAAACAAAATACATAAACGAATCAATTTATTCAGGTAAACATTGAGATTTAACCTTTTTAGATAAAAAATGAAAATCATGCCTTCTTTAATAAGTAAACGGATTGCAGGTAATATTATTTTCAAATTTTGAATAAAGCATCAATTAGTCTGTTTAACTTTATAAAGAGAGTTAACATACGAACTACCCTAAAAAATAAACAAAAATAACAAAATAAAACAAGCCTAAAAAGGCAATTGCTCAGCTTGTTAGCGCAAGAAAAGTTTGTTTTTTTTTTTGATGACAGTCTTGGACAGAAAGTGAGGGAGAATCATTGAAAACCCAACTTTTGTTTCTTTAGCACAAAGTGAAATATTAGTAAAACAGGCGTTTTCTAAAAATTTTCTTAAAAACTGTAACAAAACCTAATAAAAAATAAAAGCACGAATAAACACTTCACTCAAAATAGGTACATTTTTTAAAAAAGAAACACATTAAAATTCTTTAAGACAATGTTTATAAAAATAACCATAAACCTTTGTAATAAGCACAAAATGTTAACCCTGATTATAAGTTAATTACATGTAATTCCAGTATCGGTTTTGTGTTTTTGTAACAGGTTCATTGTTTGCAATTAGAATTTTTAAACTTTCTTATAAATAAGTTGCGCTTTAATGTAAGGGCTAGATACGTTTTCAAATATTTTTGCATGGTTTCTCGAATAATAATCCAAATAAGTAATTTCTTTTAGAACCTTGTAATCATATTGTAAAGCCGATCGACACAGATATTCATTTGTTGGAGTGCTAACAATGTAATTACATCCAGCTGTTCTTGCAAGACTCTCTGTTGCTATTCGGAGCTTGTTGACAATTCCGTTCCTGCGATACATTTCATGGACAGTCACCATTCCAGCAAAAAAAAGTTTATCTGTTTGTAGTAAGTCAAATGAATTTACTGTTAGATCGTCAAAAAACTCTTTAATCTGTTCTAGTTCATTTGATAAAACCATTTGTTTATTTAAAATAAGTGGAACTAATGGTTTTCCTTTTTCTTGTACTCGATTCAGGGAAACTGCGATTATTTTGTTTGTTTCTTTGTCAAATGCTCCGACAGACCAGCTTTGTTTTAAATGCATCTTGACTCTATTGATATTAAACTGGTCAATTTCATTACCTTTTAGTTGAAAGAAATTGTCAAAAAGATCTTGTGAATAATGTTTTACAATCAAATCCAAAACATCCGTTAGATCTTGAAACGTAAGTGTTTTTATTTCAATCATATTTAGAGTCTTTAAAAATGGTTGTTGCTCGTAACAAAAATTAAAAAAATTTACACCAATTAATGATAGGCAACAAATGTCGCAAAGCTGTTAAAGAATTTTTTTTACTTTGTGCTTGCAAATAGAGTTTGGATATGAATTAAGAATTACAAAACCGATCTTTTATTTATCTGATGTATTACTTAGTAATAGTAAATACAGGCAACACCTGCTAAAGAATACAATCTTAAATTAATTATATGGCATTAACTTAATGTCGATTTGATAGAACAGAAAATCTATCTCTTTTTATAAATATTTTCAAAATCATCTACAAATTGCTTAAATTCGTTTTTTAGAAAACTATTTCTAATACATTTCAATTTCGATATTGCAAAACAAATTATTTTTTAAAAAACGTTCAGTGCCGAATTTAAATAAGAATTTACAAAATTCACAAATTTCAATTTCATTATTAATTTCTGGTCTAACTGATGGTACTATTAGCAGGACGGAAAGCTTTTTTATTTATTTCAAATCAAATTGTTTCAACCTCTATATCAGGGCTAAAAAGGGGTTAGCCGTTTAATTTGATATTAAGGTTGCTGACCAAGACTCGCTAATGCATGTTCGTTGCTGCTTTCTGTCTTAATAGATTCTTTTTGTACATTATATTTGGTTTTCCTTTTTGTTTATTGCGTTTGTATTAATAAAAAATAATACATTCTTATTCATATATATATATATAAATACAATCCTGTATAATAAGTGCCATAGGATCCTCACAGTAGCATATTTAGACAAGGGGCATAGTGCCATGGCTTGGAGATCACTAATACGTAGGCTTAACATACGTCCCGATTTTGGCAGCACAGCACTTTTAGTATCATGACTTTTCCTCTTGGGATCACTAATTAAACACAAACGAGAGAAATCCCATCAGAAATTGAAGACAGATTTCATGTGTAGACCCCCCTTTATATTTTTTTCAAAAATCACTAGTTTTTAGAGACGAAAGCATTGAAATCCAAGACAGAGAATAAAATAAGAAATCGGACACTGATCAAAGTAAAGGCTTTTTTTTTAAAGAAAAAAAATTTTTTGTGACGAAAATCATGAAATCCAGGACAGATTCAAGGTGAAAAACTTTTTTTCTATCTACCAACTAACAAAATTTTTCTGCTAAGCATATTTGATTGTGATTGAATGGTCTCCCATTTCAAAAATATTCGGTACGCCACTGGATTCACAAAAATTGCTTATGATCAAAACAAACAAACCTATTGAATGTTTCGTAAAAGAAACACAAAATAAAATTTTTGTCAATTATAATTTGAAAATCGAGTCGCCAAAATTTTGTCATTAATTTAAGCTTAATTTTATCTATTCAAAAATAAGTAAAAGAAGTACTGTTATAAATCTTTTTTACACTTTCAGTTCTAATAGATCTTGCAATATTTCTATTTTTTGCTTAAAACTTTAAACGGTCGCATTATTTAAGCAGTTTCAAACAATGAAAGAAAAAAGGTGGGGGAGAGGAGAAAACAACTTTTTTAAAATTACATACTATTAATTAGCTTGAAGCGAAATATTTTGATTACAATGCACAGGAAACTGTTGAACAAGTTAAAATAGTTTAATATGAAACTATTACGTAATTTGATTCCTCATATAATTTAATTTTGTTGGAAAACAAAATGAACGCGTCATAGACGTTGACTTCAGTTTACGGCTTACAAATTAAACTTGTGACTTGTTTTAATTATTGAGGCCTTGACATAGACATAATTTTACAAAGAAATTCGTCTGTTTCGTCATCTACATTTTCGTTAAATCGGCCTTGTTTAATCCAATGTTTTTTCCTTTTTTTGTTATTTTATCCCTTTATCAAACTAGACTGTAAGAATTATTCCTGAACTGAAATATTTGCAAATAGAAAATCCGCTATAAACCAAACCCTACTGTTAGCTTAAGATTGTTTTGTCTTTATTGTAATCACGTTTTTACTAGTTTAGATTGATTATAAAAAAGTACTTTAGTCGGCAGCTTGATTGAGTAGTTAAAGCACTGTGCTAGTGATTACCATGGTCACAGTTCAAAACTCACTGGCGTTTTTCTGTTGTGTTTTCGGGAAAGACTCTTTGCAGCACTTTCCCCTACTTGGCGGTCTTGGTAAGTGGATATATACTGTACTTCAATCATATCTCTATAAAACTAAAAATCGAAAATAAAAAGTTTCAACGGGGCAGCAATATCTTGAGATCTCCGAAAGCAGATCAGGATAATTGCTTACTCTATGTATTAGCGGCTCCGTCGCTTTTCTGCGAATCAGGAGAATAATTGATAAGATGGAAAAAACTTTTGCAGTTGTTACAAATTGTTCAGGATAAAAAATAAAAAGATTTACCCAGGCTAAAAATGCTGTTTTTTTTTCACGTTTAGACTTTTTTACACGCCAAGCCGTGTTTTTGGATTACTTAGTTATTTTCCTTGCTTTGTTCACAATAAATTTACGACTTTCCAGACCCTGTTTGTTTAATGAATGCACGCAAATTTACTGTACATGTCAGTCTCCGTAGGCCTGACCCAAGCCCACAATCATGACGTGACCCTCATTGCTTGTAGCAGAGCAATTTTAAAGAATTATTTATCAATATTTTTCTATATAAGTTGGTTTAGTGATGACGTTTTTCTGGTCGTCATTGACTTAATTGGACAATTTTTTTTCAGGTAAGTTTGAACTCACTGGTCATCGAGTTTTAGTAAAATGAAAATGAATAGCCTGTCGTAAAACATTGGCGACCCCGATGCAAATTATTAAGCAAGCTTAAAACTATTATAACCAAATATAATAGGGCCGTTTTGGGTCGTTGGTTGTTAAAAAATTTGTTTAAATTTGTAGAAAAAATTTTATGTATTAAAAAAGCTATTTTGATTTGTAAACGGTAAAAAGAAACTGCTAATCTGACAATTTTTTTTACTTTGAAATTCAACATACTCGTATAATGATTATTTAAACAAATTATTAAGTTTGGAAACTCATAGGGAGCTAGAGGAGGACCTGGAGATTTGAAGAAATGCACTGGAGAGAAGAGGCCTGAAAGTGAGCCGGAGCAAGACAGAATATTTGAGAGTTGGGGGTGTGGATGATGGAGAAGAGTTGAAGTTGCAAGAAGAAAAGGTAAAAAAAGCCAAAAACTTCAAATACCTGGGGTCAACAGTTAGTAATGATGGAAGATGTGAAGAAGAAGTAAGGAGAAGGATCCAAGCAGGATGGATGAGTTGGAGGAAGGTATCTGGAGTTCTGTGAGACAGGAAGTTATCAGCAAAGGTTAAGGGTAAAATGTACAAGAGTGTTGTTAGACCAGCCATGCTTTATGGAATGGAAACGGTGGCAGTGACTGAACGACAAATGGGAAAAAATGGAAGTTGCAGAGTTGAAAATGGTGAGATGGGCACTGGGAGTGACAAGAAAGGACAAGATAAGAAACGAATATGTGAGAGGGACTGCGAAAATTGCAAAGTTGGGAGACAAACTTCGGAATGTGAGGCTACGTTGGTATGGACACGTAAAAAGGAGAGAAGAAGACTACGTGGGGAAAAGGATGATGGAGATGGCAGTGCCAGGCAGAAGGAGAAGAGGAAGGCCAAGGAGAAGGTGGATGGATTTGGTGAGAGAAGACATGGAAAGGGTTGGAGCTAGGGAAGGAGACGAAGTAGACCGAGTGAAATGGAGATTACTATCGCGCTGTGGCGACCCCGAGTAGGGAGAAGCCGAAAGAAGAAGATTAAGTTTGGAAACTGAAATCATAAGAATAATATCCACTGCGACAGTAAATAAAACAAAACCAAAAAAGTGTACAATTAAAGTCAAAAGTACATGTAAAAACTTTTCTTTTTTTCAAGTGTAACAGCATTAGTTCATTTTACAAAAATTCGTTTTTCTTCTTCAAAATAACAACTTTTTTTTAACTTTTAAATAAAAATAGTTTTGATATTTACATCTATACACTATAGTAGAAAAATGAAAGAAAACCATTGTATTAAAACTTATTTTAAAAAAGTCGCAAGAGATTTTGTTAACGAATCTTGTATCACAAGCCAAAGTTGTAAACTTTTAAATATTTTATTGTAATCTTCTGTTATAAACAATTTGTAAAAGTTTTCGGACTAGTAGTTAAGGTAACCATCGATGCAAAATTTTTTTTGATTGAAGAATTAGTTTATCCAGAAAATGTTAAAAGCATTGTGACAGAAACCTATTACCCTTTTTCCAGTAAAGTTACTGAACTATGTAATCAACAAAGTTCTTTATAATGATTGCCACGCATTGCGCCTTTTCTCCAACGCGTTGATTTCTGTCGTTTCTGTTATTTTACATTCCGTTTACACTTTGGTTTTGTCAGTTGTTGTTTTGTCGAATAGTTGAAGGTCGTTTTTCAGGTTGTTCATTTAAATTAATTCCTTTATTGATTTTTCGTTTTAGAGTTTAAGCGTATTTAATTTTTGGTTTAAACTTTTATTAAAGTCTTGTAAAATGTTGTTACTTTAGTTAAATTGAAAATTTTATTTAACTGATCACATTGCAATATATAAATTCATTAATAAAATCGGTCAAATTTTAATGAGCTGAATATTTGATACAGAAAAATTAAATAATCACGAAAAATCGGTCATCATCAGTTTCGGTAAAAAAGTAAATTAAAATATTTTTGTCATTAATGAATTCATTAATTCATTAATAAATTATTTAGTTGGTTTTAAATTTTTAACTTTTATTTTCTATATTAAATATTCGGCTCATTGAATTTGACCGATTTTATTACTGAATTTATGCATCGTCATCTATACGGAAAATATCGAATTCTAAAAATATGGTTTGTAGAATCAAATGTTTTGTGTATTAAATTTTTAGCTAAAGAGTTAAAAGTACCAAATCAAAACAAATCAGTTATTGTATTAATTTCACAAGCTCTTTTTTGGCATTAATTTTCCTTTATTGGTTTTTTTATATTTGAAATAAAATTATTATTACTATTAAATCTTTAATGTTTTTTAAACATACTGATATTAAAGCTTTTCATTTTAAAAGACAATTGAAACAGGAAATAATGAAAATAGTGTGCCGTAAAATTTTAAAATTCATTCAAGTGAACCGTGATTTAGAAAGTTTTGGCAACACCGTTTTATACAAATGTTTGGAGCAAGATGTGACTAGCAATACGTCAGAGTAAAACTAACTTGTTATTTCCAGGTATGTTTGGCATCTGTTTTTTGAAAACAATTTAAGTTGGAGTTCTTAACCGTGCAGTCATTTTAGCTTTTTTTCTGACGAAGCGTGCTTGTAACCGCATCTGAAACGAACTGAAAGGTTTTCAACAAAAAGTTTTGTTTTTACCAGAAGAGCAGCAAAATATAATGAGTAAAACTAACTTCTTAAAACTTGGCTGGCTTGGATATATAGTAAGTTTGTAGGTTTAGATAATAAAAACCGTTCCCATAATTAGCTCTATGTACGTCCCTAACAACATAAGGCAAGTTTTGTTGTTTGTGTTATATTGATACATTATTATACCTATTGATACATATATTTGTATCAAGTTTTTAACTCTGACAAGCGTTTTCCAATAAAATGAGCTCGATCACGCTTGAATTGGCCAATTTCTGGATTGCGACAACTTTCACCACAACAGTATTATCGTCTCACTATACTTTATTTTCCCGTTGTAAGCGTCATATCGATGAAATTTAGTTAGAAATCCAAGTTTTTGTTGTAATATTTTTGGTATTTAAAATTGAAAATATTTTTAAATAAATCTTTTTAGAAAAAGTTATTTCTTGTACTAGTCGTCGTCGTCGTCGTCGTCGTCGTTTGAAAGATATCCACTCCAGGTTAGACACAATCAGGACTGGGGCCGAGGGTTTATTCATTTACTACCCCAGGCTGCTGTACTGCCTGAATCAGATGCTGGCAGTGGTGTTATTAAGCCAGCATCGAGTTTTGTCATCCAAAACCGTCAGACCTCGTGCTCCATGTGGTGCCCAATGTATAGGGCTCGCTGTTAGAACATGGTTTGCGGTTTGCTCAGAAGCGCCACACTCGCAATTCGGTGAAGGAGCAAGACCCCATTTGTGCATGGACGAATGAAATGTGCGAGCAAACACTTTTTTGGTTTAAATGCGTACTTTATGAATTTCGGATTTTTTATGCCACAACAATTCATCACCAATTCAACTATTTATTGTTTTGATTCGTAAAAAACAGTGAAAACCCTTAAAACATTATAACCGTCAAGCAAAACTAAATTTGCTTTTAGTAATCAACATTGTACATTTCGGTTGGAAATTTTGGTTTAAATTTTTAGTAATTATAAAACGTTTAGAAATTTGATTCTAAAAAGTAAACGGTTAAAAGACTTTTTTGAAGAACGCACAAATTTAAAAACAGTTCGTTTTAGGTTTGTGCAACAACTTTATTTGATAACGGATTAGAATTATGTTTATTCGTATGTTGATTGCCATTCAGTTGCTTCAACATATTGAAAACTTTAAATTGAAATTAATGCATGGAACCATGCTAAGTAATAACTTTTGCTTTAATAAAATCTCGTTTTTTATGCGGTTCAAAGATTAACAAATTTGTGTTCTATGAGTTATGCTTATTTAAATGTTTTGAATCCAGTTTTATAGGTGATAGTGGAAGAACATGTTTTTCAAAAACAAGATTTTTAATTAAAATATCGGATTATTATTTTTATGATACAAACTTAATTTTACTTTTTTTGCAGATTGAGCAACGCAACTAAGTTGAATATTATTCATTGTTTTGATCAAAATCTTTATATGAGTTTATTATTTTAAAAGGCATGAATGCATGACTTTATAAATGAGTTTATTTCTTAGGCGTTATCTCACAAAATGCTAATTTAAAAAAGTTTTTTTTTTCATATAGAACTTATTAAATTGTTTAAAAGGATCCTTGCACGTGTGAAAAAAAACTCATTTGCTTTCTTTGGAAATTCGCTTTTTTATAAAGATTTTTTGTGGCGCTTGCAATAAATTTTTTACCAATATTGATTCCAATTATTTTATGGACTTTCATTTGACACTAAATCGACCAAACACTTCAATTAAAGTATTTTGATTATTTAACTGCCCATATTTTCATCGGAGATTGCTGCATTCCAATGGAACTTTTTGACCATTATTTTTTTCATTCCAGAATAAATTCAAGTAATTTTTGAAGGTTTTATAATTAAAATTTTCTGTAAAGATAAATGGAATCTCTGGAATGAAAAATACTTAGAAGGATTAAGCACGTCAATTGACGGACGCAGTTAGAAATGGGAACTTTGATTTTACAGAAAGAGTGATATAGAATTTTAAAAGTTTTTTTGTTGCTACAAAACAACTACCTTTTAAAAGCAAATGTTACATATAAAGCTCTTTTTTTAATCGAGTAGCCTTAAAAAAAAAGGCTGTTTTGAAAAACTCGAACGTTTTTGTTTTGCTAGAATGAATTGCAGAACTGAATGTAGTACTTTAAAAGTTTTAAGACTGATTCTGATTGGCTAAAAATTAAGGTTATCATAATAATTGAAAAGTATTTAATAAATAAAACCACGTTTTGTCAGCGTAAAAAATTTTTTGGCCAAAAACGGAATAAAATTATTCAAGTTTTGTGTTAAAATTTGGAACTAAAAATAAAATTTTATACAATTATACTAATAATTTATATTTATAAACAAACTCTTTCTGTCTACACATATTAGGTTTTCGAAGATAATGAAAATTGATTCTAAGACTGATAGATGAAAATGTAACGGGTGGTTTTCAATCGCTGAGTCACAGTTCGGTATTGAATTAGCTAGTTTTCCAGGACGTTCTGGTTGTTTACGTTCTGGCACATGCTGGCGGATTCTGTTCTGCAAACGTTGAGATGTTCAACCCACGTACCGATTATCACAGTGGCACACATATTCATATACGACGTTACTTTGTTGAAAAGTGGGAAAAACGTCTTTATGTATTGCAAGTAAAATTCGTCAGAAAAAACCACTCGTGGTTGGACCGCTCCAAAACAATTATTAAGCTCCAAAGCTGGCTTGAATATACAGTAAGTTTGCAGCTTTAGATAATAAAAACCGTTCCCATACGTAGCTCTATGTACGTCCCTCTATTTACATAAAAAATATCTAACAACATAAGGCAAGTTTTGTTGTTTGTGTTATATTGATACATTATATCTGTTGATACATTATATTTGTACCGGCTTTAACTTATAAATTATTGCAAAACATCAAATTTTATTTGTGCGTCTACTGCAATGCAGATTTTTAAGTTTTTAACTCTGACAAGCGTTTTCCAATAAAATGAGCTCGATCACGTTTCAAATTGGCCAATTTCTGGATTGCGACAAATTTCATCACAACAGTATTATCGTCTCACTATACTTTATTTTCCCGTTGTAAGCGTCATATCGATGAAATTAGTTAGAAATCCAAGTTTTTGTTGAGTAATATTTTTTGGTATTTAAAATTGGAAATATTTTTAAATAAATCTTTTCAGAAAAAGTAATTTTTTTCTACTGGTGGTTGCCTCGAATGTGCGAGCAAACACTTTTTTGGTTTAAATGCGTACTAATGAGTTTCGAATTTTTTAAGCCACAACAATTCATCACCAATTCAACTATTTATTGTTTTGATTCGTAAAAAACAGTGAAAACCCTTAAAACATTATAACTGTCAAGCAAAACTAAATTTGCTTTTAGTAATCAACATTGTACATTTCGGTTGGAAATTTTGGTTTAAATTTTTAGTAATTATAAAACGTTTAGAAATTTGATTCTAAAAAGTAAACGGTTAAAAGACTTTTTTGAAGAACGCACAAATTTAAAAACAGTTCGTTTTAGGTTTGTGCAACAACTTTATTTGATAACGGATTGGAATTATGTTTATTCGTATGTTGATTGCCATTCAGTTGCTTCAACATATTGAAAACTTTAAATTGAAATTAATGCATGGAACCATGCTAAGTAATAACTTTTGCTTTAATAAAATCTCGTTTTTTATGCGGTTCAAAGATTAACAAATTTGTGTTCTATGAGTTATGCTTATTTAAATGTTTTGAATCCAGTTTTATAGGTGATAGTGGAAGAACATGTTTTTCAAAAACAAGATTTTTAATTAAAATATCGGATTATTATTTTTATGATACAAACTTAATTTTACTTTTTTTGCAGATTGAGCAACGCAACTAAGTTGAATATTATTCATTGTTTTGATCAAAATCTTTATATGAGTTTATTATTTTAAAAGGCATGAATGCATGACTTTATAAATGAGTTTATTTCTTAGGCGTTATCTTACGAAATGCTAATTTAAAAAAGTTTTTTTCATATAGAACTTATTAAATTGTTTGAAAGGATCGTTGCATGAATGATAGATTAACTTCTATTGATATTTTGTGAAAAAAAAACTCATTTGCTTTTTTTGGAAATTCGCTTTATTACCAAGCCTTTTTGTGGCGCTTGACACTAAATCGACCAAACACTTCAATTAAAGTATTTTGATTATTTAACTGCCCATATTTTCATCGGAGATTGCTGCATTCCAATGGAACTTTTTGACCATTATTTTTTTCATTCCAGAATAAATTCAAGTAATTTTTGAAGGTTTTATAATTAAAATTTTCTGTAAAGATAAATGGAATCTCTGGAATGAAAAATACTTAGAAGGATTAAGCACGTCAATTGACGGACGCAGTTAGGAATTAAACTTTGATTTTACAGAAAGAGTGATATAGAATTTTAAAATTCTAAAAAGTTTTAAAATATAAGAACTAGTGATTTGTTATTTTTAAGATTCAACTAAGCATTGTGACGGCACAATGTAATATAATAATTTTTTTAGCGGGTCCTTATTTTGTCGGAAAAATACCGGAAGTCAATGCAAAACATAATTGAAAAGATTATTGTGACAATTTCAAGATGCGATGTTCAACAATTCAAGTGCACGAAGAACTTCACCAAAACTATCAACCCCTATAAGAGCATAGCACAAGTGATACCTCAACGCTTCGTTACAGAACAAAGAGTTTGTGCAACATTTCCCATAGAGCGCAGTATGTGTAAAATTTGCAAAATAATTTGCCGAAATCGTGGTAAATGATTTACCAGTTTGTGTGCCATTGCGATAGTCGATACGTAAGTCGCACGTCTCAACGCTTTGAAGTGCAAATCAAACAACACGTTTCAAGATCCATCGCCAATCCTCGTACCTCGGACAACCGCCAAAGTCTTTCTCGCTCTTGCAAGGCCAACACTTGCCCACAACAATTTCACGAATCTGCCATTAGTCAACATCTTCTTGACAACGCCCAATGCGCTTTTCACTAAAACAACGACAAATTTTCTAATCTCACTCGAGGTTGCTCTTCTTTTTACCTTTCTGCTCTTGAAGCAACTTTTATCAAATCTCTTAATGCCCCTCTGCATAAACAAAAAAAGTCGTCTACTCTTTGAAAATTTCTCAATTGTTTCTCTCATTGCCTACTTTTTTTCAGCCAATGAGAACTCTGCTTTCCTCTTTATATCTAGTTCGGTCTCATTTCTGCTTTATTCAGACAATTTTCCCTGAAGAGTGTCAAATGAAAAGCTTTGAGAAAAAAAAATGTTTTACTTTATGCCATCTTCAAATTCTGTACCTCCAAACGTCTATTCTCTTTTTTTTTTATTAAGAAAATGACTTTACAAGAGTGAAAAAACAAATAAAAATAAACATAATATAAAAAAGTAGACTATTGAACAAAACACTTAATGAAATAGATAAAAAAAGATATTTTAAAACAGATTAACAAACTGTGATGTAAGAACATAGGCATCAATGCTAGATGCGAAATTTCGCTATAAAAAGTGTAAAGCCTACATGCGTAAGAAGATATAGAGTTTGACTTGTAGACAAAAAAAGTAAGGGCTGTTTAATTATTTCTAAAAAAATTTTTTATAACAAAAATGCCTGTAATTAAATTCTATTTCACCAACTACATATTACGATAATCAAATAAATCAAGGATGGAAGATCTTATACATAACTATTCAGTGAATAGGATAATTATTTCAGTTACTATTAATATTTTGAAAACAAAATCTTTATTTTATCATTTTGGAATTTTAAATGCTGCTTTTATCTACAAAAGCTTATGGTTTTTGATAGAAAAACTGCGTTTTTCAATCGCGCACTTTTTCAAGTAAAAATCACATTCTAATAATAATTGAAAGTAAATCAAATGACATTTACTGCTAATTTACTTCAAAAACCGCTTTCTCGACAATTAAATAGCGGAATTGCTCACAGTAAAAAAGCTCAGCGACTTTTTAATCATTAATTCAATCGGCACTTTTCATAGTTTTGGAAATTTTCAAATTTCTTTAATTTTGCGCGAAATTTTTTTACAGTTCAGTTTAAAGTGTTTAATATGTTTATTGACGTATGCGCTGGCTCTAGTGATAAAATATTAGTCTCCTTACATCGTGTCTCCCAACCTAAACTCATAGTCATTTTTGGCAACATAGTTTAATGTCAAAAATCATTTGGCTTGCGTGCACGAAGAGGACGCTAATTCGATGTTTAGTCTATCTTAGTGATTTCCATTGTAGTCTTCGTTGGGGGAACGGTTTTCCCTACAAATTCTTGAATATAGTCACACGCACAATAATTCTTAACCTTTTATGACCCAATTTATTTTGTCGGTGCAACCGACTTAGGCACTTTCTTGTTGTGATCTAAATTAAATAACACGAGACAGGTGATTGGGCAAAATATCATCCAAATCTATGAATATACAGCATTAAATAGAATCTTTACTGTATATTTTCACTCAGAAATTAAAGCGAATTTTTTCGGATATAATAACTAAACCCATTTATTTCTAATGTCATTCATAAACGCCAATGGGTCATATAGGGTTAAATTGTTATTTTAAACTTTTTTGTTTAAATAAATGTCCATAAGTCAGTTTAATTGACGACTAAGATCATTTTTTCGACCTAAAAATTGTTTTCGATTTTATCTAGTTAAATTTTGATTTAACAATTTTGGCCTGCTGTAGTATTTTTTTCAGAAAAAGTTTGATTAGATTGTTGCAGAAACGCTAATTTACTTTAGTTTACGAACGAACAAGTTAAATTACGTTGCAACGAGACCAACAACTTTAGATATTTCTTTTTCTGTAGTTAGAGCAAAAATATCTGTTAAAGTGAGAAGTGCTCTCGTCTCGTGCAGATTTATTGCTTTTTTTCTTTCATTATTGGTTTGAGATATCCGATTGCTTTCTCTTTGTTTTGCTATATCACACGTAAAGTTACGAAGAAGCAATTTAACAGTTGGTCACGTTTTGAATTCTCATCATATAATTTGAGCTTGTAAATCGTGTCTAAATTGACTATTGGTTTAAATTATTTCGATTTATAATTTTGTAATGTTTAAGTGTTCTAAACTGATATTCTATTTTATTTTCAGAAAAGTCTACAGCAATTTTTAATAATCACAAAAAATCTGAAAAACGGTCATGTAATGTTTTAAGTCATGTTTAAGTGTTCTAAACTGATATTCTATTTATTTTCAGAAAAGTCTACAGCAGTTTTTAATACTCACACAAAATCTGAAAAATGGTCATGTTATGTTTTAAGTCATGTTTAAGTGTTCTAAACTGATATTCTATTTATTTTCAGAAAAATCTACAGCAGTTTTTAATATTTACATAAAATCTGAAAAATTGTCACTAGTTTTTGTGCTCATTAATACGTACACTCTCCTCGACTGACGTTTGTGAATTCAGAAGGAGTGAAAGATTCAGAAACTAAGTTTGTAAGTTTTCTTGCTAAGTTTGAATAGAATTATCAGCGTCAAAGTTTTTCGTTGCAACGATTTCTATACAAAATTAAAAATTTATTTTATAAATCCTTCTTCGATGTATCTAATATTAGTCAGCAGTTTTAGTCTTTTCCTTCATATTGGATTTACTTGTTGCAGAGTATGAACTTTAGGTCCTATGACGTTATTTTGTAGCTGGTTTAAAACATCGCTGGACATATAGTTGATGAGCAGAATTGCGATGTTGCAACACAAAGAAACTTTTTTGTCTCACTTCACAGCTTTTTCAACTACCATTGTGTGTGGGATTTTGGTTTTGCCTTAAGTTCGGAAACAGTATATTTAGCTTCCATAGTTTTATCAAAGGTGAAGTAGGCTGATATCGTTTATAAACTGTGTTTACTTGTCGTTTTGGCTAAATAAATGTTAAAATACTCCTTATTTTAAGTGGCTCAAATGGATGTTTGCTTTCAAAATATCTCTTTAATTTATTGGGAACCATCTTTGATTTGGTAATTTTTTACCACAGATGAGGCACAGCGAAAGCGAAGAAAACAAGCTTAGTTCGTCATCACGAAGACTCTCAACTTTGTTATTTCGAAGACATTTTTAAAAACTGTAACAGCAGTTTTGCTATCAAAGGCGCGAACACTAGGTTTAAGCTTTGATTACAGTGAAGAAGCCTCGGGTTGTAATAAGTCTTGCAGACGTTTTTTCAAATTTTAAATCACAGAAGAAAAGTGTTGCGCAAGTTTGGTCTAAGGAAACGGGCAAGATATGACTATTTGTAAAGGTTTTTAAACTATTAGGTGCCCAAAAAAAGTCTTTGCCAATTCTTATGAAGTAAGTGTATTTATTTATTAATTTATGAACCGTCACATTCTATGATTTTCTCTCAACAGTTTAGCAACTTAGAATTGCTATTTTTGTAAAAATATTTTGTTTTACTCTGGAAAAAGTTATGCACTTCCGTTTTCAGGTCATCTTCAATATTGAATGTCCTGTTCTTTATATGATTATCTAAGCTCAAAAACAAGTGGAAATCTGTTGGGGAGAGGTCTGGTGAATACGGTGGATGGAGCATAATCTCCCACTTTAGTTCTCCTATCTTGGCAAGGGTCGAGTATTATCTTGAAAACACAAAAGTTTAAACTCGTACAACAGACAAGCACAAATTATTAATTTTCTATCAGTCATTTTTAAGGCTCTGAGATAAGAAATAAAATAACATTAGTCATGTAAAATTATAAAAACTGAAATCATTTAACAATTTACTTGTCAATACAAGTTGGTTCCTATATACGAGGGTCAGTCAATAAGTAATGAGACTTTTTTAATAACTCAAGTTTGCAATGACTGGTAATCAAAAAATGCTTTTTTATTTTTCAACATAGTCTCCCTCCTTTGCAACACACTTGTTCCATCTTGATATTAGATTGTCTATTCCTTTGGCATAGAATTCCGTGGACTGGGTCCTTAGCCAGTTGCTCACAGCAGCCTTCACTTCTTCATCAGTCTGGAAGTGAATTCCCCTCATACTCTCTTTGAGTGGGCCGAAGAGGTGAAAATCAGATGGTGCAAGGTCTGGGCTGTAGGGTGGGTGTGTTAGAAGTTTCCAGCCTAAATCTTCAATTTTGGCTAGGGTTCTTGCTGCTGTGTGGGGCCTTGCATTATCCTGAAGGAGAATCACACCTCTTGATTGAAGTCCTCTTTGTTTGTTCTTAATGTCTTTTTTCACTTGAGTTAGCAGCTCACAGTAGTTCTCTGAGTTCACAGTATTGCCCCTTTCCAAGAAACTGATAGTGATCGGCCCATTTCTGTCCCAGAACACAGTGAGCATGACTTTCCTTAAACTTTTCTGAGATTTGAATTTTTTCTTCACTGGGGAAGAAACATGCTTCCACTCCATTGATCGTCGTTTCGATTCAGGTTCATAATGAAAGACCCAGGTCTCATCAGTTGTCACTATTCTCGATAGAAATACATCTCCCTCCTTTCTGTATCTGCGTAGTGATGCTCTGGAAGCCATCAGGCGCTGCATTTTGTGATCATCCGTTAACATCTTTGGAACCCAGCGACAGCTAACTTTTGAAAAACGCAGCTTCTCACGCACAATTGCGTACACTGTGCCATGGGAGATGTCCAAGTTTGTAGCAATTTCATCTAAAGTGACCCTTCTATCAGATTTGATCAGGTCTTCAACTGCCTGTACTGCTTCTGGGGTAGAGACATCCACAGGTCTTCCACTTCTCAGATCATCAGTAATGCTTTCGCGTCCATCTTTGAATGCTTGCACCCATTTGTAGAAGTTTGCTCTAGACATACAGGAAGGACCATATTGTCTTTGCATTCTAGACAGAATCTCACATGATTTTACACTCTCTGCCAACAGAAATCTGATGACTCCTCTTTGTTCCAAGCATGAGCTGTTTCCTAGCCTAGTAGTCATTTCAATTTATCGTCACACCTACAGTAATCTGAAAATAAACAAGTTTTGTTGTAAATAAGATGACAACTCCATTCATAATCATCACATAAAATTTCAGTTGCATAACTGCAAGAACACCAAAGTAATTGAGAAAGTCTCATTACTTATTGACTGACCCTCGTAACTATGCTTATTAGTAATGAAAAATGGAAATCTAAAATAATTCAACAAAAATCGGCAAAGACTTTTTTTGGGCACCTAATACAAAACTATGAACCTGACAAGTTAGTCATTAGCATGTCATGTTTCTATAAAACTTGCTCTTTTATTCTGTTTTATCATAAATTACTGAATATGATAGAATATAAAAAAATATATCTTATGCAGTTGTAAACCGGTTAGCAAATAAAGATTTTCTGAAATATTTTTAAATCACCTATCTATCCGTGCTGAAAGGTTGAGAACCATTGGTTTACAAAATATATACATGCAGGCACAAACAACTTTATTTTTTTAAAACTCCTATTATTGATCTTTTTTATAAACACAATTTTGATTTTATTTTTTACAAGATTAATAAGGTACTTTATGCATGCAAAAAATAAAAAAATTTAAGAGGAATTTAATTAAAGCAATTTATCCACTTCAAATGTTGATTCGAGGTCGGTAAATTGCTTTAATTTAATTTCTTAAATTCTTAAATTCCTTAAAATTTAATTGCATTTCTTAAAAAATTGAAGTCGGTAAACTACAAATGCTGTGTTAATTTAATTGAAAAGTTTTTTTTTGTCAGAATCTGACCGGTTCGAGTTTGATGCAACGTGTGTAATCGTTTATTTAATTTTTGAACAGTACGTTTTTTATATTTTCTTCCATCTTTGAGTAAGCGCCCAGTAATCAAAAAGTGTTCTGAGTTTTCTTCTTCGTTTGTTTGAACTTTATTTAGTTTAAAGTTGTGTATTGTGGAAACGGTTGCGTTTTAAATTGTTTGAGACAAAATTGCAAAAACCGTCTCGTTTGTCTCCTCCGTCTACGGCTGCTTTGTCTTTGTCGTTGTCGCCATCGTCGCATCCAGCTTCAATTTATCAAATCAATATCATCAAATTATCACTTAGTAGTTGATTGCCAAATTTAAAGTCAAATTAATTCTCATTACCTTTTATTGTATTAAAAATCCGAAATTATTCGATTTTTAACTAACAATAAATTTAATTTGAACAATACCTAAGTGTAACAGAATAACGGTCAAGGGCAGGGGCAAATATTTTCAATCATCGAATATTTAGCAAGTTCCAGCCAGGTTGATTCAGTTTGGTTCGAATCAATCTGCTGATTTAGAAAATACAGTATTTTTATTTTTGTAACTAATTACATCCAAACAAAAGCAATAAGATCTGGATTATAGTTGATGTTAACTAAATCTTACACTGCAAGATTTGAAATATTTTACGGTTTATCTATATGAATTGTACAATGGCAGCCAAAGTTTAATTAGCCCAAGAAACATAATCATGCAAGTCTAATTGGACCCTGTTCCTTTATATTTTGTTTTGTTTACATACACAGATACAATTCTGTTTTTTTTTTAGTGACATTCAAGGATAAAGATTTTACAGGTTAATAATTGTTGTATTAGGAAGGAATTAGGTAAAAAAATTTAGCAATATATATATAAGCTTTTCAAAGTACAATTTCAATCCAGTTTGCATTGATTAACAATTTTGTTTATTAATAATTTACGATTGTCACCAAAAGCACGAAAGAATAGCTCAGATTGACAAAAAACACTCTGTAACATCAAAATATCACTAAAAATAATTGTTGTAAATATAGGCCTAGCACAGAAAATAAAAATCGTTTTGAGGATGAACTGGCTTAGAATGAAATCTCTTGTGATCTTCAAGTAAATTACAATCGCAACGACTCAGAAAAATTATTTTTAGTTTTTGTCAGTTACTATTGCTTTAAAATTTAATTTGAGCCTTGATATCTGACATTTATTGCAAAAATTATAGCCAAATCTAATGCAGCTTGATCAGAAAATATAGCTTTTCGAAAAAGCAGTGCGAATAAAGATTTAATAAAATTCGGAGCGATAATGTCCAGGTGATTTGCGTTTTATTTAACATGAATATAGTGTGTTGTATATAATTGTGGTATGGTTGAAAAAAGTATAATGTCTCCTTAAATTGTTATTGTAGTATTTTCACAATTGTAATAGGCTGTAAACTTTATTGGCTATGCCCTATCATAGTTAGTTTCATTTTCCTTAAATTGAGTTGATTTCTTGAATTTGTAAAATCTTTCTTGATTATTTAAATCTTCTTGTAAACTAATTGTGCTTTGATGTAAGGACTAGTTACTTTTTGAAATATTTTTACCTGTTTTTTCGAATAATAATCCAAATAATTCACCTCTCTCAATATTTTATATCCGTTTTTTGAAAAAAATCGACACAAATATTCATTTGTAGGAACACTAACAATGTAATTGCATCCAGCTGTCTTTGCAAGAGCTTCTGATGCTTTTCGGAGGTTGCTTGTAATTCCTTTTCTGCGATGCATTTTATGAACAGCAGCCATTCCCGAATAAAAAACTTTATCTACTTGAAGTAAGTCTAATACATTAGATTCCAAACAATCCATGAAGTCAATGACTTGTTTTAATTCATTTGATAAAACGATTTCTTCATTTCAATTAGGTAAAATTAATGGTTTTCTCTTTTCTTGCACTTCATTTAAAGTCACCCCGACTAAATTATTAGTTTCTTTGTCAAATGCTCCAACAGACCAGTTTTGATTTAAATACATCTTGACTCTACTGGTATTGAAAAGATCTATATCATCACCTTGTAATCCAAACAAATTTTTAAAAAGATCTCTCGAATAATGCTTTACAACCAAATCCAAAACGTCTGGTAGAACCTTGGTAGAAAGTCTTTTAATTTGAATCATTTTTAGATTTTTAAGAAAAGTTGTTTATAAAAAAAGGGATATATTATAAACAAATTAATCATATAAAAATAGATGCCACCAACTAGATAAAAATTTGCACAATTAAACTAAGTAAGATTTGGGAAAAGCTAGCAAACATAAAATAGTTTTGAGTCGTGTTCGATAATAAAATTGTGTTATTTATAAGGTAGGTTAAAAATCTTTTCTAATTTTTAAACAAACAAATAATCTATGAATACGCACTAACTATTCTGATTTTCCATTTCTTAACTTCAATTTTGAATCACTTTCAGTGTTATAAATTATCTTCTATTCATCACTGTAATTTTTACAATAACTTTTTTAAAGAATTCTTGACCCAATGAGTCAAAAAAAATCTTTTAACGATTTTTCATATCATCTTCATTTACAAATTTTTTTATTTCGCATTTGGTTAGACAAAGTGCAAAAGTATCGCTTCTCTTTGGCCACCCTTGCCTATCTTTATCATCAACGTTAAAATCCCCGAAAGAGAATCAATCTATCCATTTGATATAGGATTTTGACTGATAGATCCTTCTCCATAGACACTTGTAATCAGCAGCGTATTTATGAAGATAGTCATTGTGTCATGCCCCCTACCCCTTGTACATCACTGATACGAAAAATCAAAGACAGATTCAAAATATTCAGAGCATGAATACCTAGCCGTGGATAGCGACGTTGCATTTTAACCCAAATCTCTTTTAGGTTGCAAGTGTGAAATTCATCTTTTGCAAAAGAATCGTTTGTTAATCCTATAAATTGTTCTTGAATTGCTTCAGGAACATCTTCCACTTTACATACAAAAAAATTTCTAGCTACTTACATCAAAATGCTGGAGCTATTTATCTCGGGAAAATATCGTTCAAACTTATTTTGCAAGTTTTGTAGGTGGCTGATGATGTCCTAATTCAAATTTTGTTCAAAACCATCTCCAGTTATCTCAGTCAAGTGGTGAAATATACAAAATTATCAATATTTGCTTGTTGGCTCCAAAGCTTGAGCTTTGCCACAAACGCATTGATGGCATCAGTGTGACGATTATATTACTTCCTGGTCCTTGCAGTTTTTTGTTTGGTTGATTTAATGTTTCGAATATGTCAGCAAGATAAGCTAAGTACATAGAAACCAAGTACGACTCCTATAAATGCTAACAATAGATCATTTTTTTGTTTTGCAACCAAAAACAACTTGACTTCTTTTCTTAGCTCAAAAATGCGAGAGAGCATGCTTAAAATATACAGTAAACTATAAAGTAGTTTTTAACTGTGTGATTTTTTTTGCAGTTATATATTTATTCCAATTACCACAAGTTAGTGCTTGTGATACAGCCATAGCAAAATCAATAGAAATCATGCATTTTATTCCAAAATCAGCCCTCCTTATAAGTGTATTGTGCGGCCACTATTTGATATACGCTTCTTTTTTACCTTTTAGGTTAAGATATTGTATAAAAGAGTATCATATATTACAATAAAAGTTGCGCAAATGTTACTCCGATTTTGAATCTTCATTATCTTCTAGCGCACGGAGAGACACCGGCGTCAAAAACTCCAATGTAAAATCGCACAAAACAGCAAATCTTTTTTTTAAATGTTTTATTTCCTTATATGAGCAGTTAGTGGATTACAACTTTTTTTAATTTTTTTAAAGTTTCGTGTATTTTGAAATTAGTATGCGTCTAACAAACAAACCAACATTTTTTACAAACCAACGCCGTGCGTATACGCTGTTTACCTCAGGTGTAAAAGACCCAAAACCAAATGCATATAATGTAAAACCAAAAATTCAAATAATAAAACATGGCGTTCAGTAATTTCGACTGAGAAGCGTTGTAAAATGTTGTTTTAAACATTTGCTTTTCGTGGTTTTGAAGCTATCTCCAACTTTCTCAATGAGCCTTTCTCTTGCATTTTTGCGTTTGTGCTTTAAATTTTTTCATCCTCAAACTTGCCTGGTTTTCGCCGTGCCTCTTTTGTTTGTTGATTAGTAGTTAATCTCTCTCAACCAAGGTGGGGACCTGTCTTACGTTTTATTTATTGTCGGGGTCAAATTTTTTCTGTATGTTTTTTGTCGGCCGCAACTGATGTAAAGCAGCGCCTCTCAACCTTTTTAACATCGCTGACTTGAAAATTCGGAAAACAAAGGTTGCGGTCCGCTGTACGTTTCGACTTAACTTAAAAAAAATTGAAACCACAAAAATGTTCTTCACTTTAATCAACCATTCAATCAATCATTTTTTTGTCGCAACTCTTAGTCACAATTGGAAATATATCACAAAAAATTAGTAAATAAAACGTGGATGACAAAAAAAATGCGATTAGACCTACATAACTGTCATCAAGTCAAGCAACCAACCAAAATTATAAAAATATATTTTTATAATGAAGTGAAGGCCAGAAAAAAAGGCTTCATTTAAATTAATAGAACAAGGTCGTCTTCCAGAGCTGCCTACATTCAGTTTTATTTAATAATAAAAATCAATCAAAATAAACTAGCTTCTTCAATTTTTACCTATCAAAATAATATATCTCAAAAAAAGTGTCAGGCTTGTATAAAAGATCACTGGTTAAGAAGCACTGCTTTAAAGGTCAAAAAGCTGGATTAATTTCTTATCACAGATGTTGTTTAAAAATTATTCACAGCAATTTTTATCGACTATTAATTAACCCGTTGAGTGCGCATGACGTGTATATCACGTATGACAAAAATACACGTGTTGATTGTCGCAGCTGTTCACAGCGCAGATTATTTTGCTACTCGCACTCTCTATTGTCTCGACGATACTGTTTGAACAAACTGAACTTTATATTGTTTATAATAAAAACACAGTTTGCTGCCAGACAAAATGTCATCAGTTTTATTTTTAGTTTTTTTTCTAAATCAGCAAAACTTTTTTGAAGTTTGATTTGGATTAGGGTTTCTCAATCTTTTTAACGCTATGACCCAAAAAACTTGAAAAGCAATTGTTGTGGCCCATGTGTCTAATCTTCACTTTCATTCCACACCCAATTTTACGAAATTCCACACCAAATTATAGGTAAAGACCAAAAAAAGTTTTCATTTTCCAACTGTCTCGGATTTTTTGATTTTCGTCGGTGAACAGTATTGTCGTGATTCGTGTATGCTGAATTCATGGTTGCAGCGTGTTTGCCTTATGTTCGAGCCGATGCTTTTATTTTATCACTCGTGCTCCGCTTCCCATAATATTTATCGTGTGAAATTTTGCGACTGTGTTTCTGTGTCCCACGGTCGATGATTAGGATATTCGGTGACGCTTGCTATATATACTGACGTGGCTGTATACCATTTGAGAGAACGGCAACAAAAGAGAACGACAGTGTTATACTTCAAAACCTTATCTTATAAGTACTTGTAAAACTAAGCGAGATGTGGATTTGACTCCTATTTATAAAATAATTGAAAACTCTGCTAAATCGCTGCAACTTCTACGGATGAACAACCTGGTTTCTCTGGGCAATCAGCCGATAAAAAACATTTTCTTCTAACAAAGATAAGTTTGCTTCAAATTTTAATTTTAAATTGCCGCCTTTCTGGTCGCACGATGCGGATAGTTGGTTAGCTTTTTGTGACACTAAATTTAATATTGCTGATATAGACGCGCCAGTTTTGAAATTCATGACAATCTTAAAAATATTAACCACGGGACAATTTGAAAAGTTCTACATTATTCCAAAACTGCAAGATCCAGATTGCTATACGAAATTGTGCAATCAGATAAAGGCTGTGTATACAAAAGACGACTCTGAAAAACTCGATATTTTGTTAAATAATTGAACATTGGACGATCGACCTCCCATTGATTTAATGCATCGCTTATAAGCCACTTCCGGTCTTGAAGAAAACTCCTACCCTCAATTCGAAACTATAATTAAGGACCAATTTTTAAAAGCTTTTACCCGCTAACGTAGCTGCATGTAGTGGTAATTGGTTTTACAGAGATTTAATTGGACTTGCAAAATATCAAGATTAGAAGGTTTGGTTTTGAAACTAACCCTAACACAATATTACAAGCAAAACTTATTTAAACAGAATTTATTAATTAATTATAAAAAACATCTCTGTCCCAGAGCAGCGGTGTAACGCTTTTCATAATTTTGTTGCCTGTCTCTCAATGGTAAACAGCCACGTCAGTATATATAGCAAGCGTCACCGAATATCCTAATCATCGACCGTGAGACACAGAAACACTGTCGCAAAATTTCACACGATAAATATTATGGGAAGCGGAGCACGAGTGATAAAATAAAAGCATCGGCTCGAACATAAGGCAAACACGGTGCAATTACGCATTCCGCATACACGAATCACGACAGTATTGATCTCTAAAAAAGTCTTAATTTCATTCTACATCCAATTTCATTAACTCGTTCCTTGTCAACAAAAACCAGCTTCCGAACACATGGTTTTAACACTTTTTCACACCATCTCTGTATGACCCATCGGTTAAAAACCTCGTCTCTAGGCTTTTACTTTACATCTAAATTTAACAACAGCTGGTCAAAACCTCCAATGTTTCCACATGGAAACATCATTTAAAAATAGTTAAAATAAGTGCACTATACAAATATAACTTTTAGTCAATGATTTTGATCTATGGCAAGAAATATCTAAGCTTTAAAAAAATTGCAATTTTTCAGGAAATACTCTCATTGCAAGTATATGAGAATTAAATTTAGTCAATTTTACAAATTTATCAAATTACTTTTTTTGTCTATTATACAGCCAAAAAAAAAAATTAGGAAAACTACAGTGACTTAAAAAAACTCACATATTAATGATCTCTAAAAAAAGTCTTCAATTTCATTGCACACCCAATTTCACCAATTAGGTTTATGGATTCTTTTCTCAAAAACAATTTTTTCTGAATTTATATTTAAGCCTAATAACGTGAAATTTTCTACGATATCCAAATGTTTTTGCGTTTCTGGCAATCTCTATCTCCGGTTTCTGGATCGATCTCTCTCAGTGACTCTCTCTAGGTGTGTCAAGAACTGCAGCAAGATGTATATACATTCGCGACGAAGACTTTGGCGGACGAACCAAGCAAAATAAATAAAGTAAATTAAAGCTGAGCCTCGATATTCTAAAAATTAGAGCAAGATACAAAGCAACTCAACAAATACAAAGAGCAATTGTTTTCATAATCGAATTGCATGCAGTTAACCTTAATTTTGTGATACTTCAGAACAGGGGTTCTCAATCTTTTAACACCGTGGCCCAAAACACTTGAAACGTATTTGTTGCTACCCAATGTATCTAGTCTTCACTTTCATTTAGCACCCAACCTCACGAAATTATTTCCAAATTACAGGTGAAGACCAAAAAAGTCTTCATTTTCAATCTATCACAGGTTTTTTGATTTTCATTCGTAAAAATATTGATCTGAAAAAGACGACTTCAATTTCATTCCACACCCAATTTCACCAACTCGTTTTTGGTCAATAAAAAACCAGTTTCCGAAAAAATGATTTAACACTTTTTCACACCATTTCTGTGTGGCGCATCTACAAAAACTTGTTGTGGTCCATCAGTGGGCCATAGCCATCGGCTGAGAACTTCTGATTCAGATAGTTTGTGTCTCGTGTTGCACTTATAGTTTAGGTTAAACATCCGTTTCCACTACCAGCGTGGAATGGAGCATTCTTTGTTTTTTATTGTTTTTTTTACTTTTTTTCGCGCTTAAGCGCTAAGCAAAGCAAAAAAATAATAGAAACAAAAAAATAACACTCCATTTCACCCTCGTAATGGAAACGAGCCCTAAGCGTGCGAACTGACAGATGCGCAGAAAAAATGTTTGATTAAATCGCTCTTAGAATTTTAAATATTATGACCAGATTTAAAATATTGATTACTTAAATTTGTTTTAGTTTTGCGTTTTCTTTTTTTTCTATTTGTTTGGATTTGTATTTCGCTTGTATCCATTGCTCCTTCTAAGGTGCATAATGTGCACAATATGCAGTGCCACGACCATTTGCGCAACAAAAACTCGGTTTTGCGCACTGAAAAAAGTTCAATTTTGCTACTGATATAAAGATTACTATCTTTAAGGACGAAAATCAAGAAATCCGAATCAGATTCAAAGTGAAGACCTTTTTTTAATCCACTGTTCTGAATTATTCATGGTAACTAGAAAAAGTATTTGCAGCGTATTAAGTTTTTTTTGGAACACTGCTTGCATTTCTTCTATCTATACTCTTGTTTTTTACATTAATATTAGTTGATCGTATTTTATTGCGATTCCTAAATTAGTTTTGAGTGATTTTTATCAAAGCGCTGTTATAAAAAAATATACGCAGTAAATTGATTCAACGTCAAGGACTTTGCCGCGAAGGTTAAAACAGCAACTGTAATCAATCAAGACGAGAAAAAAGCGAGATGCAAAATTAAATACCCACTGTAACTCGGATATCGAAAATCTAATTTAGCACTTCACAGGTTAAAGAATGTTTTTAGCCTAACTATTTATGAAATTTTTGGGCCGAAGAGTGATTTTTTAATCCAAATGATTATGTGATTTTTGATTCCTTAATGAATCCAACGCTAAGTTATATTTTCTAAACAGTAATAAAACTCATCATTTTAATTTTTTTATTGGACGTCTATCGGAAAAACTCTGAAAATGTGGTTAACAAGAAGAAAGTGCGTTGATATAAACGATGACACAATAAAAACAAAAAGATCTTTTTTTTTTTATACTGTAAGTGTCTTATGCTATACGAACGGCTGATTTTCTAATTTGACAAGTTGTTCCCAAAAAAAGTCAGACAAAAAACTTTGATGACAAATCTTCTTGTCGTTATTCTCAAATTTTATCACCAAGTGTCTCTTATAGTAATTGTAATCTGTAAGTATCTGTACATTTTATCTTGTATATTTTTGCTAGAAAAGGCTTTATATCATTTATGATTGTTGTAGCAGTTTACATCTGGGCTTCTTAAATTTTTTTGTATTGCGACCCCATTTTAAAAAATAAATTTTTGTTTGACACCAATATGTGTAACCTAATTTTACGTTAAATTTTTTCTGTGGAAAACGACGCGTGTGCATGAAAAACCATTTAATAATGAGAAATGGAAATAGTAACCGAAAGCGAATCAACAAAATTACAAAAACAGACTTTATTTAATAAACAGTATCAAGTACATTTAATAAAATTGAAAAATTACTCTATATTTTTTCACAGCTACCTTTTCAAGAGAAATAAATTATTTAATTTTTTACGCATTCATCTTTAAAAATTAAGCTTGGCTTTAGACTCAATTTTTTTGCTTTTGTTTCTTGCTGTTTTCTTGATTACCCCACACGACTCACCTTCTGATCACAGCACCTTACTACATACTTTATGACGCAACAATGGTGTAACGACAGTTTACCTTTTTTGTTTTTGGTTGTCAATAAATCTTATTCTAAAAAAAAAAATTGAAGTAAAAAAACCAATTTGTTTTGCGACTCCATTTGGGGTCGCGACTTACAGTTTGAGAAACCCTGGTCTACATGATTAATGAAAGTAGCAAAGTTGTCAAACTAACTTGCATGGAGAGTTTATACGCAATAGATTAATTAAAACTAAAATACTGCCGATAGATATTAGATCTTGGTAAACTAAGGGTCGTAGTTCAAACCTACTTCTATGTAGTAATGACTTGTTTATTGACATGTTAGTAGCTAGCTTAGCCTACTTGACGCTATCTTATCTTATTTGCCAACTTTTACAAGTGCTTTTGTAACAATTGAACTTGAACTCGACTTTGTAACAATTTCTGAACAAAAATCGAAGTTGAGCTTGAATCTAGACTCATCGAGTTGTAATTCTTGCAACTGCTTATCGATATAGAAGTCATAGATAACATGTCTTTATAAACTGCTCTATAAGCTAAAAAAACGACTTGTTTTAATCATAAAAACATTTCTTTAAATTGTAAAGTAACTATTTCGTGTCAAACAGTGTTTTACGTATTGTGACCAGGCCAAGTTTTTTCGCGGATGAAACAAAAACGTGCACTTTACGAGTTTGGTTTTTTAAGAATAATTAGTGGAAGTAACGATTACATGAAACAGACTAAGAAAGTTTGAAATTTCGTTAACTGAAAAGTTATCTTTATCACTTAAATTAATTTATGAAACGATAGTTTATTAAACTATAATTTATTCAATTCACGCAACACTTTGATCACGTAAAATAGCAATTTTTATTTCAAAGAAATACAATTAGTACCGCAAATTTTTTGTGTCTAAATCATTGTAAAACCTGCATTTTCTATAGGAATGTAAGTCTCATGGGATTGCCATTGGAAACGTTTCTTGTGATGGGATGGGATGGGACAAGTACACATTTGTATTTCCCATGATACAGTAGAATGTCATAGCAACTTCATTACGTTAGAGCTACCCTTAGTTTTTATACTTTTTACTTTTTAAGAGCTTTTTACTCTGATTTTTTCTTTATGTACTTGTGTCTATAATTTATTTTGTGGTGGAACACCGGATAAATAAATAAATAGATACACATAGCCTTTTTTTATATAAGATTACGTTTTGGTGCGTCACAGATTGTTTTAAAGTTAATAAAGTCAATAACATTTTGCTTGTCTCTTTGTACATGTAGTCCTATTATTAGACACTAACCCTAAACGTAATTGAACTATATTCCATATTAATATTATAATGGGAATTCTGTGGGATGGGATGGGATGGGACAGACATAATTTGCCATAAGATGGAACTGAAAAATATGTTCCATGGACAAGCCTGGTAAAACGATTATATTTTTTTTCCATCAGGTTAGTTTGATAAAATAAATTTGTATGACAAAATAAAATTTGAAGCGAGATAATGAAACATATAAATTATAATTTTATCGTGACTTACATTGTTTTGAAATCAAAAATCTTAACGGATGAACTTATAAAATTGCTCTTTTTGTCCAATGCTTCTATAGACTATTCATTAGTTTATTCATTGCCCATACCCAATTCAAAATCATTTTAAAACTCTTTAAATCATATTCGTAACTTAAATGATATTTACACTTCATATTTGTTTGCGTTTAATTGACTAAAATGTTACGGGCACCTAAATAAAACACAACATAAACACATATATTAAATTAAACCTCAACAGCAAACTATTATTTTTATCACAACTCAAAACTCAGCAATTGTCTGTATGTCGCTGCAAAAACCTCTGAACTAGAAACTTAACAACAATCACGCGTTGATTAGGTTGTCAGAAAAGCGTCAATGCTTACAACAAAAGCGCTTCAAAAAATATTTCAGGGCTTTACTATTAATACAATCTTATTTGTACTTTTTTATTAAAAAACTGTTCTTTTTATGCTTAAATAGTTGTTTCAGTTGTTTCAATTTTGGTTTTATCATGTAAACTACAAGTTATTGTGCGATATCTTTTATAATTTTGATGATTCTGATGAAAACAATCGTAAAAACTTTTTTTTGGTTTGCCGCATTCTTTTGTGTTACAGGAGCGGAAAGCAATATGAAATCACAAACAGTTATACTTAATAAAACTTTGATTCCTTTTATTTGCAAATGATAATTCAATTTTAGGTAAAAGTTTGATGACGTTTTTCTACTTCGATAGATCAAGTTGTTTTCTCTGGATTTACAATTTTTCGACAAATATTGTTTTTGAATCGTATGTATCTAAGCACTGCTTGACCCATTGTGAATAGGAGCACCCAAGCTGTATTTGAAAACAATGCAAGATATGAGATAAAAATGAAATTTAAAGCTGCTTGCTTAAACCACAAACAAAAGTGGGTTTAAGTGAAGTTCTCAAAGAAACAACCGAATATCAGAGGTGAGGGTTAAACCAAAGCTACGTTGATCGTCTTCACCATCAATACTGCGCTCCAAGCCTCCAACCCATTTGTCGTCGTGCATACGATGCTAGCTCGACTCGAAGAACTCGTTCTTGTTTTGTCGAACTTAAACTTGATCTCAAAAAATAAAATTACTGAACTTAAACTTGAGCTCAAATTCAAAACTACATGATTGCATGTAAATTCATTAAACGATCAATTTGGAAAAAAGAATGAATAATATTGAAATTTTACTTTTGATATTAAATTATCAAAGATTAAATACAATTGAGTTATCATTTCATATATGTTCTCTGTTTAACTTAAAATTATTAAATTATATTGTTTTATTTTGTGAATGACAGCCAGTTTCATTATTATTTTTTATTTTATTTATATCTTTTTTCTAGGTAGCCTTTCAATTTTTAAAGAAGTTTAAGATATTGTGTAAATAGGTTTAATCGAGCTATCAAATTTTACAGCATAAAATAGAACTCGTACTGGAACATAAATTAAATAAAAGTCTATCGAGTTCCGAGCACAGGTCAAAATTAATAAGTCATGTGATAAAATAAAACAAGCATAATCAAAACTTTAACACAGAGGATTTCAACCTTTTATAGTTTGTGTCCCCTTTTCATATACTCTCAACACCCGTAGTCCCCCTGCTTACAATATTGTTGCAAAAGGCTGGCGAAGACTAAAAAAACTACAGCAAAAGCTTCTGCTTGTGGTCCCCCGCATAATATCTCGAGGCCTCCATGGGTGTTGATCTCGTAGCTCCTTTGTAACAGAAAATCATAAACCTTTTAGAAAAGAAATTATTGTAGTTCTTTTTCTTCGTATGGAGTAGATGTTACTTTCCGGAGAACTCTTCAGATGTTAGAGCAATTATTGTTCAGCCAGGCAACTGTTTCCTCATCTATTGATTCAGACTTATCCCCTACTTAAATGATCAAAAATGGATAAAGATGTTATGATGTGGTCAGCGGTTTGTTTCTCCATGTCACACTTACACACTGCTATGGAAGCCATGAAAGTGGCGATTCTAGAACTCAGAAAGCGAGGGGGACCACGTTGGGGCCAAGGTTTATTAAGAAGGGGACGAGTGACAAAAGCATATGAGAGGAAAAATTGTAAATTTAAAGGGCCTTTGTCACCGGGTTTAAAAAAATAGGCTATATTTCAGGGGTGGCCAAACCTATACCATGTTCGAGCGGCATATCATAAATCCAAACTTTTAAAGAGCCGCAACACAAAAATCTAAAATCATGAATCTATTTACTCATTTAGTCATTAACTCTTTGTTCTGTAACGAAGCGTTGAGGTATCACTTGTGCTATGCTCTTATAGGGGTTGATAGTTTTGGTGAAGTTCTTCGTGCACTTGAATTGTTGAACATCGCATCTTGAAATTGTCACAATAATCTTTTCAATTATGTTTTGTATTGACTTCCGGTATTTTTCCGACAAAATAAGGTACTCATTTAGTCACTAATATTATCCTCAGATTTCCCAGTTTTCATCCCAAATTTATAGTTTTCTAAAAAAAAATGTTCATTCATTCATTCATTCATTTTTCACCCCAAATCGATCTTGTATTTATTTTATTTTCGCCCCAAAATCATGATGTTCTCTACAAAAAAAAGGTCGTCACATCAAATTGTTTTTAGATCTCAGATTTAAAACAGTCATATGCAGCCCTATAAGGTAATAATAATGACAAAAATGGCTAACACATCATAAGCTAAACAAGCTTGTTTAAACTGAGTAGACAAATCCGGGAGTCAAGCAAAAATATCAGGGGGCCATGGCCCAGCCTTAGAATCGCCCCTGAGCCATAACTCATCCGTTTAATGTAGAACTGAATAAACTGACGCCAGTGTGGAGGCGGTTAAGCCTAAATCAGGATGGTCTGGGTAGATACATTTCTAATAATTTGAAGTTGACATGGGAAATAAAAGTTGTTTTTTTGTTTTACTACTCTTTTGGGACAACATTGTAAGCAGGGGGCCACGGGTGTTGAGAATCTCTGGATAGAGGACACAAACAATTATTTTTTTTTTTTGCTTCTCTTAGCGCTTAAACGTGGAAAAAATATCAATAGAAAAAAAAGAATAATCTTGCCAATCCTCGTGGTGGACACGGGCCTTTCAACTGCCACTATACGAAGACTCTGGAGTGGTATGTTAAAAAATTACCTTACATAAAAGCGAGAAATTAATATTGAAAAAAATATAAACGAAATAATCAAAAATCAATGCAAATCATGCAGATAAAATTATTTAACGCAATATTGAGGCATGAAATAATAGAAAGCAACAAAAAATCATTTGATCAAAAATTTAAATTAGCTTTATCAACATAACTCTAAATGAGATTTTGGGAAACTTTATTGCTTTACTAAACGCTTAATATTAAGTTAAATTCACAATTTGGCAACTCTCAACGGCACATTAAAATTTTGTCAGTCTTGATCTGCAACGACTTTTTTTAATTTTGAGTTTAGAAAAGAACTGTACGCATAAGTACGTGCTTCTAAAAACTGATGACCATTTCAGAAGGTAAGCTCTCAAGTTTGAAAAATCTTCCTTTAACACATAAACAAAATATAATTCAAGCAACAGCTTGTTCAGATACATCGCTTTCAGTGTGTCATCACTCAGTAGCTTTATGAGTTCGAGTTGGAGTTCAGGGTTTGCAGAAATAAGTGTAACATTGTAGGGGATAGAAAAGATATCAAACTCAGGCTGGTTGCTTTTGATATCCTGAAATATAGGGGGTTGATTTTGTCAAACCGATTTGCAGGTCGCGCGAAATTCTTTCGCAAGCCACATGCAGCCCGTGAGCTGCATGTTTGTCACCTCTGTTATAAAACAAGCTAAAATTCAGGTTATGACCAATCAAATCTTAATTTTGAATCTAAATAAAACATATTTGTTGTTTATAAGTCTCATATATGCAACTATTTTAATCAAATAATACAGTTATCATTCTGAAATACAAGTATTGACACAAAAGTTCTGAGAGTAGTTTTGAATCCGTGCCCAAATTTTTAGAAGCGCGTAGATTTAAAATTATAGATAATTTTTGAGTCTACTTACTTTTTAAAGATGAAACGCATTTTTGGTTTCAATTTTTAAGTTAATTTGAAAAACACGGATTTTGTTTTGGTACCGGAACAGGATTTTTTAACAACGGATCTCAACTTAAATTTTTTAAACATGACAGTCCACAATAATTTTGGTCAATCATGCGATGAATTTTTTTAGTTTTGCTTGTTTTTATAAGATAATATTAAACATCCCAGCTTATCAAATGTACAATATATCACACAAATCAATAAAACCGCTTTACAACAAAACAAAAATAACGTTTACAAATGCAAATATGAGCATTTACAAGAATCAATGACAATTCTGTTGTCATACAATTTACATATAATTTACATAAAACTTTTCAGATTATATTTGCTTTTAACTTTGAAAGATAGAAAACCAAATGAACCAATGAAAAATTAAACAACGAAACAAAATACATAAACGAATCAATTTATTCAGGTAAATATTGAGATTTAACCTTTTTAGATAAAACATAAAAATCATGCCTTCTTTAATAAGTAAACGGCTTAGAGGAAATATTATTTACAAATTTTGAATAAAGCATCAATTAGTCTGTTTAACTTTATAAACAAAAATAACAAAATAAAACAAGCCTAAAAAGTCAATTACTCAAGCGCAAGAAAAGATTTTTTCTTTTTTTGATGACAGTCTTGGACAGAATGTGAGAGAGAATCATTGAAAACCCAACTTTTGTTCCTTTGGAACAAAGTGAAATCTTAGTAAAACGGGCGTTTTCTAAAAATTTTCTTAAAAACTGTAACAAAACCTAATAAAAAATAAAAGCACAAATAAACACTTCACTCAAAATAGATACATTTTTTAAAAAAGAAACACATTAAAATTCACTAAGACAATATTCATAAAAATAAACACGAAATGTTAACCCTGATTATAAGTTAATTGCATGTAATTCCAGTATCGGTTTTATATTTTTGTAACAGGTTCATTGTTTGCAATCAGAATTTTTAAACTTTCTTATAAATAAGTTGCGCTTTAATGTAAGGGCTAGACACGTTTTCAAATACTTTTGCATGTTTTCTCGAATAATAATCCAAATAATTAATTTCTTTTAGAACCTTGTAATCATATTGTAAAGCCGATCGACACAGATATTCATTTGTTGGAGTGCTAACAATGTAATTACATCCAGCTGTTCTTGCAAGACTCTCTGTTGCTATTCGGAGCTCGTTGACAATTCCGTTCCTGCGATACATTTTATGGACAGTCACCATTCCAGCAAAAAAGAGTTTATCTGTTTGTAATAAGTCAAATAAATTTACTGTTAAATCGTCAAAAAACTCTTTAATCTGTTCTAGTTCATTTGATAAAACCATTTGTTTATTTAAAATAAGTGGAACTAATGGTTTTCCTTTTTCTTGTACTCGATTCAGGGAAACTGCGATTAGTTTGTTTGTTTCTTTGTCAAATGCTCCGACAGACCAGCTTTGTTTTAAATGCATCTTGACTCTGTTGATATTAAACTGGTCAATTTCATATTTTTTCCATAACTTGTAATCTGCATTAAAATATTTTTTATCACCTGATGTTAATAATTTGACGACCTGAGTTTAAGAACTCTTGAGGAAGTCAGATTTTCATCCCAGTAAAAACTTTAACTACAACTACAGTAACTAGCAAGTCCACTTTCGCAGTTCACATGACTTATTTTGTCCAATGACGGCACGCAAGACAAAACAGCTGATTGATTGCTACAAGAACCGTAGTTACAAAGACTGGAAAGCAAATACAGTCGACCCCGCTTATTTTAAACAACATTTACGTCTCTTCGCCATTTTGAAAACAAAATCAAATAACAGCGTAACGAAGTGTGAAACCGTCAAATTCAAGACAAAAAGTGTGGGTTATTAAGCGAGGTTTTGGGTTTATAGGGCGAGTCTTTTATTACAGGAATAAATGTAGTTGTCACGAATAAGGCCCTTTTTGAAATGCAAAATACTCTGAGAATCATTTGTATCGCATTGTTTTATATTAATGCCAAGTCAACATAAGAAATATTCGGAATTTCGATTGATACATTCATTTGCTTGTGCCGTAATAATGTTAATTATTTTGTCTTGTTACTTTTCTGGTAAATTCTCATTGTTCCTCGGTTAATTTAGAATTTTCTAGCTCTCTCTCGTTTTTACTCGTATAAGAAAAAAAGTTCTAGAATGTCATGAGAATTGTATAAAAGGCAATGATTTTTTAAGTTATTCGTTCGAGAATGTAAATTCGAAATTCGAGATTTGTGATTCAGTGTAGAGTTGTAATTGTGAATTAGTGATTATTTGTAATTTCCGCTTGATAGAAATTGGAGTTTTCTTTATTGCTTAGCAATAAAGTTGAGATTTTATCTCTCTGTCTGTGAGTTTAGACAGCGGTTAAATTTGCTAAGTTATCGTAACAGAAATTAGATAGCCTGCTATCACTATTATTCGGCAAGATTAATTGTCGTAGCAAGGTTGAAGATTTGTTCGATCCACTGCTTTAACCCTTATTTACCTAGCCTGTTTTTTTCTGTTGACTACCTAAGGGGGGTCCTCGGAGAACCCTAAGTTTACATGTCCAATACGTTTAACAGACAATAGCTGCGCAGTTGATTTTTTGATATGTTGAAGAAAATTATTTTAGTTTAGTCAAATGTTTTTACTTTTAATATATTTGCTATTAGTCTCTTCTTATTTTGCATAAAGTTGAAGGTCCTCTAATTTTTGTTGTTTGCTTTTTTTGTGACATAGTCGGATTAGTCACAGTTGCTGCAAAAATAAATAAACATTTGGTGGTACAGAATTTGAAGATTGCTTGAAGTAAAAGATTTTTCTTCCCAAAGCTTTTCATCTGACACTCTTCAGGGGAAATCGTCAGAATGAAGTAGAATTGAAACCGAACTAATTTATAAAGGAAGAAAGTAGAGTTCTTATTGGCTGAAAGAGTCAACCAATGAGAGAAAAGATTAAGAAATTTTCAACGAGTATACGAATTCTTTTTGCTTACACAGAAAGGGATTGAGAGATTTAATGAAAGTCGCTTCAAGAGCAGAAAGGTGAAAGGAAGAGCGACCTCGAGCGAGAATAGAAAATTTTTCGTTGCTGTAATGGAGGGCACATTGGGCGTTGTCAAGAAGATGTTGACCAATAGCGGATTCGTGAAATTGTTGTGGGCGTATGTTGTTTTTGCAAGAGCGAGAAAGACTTTGGCGGTTGGCCGAGATACGAGGATTGGTGATGGATTTGGGAACGTGTTGTTTAATTCGCTCTTCTAGCCGTTGAGACGTGCGACCAACGTACCGACTATCGCAGTGGCACAAAAACTGGTAAATAACATTGCTGTGATGATGGGAAGGTAGCACGTCTTTCTTAATCGCTGGAAGGAGCTGTCGGGTGTTGAAAATAACACGTGGTTCGACGGAGAAAAAGCAGCGTTTCACAGCAGACGTAATCTGCTTTTCGAACTTCATCGAAACGCTTCCAATCCATGGGATGTGTAGGTAGACAGGGCACTTTTTTACTGTGTGGACCGGGTTAGAATTTATTTGTTGAAATTTTCGCTTGAAAGCCGAATTGATTACATGTTCCGGGTAGCCATTTTCCAAAAGGATTGAACGAATTTTGCCAAGCTCTTGGTCCAGTTTGCTTTTAGAACAAATCATAAAAGCTCTGTGAACGAGAGTACCAATTAGATTGATTTTCCGTTTCTGTGGACTAAAAGAGTTCCAACGTAGATATTGGCCAGTGAAGGTAGGTTTCCTGTATACTGAAGTGAGAAATTCTGAATCATGCCTTTCTACTAACACGTCAAGGAAAGGGAGAGAGTGATTAGATTCCTTTACAATTCGGCAAAATTTGTTCAATCCTTTTGGAAAATGGCTACCCGGAACATGTAATCAATTCGGCTTTCAAGCGAAAATTTCAACAAATAAATTCTAACCCGGTCCACACAGTAAAAAAGTGCCCTGTCTACCTACACATCCCATGGATTGGAAGCGTTTCGATGAAGTTCGAAAAGCAGATTACGTCTGCTGTGAAACGCTGCTTTTTCTCCGTCGAACCACGTGTTATTTTCAACACCCGACAGCTCCTTCCAGCGATTAAGAAAGACGTGCTACCTTCCCATCATCACAGCAATGTTATTTACCAGTTTTTGTGCCACTGCGATAGTCGGTACGTTGGTCGCACGTCTCAACGGCTAGAAGAGCGAATTAAACAACACGTTCCCAAATCCATCACCAATCCTCGTATCTCGGCCAACCGCCAAAGTCTTTCCCGCTCTTGCAAAAACAACATACGCCCACAACAATTTCACGAATCCGCTATTGGTCAACATCTTCTTGACAACGCCCAATGTGCCCTCCATTACAGCAACGAAAAATTTTCTATTCTCGCTCGAGGTCGCTCTTCCTTTCACCTTTCTGCTCTTGAAGCGACTTTCATTAAATCTCTCAATCCCTTTCTGTGTAAGCAAAAAGAATTCGTATACTCGTTGAAAATTTCTTAATCTTTTCCCTCATTGGTTGACTCTTTCAGCCAATAAGAACTCTACTTTCTTCCTTTATAAATTAGTTCGGTTTCAATTCTACTTCATTCTGACGATTTCCCCTGAAGAGTGTCAGATGAAAAGCTTTGGGAAGAAAAATCTTTTACTTCAAGCAATCTAAAAATAAATAACTACTACGTCAGGCAGTAATCTTGAAAAACACAGCAAGACGTTCAAAATGTTTTTTGACTTATCTTATGATTTTTGTACACAAAAAATGTACGAAAATCATGAGGTAAGTTAAAAAAAAATAGCCTGCTACATTAAAACTACCCATCGGATTTGCTCAAGTAAAATACCAAAATATTTAGAAATAAATTTTAGGAAAAGTCATAAAATTTTTGAGTTTTATCATCCAAACTTTACGAGTTATATTGTTTTTATACAAGGGCAGTTCCTTTGAGGACCTCCCTTAGGTAGATTAGGGTTAAACTATTTGAATTGAATACGCGACAGTAGTAATTCTAAAACAGACAGTTTTGGGCTTGTTAAGTGGGTGAGCTTATTAACCGTGGCCTTAATAAAAAGGGACTACTGTACCGATAATAATTGCAAAAAAATGAAAAGAAAGCCTAAGGAGAGCGAACTGAAAAACACACTTGAAGACTGCATGAGTTTCAGGTGTGGACTAAGCTTACCTTAGGATAAGACTGAAAAGATTTAACATGAGATTGAAGTAAATTTGCAATGTTTTTCAAAAACTTTATTTTGTGATTTATGTAGTTTTTTATTTCAGGTCTTCATTTGCTTTTAGGTTCACTGTGCAATGTAAATTCGCTTAACGATTAGCTCATCGCGCTGCTGAGTTCAAAAACTTCTATAGTTTTACTTAAAATTTTTGTCTATTTTCGGACTTTTTAAAAAGCTATGCAATGAGTCTCAAAAAACAAAAATATTCAGAAACCTACTTAAAGTCCGGGTTTACATTTACGATAAACAATGATTTTGATATACTAGTATGTGTACTTTGTCAAAAACCATTGGGAAATGATTCGATGAAACCAAGCCTTCTCACTCGGCATTTGGAGAGAGCTCATCCGGAATTCAAAGACAAAGAACTTGACTTTTTCAAGCATAGAGAATCAGTGTTCAAGAAACAATGCTTGGATAAAGGTGGCATGTTTTTCCAACAAACCAATGCTTTATTAAAGGCATCTTATTAAGTTTCTCTTATGATCGCCAAGCAAAAAAAAGCACATACTATTGGGGAAAATTTGGTCCTACCTGCTGCAAAAGTAATGGTACGTTGTGTCTTTGGAGATGAATAAGCTAAAAAAACTTAACTCTATCTCCCTGTCTAAGAATACAATCCAACGAAGAATTGAGGAAATGTCAGTGGATATTTTGCAGCAAGTGATTAGTGATATTTATAGATCGGAAAGTGAATTCAACTTGACGAGTCTACAGATGTAACAAACTGTGATCAGCTACTAATTTTTGTTCGATATGTAGGAAAAGAAGGCGTGAAAGAAGAGTTCTTGATGAATGCGGCATTAGAAGCAACAACTAAAGGAGATGATTTTAAATGGTGAATTCTTTTTTCAAGCAACATGGTTTAAAATGGGAAAATCTAAGGGGCTGCACAACAAATGGGGCCCCAGCTATGTTAGGACGAAAGTCTGGTTTTAGAGCTCGTGTCATGGAAGTAGCTCCTCATGTGAAATTTTTGCACTGCATGATCCACCGGTTTGCATTGTCATGCAAAGTTCTTCCTGCTGAATTCTTTGACGTATTATTACTGGTGATTAAGATGGTCAACAATATACAGTAAAAGGGAGTGCGCTAAACAGCCGGTTGTTTAAAATTCTCTGTGAAGATTTAGGTGCTGATCACAGTGTACTTCTATTTCACAGTGATGTGCGTTGGCTCTCCAGAGAAAATGTTACTAAATGTGTATATGAGCTTCGTAAAGAATTGCTGGGATTTTTCCAACAATCCAACAAATGTGAAACTCTTGTCACTTCCTTGAGGAATGATTTTTTTATTTTGATCCTTGCCTTCCTTGTTGATATTTTTGATGCTCAGAATATGCTAAACAAAAATCTCCAAGGAAAAAACCTAACAGTGTGTGAATTTATAGCTAAAGTCAAAGCATTTCTGGCCAAACTTCGATTGTAGAGGGGAAATATTTGCTCTGGCACCTTTTTCATGTTTAGGACAGTAACAGAATTTCTGTGTCAAAATCCCCAAATTGAAACCACAAGGTTCTCGGAATTGGTCACTGAACATCTCATGAAGTTGGAAAAGAAAATGTACGGCTATTTTCCAAGTCTTGGTGAAGACGAAGTTGAATATTTTAGGAATCCTTTCACCGCGAACGCTCAGATACTGCAGGCTGGGACAGGTATGCAAGAGGAACTGATTGAACTTCAACTTGATGGGTTTGCACGCGATGTGAACTCTGAGGAAAATTTGGGAGATTTTTGGTTTACGATGTGCAAGTCGTACAAAAGTATTGCAGAACCTGCTATTCAACCATTGTTGTTGTTTCCATCAACATGGTTGTGTGAATCGACATTTTCAATGATGCTTGGAATCAAATCAAAGTACCGATCACAGCTCAAAAAACCTGAACATGATCTTCGTTGTGCTGTTGCTAATGTTTCACCGCGTATTAATGAGCTTCTTGCTAAAAAGCAGGTTTATCCATCACATTAGCTAGGACTGCTGGGCTTATTCAGCCGATATATTGTTAGTTTGATTGTAGTGTTTGTTTAAGCTTAGATTACTTTGTTATGAAGAATTTTGTGTGCTTTGATTAGTACTAATTACGCAGCTTTTTCGTTTTAAACTAAAATAATCAATTTTAAAGATTTAGAAAATTTAGAGGGAATGTAATGGGTTGCCTAGCTATAAAAAATAAGTTGTGCGTTAGAGCAAGTTGAGCTTTGCAGCTAAAAATATGAGAAAATTCTTGGGGTACACGAGCGAATCTATAATTTTCCAAAGGGTACCCATAAACAAAAAGTTTGGGAAACCCCGATATACAGTAGAACTTATTAAATTGTTTGAAAGGATCCTTGTATGAATGATAAATTGACTTTATTTAATATTTTGTAAAAAACCTCATTTACTTTCTTTGTAAATTCGCTTTTCTATAAAAACATTTTGTGGCGCTTGCAATAAATTTTTTACCAATATTGATCCCAATTGTTTTATAGACTTTCATTTGACACTAAATCGACCAAACGCTTCAATTGAAGTATTTCGATTGTTTAACCGCCCGTATTTTCATCAGAGATCGCTGCATTCATCACCATCGAAAGATCGTCTTCACCATCAATACCTGCGCTCCAAGCCTCCAACCCATTTGTCGTCGTGCTCAATAAAAGAAAAGTTTGTGAAGAAAGTTGAAGAAAATAAAACTAAAAAAAGTGATTAGCTGTCACTAGCAGCTGATTTTTTTAAAGAATCATATCATGATAGACTTGCATACAAAACACTAAAGGTTGAGGTTGTAACAGCTATGTATAGTTATGATTTGCTATCTTCCGTTGCGTCCATATGGAAACATAAAGAAAATTGAAAATAGCTGAAATCGCCTTATCTTTTGCATTGTTGTTTTAATTATGCTACAAATGCAATAAAGTTTAGGCAATCACTAAAGATTTTAAAAACTTCCTGGCAATTTTTCAAACCAGATTTGAAAGAAATTAATATCTTTTTTATTGCAGTGTAAAGAGAGGTTTACAACATATTTTAAATCAAAAAACATGAGACAAATATTTTTGTCTTCAAAAAAAAAACCGCTACATTTGAACTTTATGATTTGAAATTTAGAAAAAAAGACTGCATAAATCTTGCATAAATCATTTTAATTTTAAATTTCCCATTACTCCGACACTTTTTTTTAATGAACACTACTTTTTAGAAACAAAAATTAAGATTTGCAATCTGGTCCAAGTGTGCCGCTAATTTCGAAAAGGTCCTAAAGGTGATGTATGCACAAAAAGGTTGAGAAAAAATGTTTTAAATGATACATCTGTCACATTGAAGTCAAATAAAGAAAACTAATAACTAATTTCTTATTTCTGTCTCCTTAAAACAAGATATCTCTGGCTTGTTAAATTCGTAAAAAATCATCAAAATATACATAGACCAAAGAAAAATCTTTTTAGAACCTTTTAAGATCTATAATTCCCAGTTTCAACATTAGTAGCATAAAATGTGCGGTTGGTTTGTTACTCTTTTTAAATCATAATTATTTATTGCTTTGGTAACAGACTTGAGTCTAATTAGCAAGCAAACAATTTTTATTTCTGATAATGGTACTGGTTAAGTATGCAGTCTACTTAATCCTAACCCTAACCCTATTCTAACCTACTAAATTAGATAGTAGACCGCATAATGATTGCAAACTGCATACTCATCGAGATGGTAGAGGATTAGGGTTAGGTAGACAGAATGCTTAACCAGTACCCTGACAAGTCTAAACTTAAGGAAAAATTTTTTGCAAAAATACGAATTGAGTTAAAACTTTTTTGAGACAAGCAAACTTGCTCTTTCGAAAGCATATTTTTTGATCTGTTTTAACTTTTTCATAAATAAGATCGACTAGTTTTGAAATGGATTGACAAAGAAATTGCATGTTTTATTGCTTTAAAAATTTTTTTACCTAGCTGCATTTGCGAGGGCACAGTTTAGTATCTATGTTCATAATTTAGGATTCATGTTAATACAGTGGCAATAATTTATTTTTATAAGGACGTCAATTTTTGTCTTTCTGGAAACTAATAATTTTTACTTAGATATATGCAAAGTCACGTAACGTATTGTTTTCAACATTATCAACTGGTTTTCGGTCATATCTTAGGAAAGTGCACTTCTTTTTTGTCATACAAAACTTGGGCAATTGAGAAGAGAAATAATTTTTAGAATCTACGTACTTGCAAATAACAGCAAGCACAATTAATCATTTTATAATTTATAATTGAAAATTTTTTTGGAAAGCTAAAAAAAGCAATGTTTTGGAAGCAACTATTACCTTTAATTTTATGGGTATTTAATTAAGATATTTAGCGCCGCTAGTGACGTTATTGTACAACGTAGTCACGTCACGTTTACCATACTGTTTCTTTTATTGCTTTGAATTGAGCACGTCTGTTGAAAAGCGGTTATATTGAAAATAAAAAATAAAATCAGTATTTTGTGTAAATAACAAATAAAATCAGTATCAGGAACTAGAGTTTATGCTGATTATTTTCATCAACATAAAGTTTATACAAACGTGTAAACAAAACAGGTTTCCAAGGAGAATCCTACGTAATACGAGTGAAGATAAATAAAGTTTAGTGAAAAAATAATTTTTTTTATTTTAGTTTTTGTAATTAACTAAATTTACGAACTTGATTTCGGATTGTTAAGAAACAACATTATTTCACAAAAAAACTGATTTTGAATCCTGAGAACAAAAAAGCTTTTTTTAAAGATTATAAATATATTTCAATTACATGAGCCAATATCTATAGTATTTCTTGTCTTTTTTATAGAACGCAGGTTGTAACATTAGATTATATAGCTGAAATTTATTTGTCAGAAAACATGTACAGGCCCCAAAAAAGCATGTAAAAACCAAATCAACATTTTGAATCGCAAGTGCTTCGTTCGAAAATACTTAGAACAAATGTGTTCAACAATCTCAAATCTTTTAAAGAAATTTTTACTTATTGAAGGTACTGCCACAACAAAATCATTAAAGATTTTTACAAATGTTTGTAAATTCGCGAATGTTTTAATCTTATCAAATCAAAAACTTGTTTTCACTTTTGACGTTAATTGGGTGTTTTTATTATTTTTTTGCTTTGATCTACGCTGAAAAGTTTTTGAAATTAAATTTAATCAATAAAAAAATCTCACATACACCAAATAACATTTAGTGGGTGGGGGGCAGCAGCGGACTTTATTGAAAAAGTTTGAAAAAGCGGACTTTATTGAAAATGTTGTTTTCAAAGCTACAACAAAAATTATTTCAGTAAACCAAGCATTGAACTCCCGAGCTGAAGTGTTAACATATTGAGGAAATAGTTTGATTTTAGATCGCTGCTGAGGTTCAAACAAAACACTTGAAAACAATAGGGGTTAATTGTTTAGAGACATAAAAGTAGCAAAAAAGACAATTGCAATGCCCGGTTGCAAAACTGATTTATTTTCTTTTTTCTTTTTTACAAATATACGTTTTACTAATATATTGTCTCCTGTTCTTCTTGTTGACATGTTTTTTTTTTCTTGACGTTTGTTAAATCAGTTTGTTGTTTAATTATGAGTTATTATCTGTTGTGGTCAAAACTAAAACATAAACAAATGAATGCTTTGTAATATAGCAACACAACCACAATATCATTATTTTATGCAAAGCCATTATCATGCCACAGTGTTTTTTCCACTATAAATTTACTATAATTTTGCATGTTCATTCAAATTATCATATTATTGTAATCACAATGCAAAAAGTTTAAACAAATCAAAAAAAAAGTTGAACGTCATTGACTAAAAAATTCTATCTAGGAGCAATAAAATTATCTAAAAACTCGTTGGTAAAATTTTGTTGTTTAGTCTCAATAGAACTGTGAAAAAATTAAACAAGGACTGATAAAACTTAGGCTTAGAATAATCATATTTTGGGATTCCTACACTCAAAAGTGCTCCTCATTGAGGCAAAAAGGTGGTGCAATTTGGAGGCATTTAGTACTGTGCCGATCTCATAACTTAAAAATTAAGGTTGTACTGCTAGACAAAAAGTGGAAGTGGAAGTTTTCAATTGAGACTTCAAGACCTTGTTTAGTCTTCACGTCATGGCCAACAAATATTTGTCAACACCAAATTTTCTTTAAAAACGTTTTTAAATCTTCCTTTTACTAAAACTATTAATACTTTAAAAGTTTAAAAATAAATTCAAGGGCAAGATTTTATAAATGACGGAAAGGGACACATCTTGTAAATTAAAAAAAAAACTGTTTTAAAATAATACAAAAGGATTTGGTGTATAATAAAGAATGAAGGCGCATTTACGCTGCTGCCGGTTTCAGTCGCTGCTTCAGCTGCGACCGCAAACATTCCATCGTAAACTGTCTGCACAGACCACTTTGTCTTCGTACGACCACTTGCTGCAGTAGATTAGTTGCAAAGCAGCAGTAGTTGAAAGTCCTTTGTAAGTGAAAAAAATGCTCATGTCAGCGCAAAAAACGCTTTGAAACTCATTAAAAGAGTGCACAATTGCAATAATTTTTAAAAAGAGTGACAATAAAATATTTTTTAGTATCATTTAAAAGTGTAATAGTTCTAAAAGTTTTTTAAAAAACTTACACATATGTTTTGTATTTTTTAATATTTTTTATCAAATATACCTTTTTTTAACTAAAATAATATACAAGTATATGTTTGATTGAATGATTGCTTGGTATTCTTAAAATTGTTAATTAATAACTATTCAGCAAAATTTTTCAATGACTAAAAAAGTAAACTTGTATTGTGTTTTAGAAACACATCTTCCGCCCAATTTTATAACAAACATTTAAAAAATATTACAGCTTTTTAAAAAATTTCACTTAAATTTATAAAAACTTCAAGCTTTTTGTTGTGCAAATGAGCTATCAGTCGATTGCTTTGTTGCAGTGCTCGTTTCAGGCGGAAGTTGCATGTTTTAGACGCAAGCTGCTTGGATTTTTGCTATTTGGAAAAAAATTGTTTTTGCTTATGCAGGCGTAAGCACAAAGAAGCAGCATATCTTGCGTCTGCGACCAAAAAAAATAAACAAAGTTTCGTTTTGGCTCAAGTCAAAACGAATGTATGGTGTAGACCAGAGTAGATCCGCCTTAAGTGTAGAAAAATACAAACTTATCAATCAAACGTTGATTACTTGATAATTTTTAATACAATGCAATAAATTTAATACAATGCAATATCAACATGAAAAAATATCTTATGTGAAAGCTACAACTTAAGATATAAACTGTATAAAAAAATTTAGAATAGCTTTAAATTAAACAATCTTCATTTACAAACTTCAATTTAAAATATATTCATATTACAGTTTAATCTGAAATATTTTGGTTGTTACAAAAAATGACAAGGTTTTGACTAATTCTTAATTATAATTGAAAAAATTTGTAAGATATGTTTTGCTAAACTATTTTGTTGTTCTCTCGTAATTTCTATTTGTTTCGCAATTTTCATCAACAAATGAAAAGGCTAGTAATCAGGCATCGTTATAAAACTTTCAATTGATTATAAATTCTATAGGCATTGAAGCATTGAATTAACTGTAAGACTTTTTTGAAGTCTTCAAAATCATTATTTATTGTTTTTTATATATGGAACCCAAGACCAGAAAAAGTACAATTATTTTTCATTTTTTAATATTATTTTGTAAAGTTAGTTTAATTTCATTTTATTAAATACTGCAATTGTCCCGATGCAAATCAAATAATGGCTGAAAAAACAAAAACAATGAATCACCAATAAATGCCTCAAAGCATAATAAAATTTAAGTAACAGAATATATGTAAAAGTATCAATTACAGCTACTTCAAAACACCAGAAGCTTTTCCTAAACTTTCATTTCAATAAAAGATTACTGCAAACAAGAAAACAATCAGATCAAAGCAATTCAATAAATTTCCAATGAAAAGCACAATTTCCATGCAATTGGCATTATTATGCATCACTCAAATACTACACATTGTTGAATGTTGATGATGCCTTTTTAAAACTTACAATCAATTCATAAATAAGTATTTGTTTACGCTTCACTGTTTTTTGAATCGTAAAAGGCATTTAAGGCATAACTATGTTCGCTACGAAAGTACCACTAAGTAAACATTAATTATAGCCTTGAGTTTTCTTTAAAAAAAGTACAAAAAAATTTATATAAAAATGCTTGGGAAAACTTAAAATAAAAGCCAATTATGATTTAGAAATTAGCATAAGAAAAGGTGGTACAGTGGGAAAAAATGTTTTCTAGAAAAATGTAAAAATTCTGACAATTCATAGTCGGTTAATCTTTCCAGCCATCCATCAGATGTTTCGTTTTGGTGTCTTTTTGTTTTTTTGAAGTACGAGACTAGCAGTTGCAACCGCAAAGGAGTTTTTAGACTGGAAAAGCTTAAGTAATGCATTTGAATGAATTTTGGTGATCATAAAAGTAACGCATAAAGCTGAAGCTGAAAATTCTTTCGTAATTAGTCGAGATATTGAAATATATTTTTCTAACTAAACTTGAATACTATGTTTGAGGGTATTCCACACCCAATTTTACGAATCATTGCCAAATTATAGGTAAAGACCGAAAAAAAGTCTTCATTTTCCATCTGTCTCGGAATTTTTAATTTTCGTCCGTAAAAAGTATTGTCGTGATTCATATATGCTGAAGGCGTAATTGCACCGTGTTTGCCTTATGTTCGAGCCTATGCTTTTATTTTATCACTCGTGCTCCGCTTCTCATAATATTTATCGTGTGAAATTTTGCGACAGTGTTTCTGTGTCCCAGGGTCGATGATTAGGATATTCGGTGACGCTTGCTATATATACTGACGTGGCTGTATACCATTTAGGAGACAGGCAACAAAATTATGAAGAACGTTACACCCCTGCTCTGGGACAGAAACGTGTTTTTATAATTAATTAACAAACTCTGTTTAAATAAGCTTTGCTTGTAATATTGTGTTAGGGTTAGTTTCAAAACCAAACCTTCTAATCCTAACCTTTTGGTGACCCCGACGTTTTTGAACAAAGGTAAGAAATAACTTTATTTTTTGTTTATTATTTTCTGTCTAGTTGTCCAATCTTCCGTAATGAATGGTAATTATTTCTTCATTGCTTTCGCTTTGTTATTTTAATGACCAGAAGGCAAAAAACTTCTTTAATAAAGTCTTCAAAACCTTATCTTGTAAATACTCGTAAAACTAAGCGAGACGTTGATTTGACGCCTATTTGGAATACTCTTGTTTTTCTTGTTTAATATATCCACAACTTTGCTTCTTATTATAGAAGATGTATTATCAGATAAGTTCTTTAAACCTAATAATAAAACTTTTCTTTCATCTTCTGATAAATTTTTATTAGAAAGGTTAACAACCCAATTATCTTTGTTTCTCATGTTACCATTGATCATTTTTTTATTTGAAATTTTCATCTCGTCATACTTCTGTTTAAAATCTTGCTTCAATTTTGCAATTTTCTCTTTATAATGCTTTATTAGTGTGTTATAGAGTTTATTAGCAGTAAACTCTACATGTTTTAAAATCGATTCAAAGTTAATTACGGAATTATTTAGTAATTCTTCTCTAATGTTCTCCATAAACTGTAGACTTTTTCTTATCCAAAAGTGTGATTCATTAATGCGTAATTTAAGACAATTAAAACCAAATTTTTCCGCTAATTTTCTTCCTGCCCTAGTGTTTATAGGAGATTTTATCATTAAGCTTCTTGTTAAAATATTTTCTCTCAAACACGAATGATTAAAAAACAGATGCGCCCTATGCCTTGCAATCCTTTTTCCTTGGGATATTAAGCTTCTAATCAACTTCAATACACCAGAACCATGGCGGTTTTTGATGGCTTTGTAATTAATATAAACACTGTTACCAGGGATATTACTTATTTTAAAATTCATTGTTGTTCTGGTAAAATCAGGAACATAAACGTGATTTGAAACCGATTAATTTGGCTAAACTAAAAGAAGACGATTTGAATAAAAAAACTGCATTGGTTAAGCATTGTTTTAATTGTGAACATAGGATTGATTTTGGTAATTTTGAAATATTGGATTATAACATTGACTATGATAAACGCAAATTTTTAGAATCATTATATATTAATAATACAAAAAATTCAATAAATGATAAAGATCGTAATGTTTTTCCAAAAATATATAGCAATATAAAAAATCTCAACTAATGTGGGTTTTCAACCTGTTAAATTTGTTTCTTTTGCACTAAGTAATTATGAAATCGTTCTGTATGTTCGCTTCTCACCTTGTGTTTGTTGGTTTGTGTTTTTAACTTCTTGGTTTTTTAAATACGGTGCGCGTTGTGTTCTGCTTTTACCTGAAGAAGTCCGCCAGATGCAACGGACGAAACGTCGTTGAGTTTTTCTTGAATAAATATTACGCCTTTTGTATTTGTTTAAGTTTTACTTCCTCTGATTTTACCAGAAGAACAATGAATTTTAAAATAAGTAATATCCCTGGTAACAGTGTTTATATTAAACTCACATATTAATGATCTCTTAAAAAAGTCTTCAATTTCATTGGACATCTAATTTCACTAATTAGGTTTATGGAGTCTTTTCTCAGAAACAATTCTTTCTGTATTTATATTTAAGCCTAATAACGTGAAATTTTCTACGATATCCAAATTTTGCGTTTCTCACAATCTCTATCTCCGGTTTCTGGATCGGTCTCTCAGTGACTCTCTCTAGGTGTGTCAAGAGCTACAGCAAGATGTATATGCATTCGCGGCGAAGACTTTGGCGGACGAACCAAGCAGAATAAATAAAGTAAATTAAAGCTGAGCCTCGACATTCCAAAAATTAGAGCAAGACACAAAGCAACTCACCAAATACAAAGAGCAATTGTTTTCATAATCAAATTGCATGCAGTTAGTCTTAATTTTGTGATACTTCAAAACAGGGGTTCTCAATCTTTTTAACACCGTGGCCCAAAACACTTGAAACGTATTTGTTGCTACCCAATTTTCTAGTCTTCACTCTCATTCAGCATCCAATTTCACGAAATTATTTCTAAATTATAGGTGAAGACAAAAAAAGTCTTCATTTTTAATCTGTCTCAGATTTCTTGATCTTCGTCCGTAAAAAGTATTGATCTGTAAAAGAAGACTTCAATTTCATTCCACACCCAATTTCACCAACTCGTTTTTTGTCAATAAAAAACCAGCCTCGAAAAAAATGATTTAACACTTTTTCACACCATTTCTGTGTGGCGCATCTACAAAAATTTGTTGTGGCCCACCAGTGGGCCATGGTCTACTGGTTGAGAACCTATGATTCAGATAGTTTGTGTCTCATGTAGCACTTATAGCTTAGGTTTAACATCCGTTTCCACTACCAGCGTGGAATGAAACATTCTTTGTTTTTTTTTGATTTTTTTACTTTTTTTCGCGCTTAAGCGCTAAGCAAAGCAAAAAATTAATATTAGAAACAAAAAAAAACACTCCATTCCACCCCCGTAGTGGAAACGAGCCCTAAGCATGCGAACTGACAGAAGCGCAGAAAAAATGTTTGATTGAATCGCTCTCAGAATTTTAAATATTACAACTAGATTCAAAATATTGATTACTCAAATTTGTTTTATTTTTAAGGTTTCTTTTTTTCTTTTTGTTTAGATTTGTATTTCGCTTGTATCCAGTGCTGCTTCTAAGGTGCGCAATGTGCACAATGCGCAGTGCCACGACCATTTTCGCGGTTTTGCGCTCTAAAAAAGCTTCAATTTTACTACTGATATAAAGATCACTATCTTTAAGGACGAAAATCAAGAAATTTGAATCAGATTCAAAGTAAAAGCCTAAAAACACTGCTTGCATTTCTTTTTTCTGCACTCCTATTTTTAAATTAATATTACTTAGTTGTATTTTATTGAGATTTGTAAATTAGTTTTGAGTGATTTTTTTCCAAAGCGCTGTTATACAGAAATATCTGCAGCAAGTTGATTCGACGTCAGGGACTTTTCCTCAAGGCTTAAAACAGCAATTGTATCTATCGATGCGAGAAAAAAGCGAGACGCGACATTATATACGCACCGTAACTCGGATGCCGAAAATCTAATTCAGCACTTCACAGGCTAAAAGATTTTTTAGTCTAACTATCTATGAAATTTTAGGGCGGAAGAGTGACTTTTGAACCAAATGATTATGTGATTTTTGGTTCCCCAATAAAGAAAGTGCGTTGGTATAATCGAGTACACAATAAAAAAACAAAAATATCTGTTTTTTAAAAGTGTTTATGCTATACGAACGGCTGTTTTCTCATTGATCGCGATTTTGACAAGTTGTTCCCAAAAAAGTCAAGACAAAAAACTTTGATGACAAACTTTCTTGTCGTTATTGTCAAAATTTTTTATCATTAACTATCTCTTATAGTAATTGTTTGTATTTTTTTGGCTCTTAACACTTTTAAAACTTCTATAAGTATCTTTACATTTTGTCTTGTATATTTTTGCTGGAAAAGACCTTATATTAATTATGATTATGATAGTAGTCTACATCAGGGCTTCTTAAACTTTTTTGTACTGCAACCCCATTTTAAAGAAATAAATTTTTGTGCGACCCCACTATGTATAGGCTAATTTTACGTTAATTTTTTTCTGTAGAAAACGTCGCGTGTGCATGAAAAACCATTTAATAATGAGAAATGGAAACAATAACTTAAAGCGAATTAACAAAATTACAAAAACAGACTTTATTTAATAAACATTATTGTTGTGCTTTTTTATTTTTCTTCGGATTTACAAGTATTTAAAACGCAGCATTTAAATTGTAAAATAAAGCTTAAGGCGCGGTAATTATTAAAAATGGAAACAAAATGAATTACACGAGGCAATAAAAAGGAAACGCGGTAGCTCGCGCTTAAACGAAGTATGAAACGCGTCCGAGTTCGATACACGCTAAAGTCGAAATACGCAACAATTATCAAGCACATTTAATAGGATGGAAAAATTACTTTATATTCTTTTACAGCTACATTATCAAGATAAATGAATAGTTTAATTTTTTTGCATGCAGCTTTAAAATTCAATCTTGGCTTTAGACCGGTGATGGCCAACCCGCGGCCCTTTTGAGGTTTCTGTGCGGCCCAGTTGACATATACTAATCCAGGGGTGGGCAGACTACGGTCCGCGGTATAGATGTGGTGATATGCACTCGCTTTGAACCGTAGTTGGATAGAATTATGTCGGAAATAACCGATTTTATCATGTTAATACGGAATAACGATCGAACTAGACATCAAATTGAAGTGAAGACCTTTTGTTTTTTGTTTTTTTAGAGATCACAACGATTTTGGGAGAAATATAGCAAAATTTAGCATTAAGTAGAAGTGAAGACTTTTTTTTTTTTTTTTTTTTTTTTAGGGATCACAACGATTCTGGGAGAAATATAGCAAAATTTGAAATCAAATCGAAGTGAAGACCTTTTTTTAGAGATCGTTCTTGACCCTCGGTCACTTTCACATTATCAACCTGGCCCTTCTAGAAAAAAGTTGGGACACCCCTGTACTACCTACAACCGAATTGCGGCCCGCAGCCAAATTTTTGGATAAAAATTTTACTAATGCGGCCCGCATACGCTCACAAGTTGGACATGCTTGCTTTAGACTCAATAAGTAATTTTTTGGCTTTTGTATCTTGCTGTTCTCTTGATTGCCCCACACGACTTACCTTCTGATCACGCCACCTTACTACGTACTTTATGACGCAACAATGGTGTAACGACAGTTCACCTTTTTTTAGTTTTTGATTGTCAATAAATATTATTGTAAAAAAAAATTTTAAGAGAACAAAAAGCCAATTCGTTTTGCGACCCCAAATTTTTTACGTGACCTCATTTGGGGTCGCGACCCACAGTTTGAGAAATTCTGGTCTACATGATCCATGAAAGTAGCAAAGTTGTCAAACTAACTTAAGTGGAGAACTTATACGCGATAGACTAATTAACACTACAACACTACCGGTATATATTAGATATTGTTAAACTAAGGGTTGTAGTTCGAGGCTACTTCTATGTATTAATGACTTATTTATTGACATGTTAGTAGCCAGCTTAGCCTACTTGACTCTATCTTATCTTATTTGCAAACTTTTACGAGTGCTTTTGTAACAATTGAACTTGAACTCGACTTTGTAATAATTTATGAACTAAAATCGAAGTTAAGCTTGAATCTAGACCAGGGGTGGACAATTGTTTTTTGTCGCATTGCGGCCGTGGAAGCTAATTGAGGGCCGCATTTAGATGTTGAATTTGTTCGCGGGTCGCAAATTACGCTATTTTTCTCCCAAAATCATGGTGGTCTCTAAAAAAAAAAAAAAGGGTCTTCGCTTCAATTCGTCTCCGATTTTCATCATTTTCTCATCTTCAGCCCGACATAATTCTATGCAACTGTGGCTCAAAGTGAGGGTATGTATTTTTTAAAAAGAGCTCCGCGGGCCGTAGTTTGCCCACCCCTGATCTAGATCGATCGAGTTGCAGTTTTTGCAACTGCTTATCTGTATAAAACTTATAGGTAACATGTCCTTATAAACTGCTCTATAAGCTGAAAAAACGACTTGTTTTAATCACAAAAGTATTTTTTTAAATAGTAAAGTAACAATTTTGTGTCACACAGTGTTTTACGTGTAGTGACCAGCCTAAGTTTTTTCACGGATAAAACAAAAACGTGCACTTTACGAGTTTGGCTTTTTAAAAAATAATTAGTGGAAGTAACGATTACATAAAATGGACAAACAAAGTTTAAAATTTCGTTAATTGACGAGTTATCTTTATCACTTAAATTAATTTATGAAACGATAGTTTATTAAACTATAATTTATTTAATTCATGCAACGCTTTGATCAAGTAAAATAGCAATTTTTATTTCAAAGAAATACAATCAGTAGGGCAAATTTTTTTGTGTCTGAATCATTGTAAAACGCAGTATTGTCCACAGGAATGTCATTCTCATGGGAAACGTCCCATAGGATGGAATGGGATGGGACAGCACACATTTGTATTTCCCATGATAAAATAGCCATGTCATAACAACTTGATTAAGTCAGAGATACCCTTATTTTTTATGCTTTTTACCTTTTAAGAGATTTTTTTTCTCCTTTTCATATACTTGTATCTATTATTTATTTTTTGGTGGGACACCGGATAAATAAATAAATACACATAGTCTGTTTTTATATAAGATTACGTTTTGATGCGTCACAGATTGTTTTAAAGTTAATAAAGTCAATAAATTTTGTCGTTTTGCTTGTCTGTTTGTACATGCAGTCCTAGTTTTTGCACTTAATCTAAACTTTCATTAATTTAATAATTTAATAATTTTAATTAAACTGTATTTCATATTAATATTATGATGGAAATCCTGTGGGATGGGATGGAACAGGCATAAATTGCCATGGGATGGGATGGGATGAAACAGAAAAATATGTCCCATGGACAAACCTGGTAAAACGGTTCCAAGTAGCTCATATGTTTTCCCATCAGGTTGGTTAGATAAAATTAATTTGTATGACAAAATAAAATTTGAAGCGAGATAGTAAAACATAAAAATTATAATTTTATCGTGACTTACATTGTTTTGAAAACAAAATCGTAACGGGCTCATTTTGTCAAATATTTCTGCGCACTATTCATTAGTTTATTCATTGCGCAAAGCCAATTCAAAATCATTTTAAAACTCTTTAAATCATATTCGTACTTTTTTTATAAAACAATTGTTTTTTTATGCTCAAATAGTTATTTCAGTTGTTTCAATTTTGATTTTATTGCGTAAACTGTAAGTTACTAAACGACATCGTTTATAATTTCGATGATTTTGATGAAAAGAATCATAAAAACTGTTTTTTTGCTCTGCCACCTTCTTTTGTGTTACAGCAAGGGAAAACAATATGAAATCACAAACAGTTATACTTATTAAAACTTTCATTCCTTTTATGTGCAAATGATAATTCAATTTTAGGTTAAAGTTTGATGACGTTCTTCTACTTCGATAAATCAAGTTATTTTCTGTTGATTTACAATTTTTCGACAAATAATGTTTGCGAATCGTATGCATCTAAGCACAACTTGACCCACTGTGAATAGGAGCACACGAATTGTATTTGAAAACAATGCAAGATATGAGATAAAAATAAAGTTTAAAGCTGTTTGCTCAAACCACAAACAAAAGTGGCTTTAAGTGAAGTTTCAAAGAAACAACCAAATATCAGAGGTGAGATTGAACCGAAGCTATGTTGATCGTCTTCACCATCAATACTGCGCTCCAAGCCTCCAACCCATTTGTCGTCGTGCTCAATAAAAGAAAAGTTTGTGAAGAAAATTGAAGAAAATGAAACTAAAAAAAGTGATTAGCTGTCACTAGCAGCTGATTTTTTTAAAGAATCATATCATGATAGACTTGCATACAAAACACTAAAGGTTGAGGTTGTAACAGCTATATATAGTTATGATTTGCTATCTTCCGTTGCGTACAAAAAGAAACATTTAGAAATTAAAAATAACCTAAATTGTCTTATATTTTGCATTGTTGTCCTAATTATGCTACAAATGCAGTAAAGTTTAACCAATCACTAAAGATTTTAAAAACTTCCTGGCTATTTTCCAAAGCAGATTTGAAAGAAATTAATATCTTTTTTATTGCAGTGTAAAGACAGGTTTACAACATATTTTAAATCAAAAGAACATAAGACAAATGCTTTTGTCTTCAAAGAAAAACCGCTACATTTGAACTTCATGTTTTAAAATTTAGAAAAAAGGCTGCATAAATCTTGGCCTGCTTTTTTACGTGCTTCACATTACTTGCCGCAATTTTTTTTGTTTAGATGAGACGAAATCGCGGCTGCAATAAGCTCAATTGTATTAAGTTTTACGATCTTTAATCTTGACCAATTAAAAAAATTCATATAAAGCATACATTTTTTCATAAACAGTTTTGTGACTGAAATAAATTGTTATTATTAAGCCGGGGTGACGAACATATTTGTTGTGTCGGGCCTCTTTGCCTGTTCCAGCTGAGTAAATGTGCCGCACAAGTTTTTAGTCATACTACAGTATAAAACCTTTCTTCTATAATGTAAAAAGCAAAAACGGGCCTAACAGGTTATGTCAAAAGCAGGGATGCTAGCTCGACTCGAAAAGCTCGGTTTTGTTTTGTCGAACTCAAACTTGATCTCGAAAAATAAAATTACTGAACTTGAACTTGAGCTCAAACTCAAAAATATATGATCGAATGTAAATTCATTAAATGAGCAATTTGGAAAAAAGAATGAATAATATTTGAATTTAACTTTTAATATTAAATTCTGAAAGATCAAATACAACTGAGTTATCAATTTATATTTGTTCTCTGTTTAACTTAAAACCATTAAATGATATTGTTTTATTTTGTTAATGACAGCCAGTTTCATTATTTTATTTTATTTTATTTATCTCTTTGTTGTAGGTAACCTTTCAATTTTTAAAAAAGTTTAAGATATTGTGTAAATAGGCGTAATCAAGTTTTCAGTTTTTACAGCTTAGAATAGAACTCGTACTAGAACATGAAATTAAATAAAAGTTTATCGAGTTCGAAGCACAGGTCAAAATTAATAAGGCACGAGATAAAATAAAACAAGCATAATCAAAACTTTTGCACAGTAGTTTTCAACCTTCTAAAGTTCGTGTCCCCTTTCCAGAGACTCTCAACACCCGTGGCCCCTTGCTTACAATATTGTCCCAAAGACTGGTAAAGACTTAAAAAAAAATCTACAGCAAAAGCTTCGGCTTGTGGTCCCTCGGAAAATGCTTCGTGGCCTCCATGGGGTCTGTCTTGTAGCTTCTTTGAAACACAAAAATCTAAACCTTTTAGAAAAAAATTATTGTAGTTCTTTTTCTTCGATTGGAGTAGATGGCACTTTCGGGAAAACTCTTTAGATGTTAGAGCAATTATTGTTTAGCCAGGCAACTGTTTCCTCATAAATTGATTCCAGACCAATCCCTTACTTGAATGATCAAAAATAAAACAGGATGTTATAATGTTGTCAGCCGTTTGTTTCTCTAGGTCACACTTACAGGCTGCTGTGGGAGCCATAACCAATCCGTTCACTGCAAATCGGAATAAACGAACGCCAGTATGGAGGCAGTTACGCTAAATCAGAATGGTCTGGGTAGATACATTTCTAATAATTTGGAGTTGACATCGGATATAAAAGTAGTTTTTTTACATAGTAGAAACCTTTGCTAAAGATTTTTATTTAGTCTTCACCAGTCTTTGGAACAATATTGTAAGCAAGGGGCACGGGTGTTGAGAGTCTCTGGAAAGGGGACACAAACTATAAAAGTTTGAAAATACGCTGCTAAAGGTTTGATTATGCTTATTTTATTTTAACTTACACTTCATTGATTTTAAATGCAAACTTGATAGATTTTTATTCAAATTCAAGTTCGAGTCGTTGGCCTTCTAGCTGTCAGTTTTGGTAAGTTGGTAACTGAAGTGATGAAATTGCTTACGTGAACAATGACAACATCGGAGAGCTTTTGGGCCGGTAATAAGATGGACCTTCGGCTCCGGAAGCAAAGGAGAAAAAATCATTCAACAACAGTAATAAACAACAAACAAAAATAATAAAAACCCAGTTTGGCACCTAAAACCGTTTCTACTGCGAGCGTTGGTAGGACTGTTTTTGCTTGTTTTATTGCTTCTCTTAGTGCTTAAACGCAAAAAGAAAACATTAATAAAGAAACCAAGAATAATCTCGCCAATCCTTGTGGTGGACACCGGCCTTTTAACTGCCACTATACGAAGACTCTGGAGTGGTATGTTAAAAATTTCTTTACATAAGAGCGAGAAATTAAAATTGAAAAAAATATACACGGAATAATCAAAAATCAATGCGAATCATGTAGCTAAAGTTATTTAACGCGGTATTGAGGCATGAAATAATAGAAAGCAACAAAAAATCATTTGATCAAAAATTTAAATTAGCTTTATCAACATAACTCTAAATGAGATTTTGGGAAATTTTATTGCTTTAGTAAACGCTTAATATTAAGTTAAATTCACAATTTGGTAACTCTCAACGGCACACTAAGATTTTCGTCAGTCTTGATCTGTAAGGACTTTTTTTAATTTTGAGTTTAGAAAAGAACTGTACGCATAAGTACGTGCTTCTAAAAACTGATGACCATTTCAGAAGGTAAGCTCTCAAGTTTGAAAAATCTTCCTTTAACACATAAACATAATATAAATCAAGCAACAGCTTGTTCAGATACATCGCTTTCAGTGTGTCATCACTCAGTAGTTTTTTGAGTTCGAGTTGGAGTTCAAGGTTTGCAGAAGTGGATGTAACATTGAAGGGGATAGAAAAGATATCAAACATATCCTGAAATATAGGGGGTTGATTTTGTCAAACCGATTTGCGGGTCGCACGAAATTCTTTCGCAAGCCACATGCAGCCCGTGAGCTGCATGTTTGTCACCTCTGTTATAAAACAAGCTAAAATTCAGGTTATGACCAATCAAATCTTAATTTTGAATCTGAATAAAACATATTTATTGTTTATAAGTCTCGTATATGCAACTATTTCAATCAAATAATACAGTTATCATTCTGAAATAAAAGCATTGACACAAAAGTTTAGAAAGTAGTTTTGAATCCGTGCCCAAATTTTTAGAAGCGTGTAGATTTAAAATCATAGATAATTTATAAGTCTACTTACTTTTTAAAGATGAAACGCAGTTTTTGATTTCAATTTTTAAGTTAATTTGAGAAACGCAGATTTTGCTTTGGTACCGGAACAAAATTTTTTAACAACGGATCTCAACTTAAATTTTTTAAACATGACAGTCCACAATAATTTTGGTCAATCACGCAATGAATTTTTTTTAGTTTTGCTTGTTTTTATACGATAATATTGAACATCACAGCTTATCAAATGTACAATATATCACACAAATCAATAAAACCGCTTTACAACAAAACAAAAATAACGTTTACAAATGCAAATATGAGCGTTTACAAAAATCAATGACAATTCTGTTGTCATACAATTTACATATAATTTACATGAAACTTTTCAGCCCATATTTGCTTTTAACTTTGAAAAATAGAAATCCAAATAAACCAATAAAAAATTAAACAACGAAACAAAATACATAAACGAATCAATTTATTCAGGTAAACATTGAGATTTAACCTTTTTAGATAAAAAATGAAAATCATGCCTTCTTTAATAAGTAAACGGATTGCAGGTAATATTATTTTCAAATTTTGAATAAAGCATCAATTAGTCTGTTTAACTTTATAAAGAGAGTTAACATACGAACTACCCTAAAAAATAAACAAAAATAACAAAATAAAACAAGCCTAAAAAGGCAATTGCTCAGCTTGTTAGCGCAAGAAAAGTTTGTTTTTTTTTTTGATGACAGTCTTGGACAGAAAGTGAGGGAGAATCATTGAAAACCCAACTTTTGTTTCTTTAGCACAAAGTGAAATATTAGTAAAACAGGCGTTTTCTAAAAATTTTCTTAAAAACTGTAACAAAACCTAATAAAAAATAAAAGCACGAATAAACACTTCACTCAAAATAGGTACATTTTTTAAAAAAGAAACACATTAAAATTCTTTAAGACAATGTTTATAAAAATAACCATAAACCTTTGTAATAAGCACAAAATGTTAACCCTGATTATAAGTTAATTACATGTAATTCCAGTATCGGTTTTGTGTTTTTGTAACAGGTTCATTGTTTGCAATTAGAATTTTTAAACTTTCTTATAAATAAGTTGCGCTTTAATGTAAGGGCTAGATACGTTTTCAAATATTTTTGCATGTTTTCTCGAATAATAATCCAAATAAGTAATTTCTTTTAGAACCTTGTAATCATATTGTAAAGCCGATCGACACAGATATTCATTTGTTGGAGTGCTAACAATGTAATTACATCCAGCTGTTCTTGCAAGACTCTCTGTTGCTATTCGGAGCTTGTTGACAATTCCGTTCCTGCGATACATTTTATGGACAGTCACCATTCCAGCAAAAAAAAGTTTATCTGTTTGTAGTAAGTCAAATGAATTTACTGTTAGATCGTCAAAAAACTCTTTAATCTGTTCTAGTTCATTTGATAAAACCATTTGTTTATTTAAAATAAGTGGAACTAATGGTTTTCCTTTTTCTTGTACTCGATTCAGGGAAACTGCGATTATTTTGTTTGTTTCTTTGTCAAATGCTCCGACAGACCAGCTTTGTTTTAAATGCATCTTGACTCTATTGATATTAAACTGGTCAATTTCATTACCTTTTAGTTGAAAGAAATTGTCAAAAAGATCTTGTGAATAATGTTTTACAATCAAATCCAAAACATCCGTTAGATCTTGAAACGTAAGTGTTTTTATTTCAATCATATTTAGAGTCTTTAAAAATGGTTGTTGCTCGTAACAAAAATTAAAAAAATTTACACCAATTAATGATAGGCAACAAATGTCGCAAAGCTGTTAAAGAATTTTTTTTACTTTGTGCTTGCAAATAGAGTTTGGATATGAATTAAGAATTACAAAACCGATCTTTTATTTATCTGATGTATTACTTAGTAATAGTAAATACAGGCAACACCTGCTAAAGAATACAATCTTAAATTAATTATATGGCATTAACTTAATGTCGATTTGATAGAACAGAAAATCTATCTCTTTTTATAAATATTTTCAAAATCATCTACAAATTGCTTAAATTCGTTTTTTAGAAAACTATTTCTAATACATTTCAATTTCGATATTGCAAAACAAATTATTTTTTAAAAAACGTTCAGTGCCGAATTTAAATAAGAATTTACAAAATTCACAAATTTCAATTTCATTATTAATTTCTGGTCTAACTGATGGTACTATTAGCAGGACGGAAAGCTTTTTTATTTATTTCAAATCAAATTGTTTCAACCTCTATATCAGGGCTAAAAAGGGGTTAGCCGTTTAATTTGATATTAAGGTTGCTGACCAAGACTCGCTAATGCATGTTCGTTGCTGCTTTCTGTCTTAATAGATTCTTTTTGTACATTATATTTGGTTTTCCTTTTTGTTTATTGCGTTTGTATTAATAAAAAATAATACATTCTTATTCATATATATATATATAAATACAATCCTGTATAATAAGTGCCATAGGATCCTCACAGTAGCATATTTAGACAAGGGGCATAGTGCCATGGCTTGGAGATCACTAATACGTAGGCTTAACATACGTCCCGATTTTGGCAGCACAGCACTTTTAGTATCATGACTTTCCCTCTTGGGATCACTAATTAAACACAAACGAGAGAAATCCCATCAGAAATTGAAGACAGATTTCATGTGTAGACCCCCCTTTATATTTTTTTCAAAAATCACTAGTTTTTAGAGACGAAAGCATTGAAATCCAAGACAGAGAATAAAATAAGAAATCGGACACTGATCAAAGTAAAGGCTTTTTTTTTAAAGAAAAAAATTTTTTGTGACGAAAATCATGAAATCCAGGACAGATTCAAGGTGAAAAACTTTTTTTCTATCTACCAACTAACAAAATTTTTCTGCTAAGCATATTTGATTGTGATTGAATGGTCTCCCATTTCAAAAATATTCGGTACGCCACTGGATTCACAAAAATTGCTTATGATCAAAACAAACAAACCTATTGAATGTTTCGTAAAAGAAACACAAAATAAAATTTTTGTCAATTATAATTTGAAAATCGAGTCGCCAAAATTTTGTCATTAATTTAAGCTTAATTTTATCTATTCAAAAATAAGTAAAAGAAGTACTGTTATAAATCTTTTTTACACTTTCAGTTCTAATAGATCTTGCAATATTTCTATTTTTTGCTTAAAACTTTAAACGGTCGCATTATTTAAGCAGTTTTAAACAATGAAAGGAAAAAGGTGGGGGAGAGGAGAAAACAACTTTTTTAAAATTACATACTATTAATTAGCTTGAAGCAAAATATTTTGATTACAATGCACAGGAAACTGTTGAACAAGTTAAAATAGTTTAATATGAAACTATTACGAAATTTGATTCCTCATATAATTTAATTTTGTTGGAAAACAAAATGAACGCGTCATAGACGTTGACTTCAGTTTACGGCTTACAAATTAAACTTGTGACTTGTTTTAATTATTGAGGCCTTGACATAGACATAATTTTACAAAGAAATTCGTCTGTTTCGTCATCTACATTTTCGTTAAATCGGCCTTGTTTAATCCAATGTTTTTTCCTTTTTTTGTTATTTTATCCCTTTATCAAACTAGACTGTCAGAATTATTCCTGAACTGAAATATTTGCAAATAGAAAATCCGCTATAAACCAAACCCTACTGTTAGCTTAAGATTGTTTTGTCTTTATTGTAATCACGTTTTTACTAGTTTAGATTGATTATAAAAAAGTACTTTAGTCGGCAGCTTGATTGAGTAGTTAAAGCACTGTGCTAGTGATTACCATGGTCACAGTTCAAAACTCACTGGCGTTTTTCTGTTGTGTTTTCGGGAAAGACTCTTTGCAGCACTTTCCCCTACTTGGCGGTCTTGGTAAGTGGATATATACTATACTTCAATCATATCTCTATAAAACTAAAAATCGAAAATAAAAAGTTTCAACGGGGCAGCAATATCTTGAGATCTCCGAAAGCAGATCAGGATAATTGCTTACTCTATGTATTAGCGGCTCCGTCGCTTTTCTGCGAATCAGGAGAATAATTGATAAGATGGAAAAAACTTTTGCAGTTGCTACAAATTGTTCAGGATAAAAAATAAAAAGATTTACCCAGGCTAAAAATGCTGTTTTTTTTCACGTTTAGACTTTTTTACACGCCAAGCCGTGTTTTTGGATTACTTAGTTATTTTCCTTGCTTTGTTCACAATAAATTTACGACTTTCCAGACCCTGTTTGTTTAATGAATGCACGCAAATTTACTGTACATGTCAGTCTCCGTAGGCCTGACCCAAGCCCACAATCATGACGTGACCCTCATTGCTTGTAGCAGAGCAATTTTAAAGAATTATTTATCAATATTTTTCTATATAAGTTGGTTTAGTGATGACGTTTTTCTGGTCGTCATTGACTTAATTGGACAATTTTTTTTCAGGTAAGTTTGAACTCACTGGTCATCGAGTTTTAGTAAAATGAAAATGAATAGCCTGTCGTAAAACATTGGCGACCCCGATGCAAATTATTAAACAAGCTTAAAACTATTATAACCAAATATAATAGGGCCGTTTTGGGTCGTTGGTTAAAAAATTTGTTTAAATTTGTAGAAAAAATTTTATGTATTAGAAAAGCTATTTTGATTTGTAAACGGTAAAAAGAAACTGCTAATCTGACAATTTTTTTTACTTTGAAATTCAACATATAATGATTATTTAAACAAATTATTAAGTTTGGAAACTCATAGGGAGCTAGAGGAGGACCTGGAGATTTGAAGAAATGCACTGGAGAGAAGAGGCCTGAAAGTGAGCCGGAGCAAGACAGAATATTTGAGAGTTGGGGGTGTGGATGATGGAGAAGAGTTGAAGTTGCAAGAAGAAAAGGTAAAAAAAGCCAAAAACTTCAAATACCTGGGGTCAACAGTTAGTAATGATGGAAGATGTGAAGAAGAAGTAAGGAGAAGGATCCAAGCAGGATGGATGAGTTGGAGGAAGGTATCTGGAGTTCTGTGAGACAGGAAGTTATCAGCAAAGGTTAAGGGTAAAATGTACAAGAGTGTTGTTAGACCAGCCATGCTTTATGGAATGGAAACGGTGGCAGTGACTGAACGACAAATGGGAAAAAATGGAAGTTGCAGAGTTGAAAATGGTGAGATGGGCACTGGGAGTGACAAGAAAGGACAAGATAAGAAACGAATATGTGAGAGGGACTGCGAAAATTGCAAAGTTGGGAGACAAACTTCGGAATGTGAGGCTACGTTGGTATGGACACGTAAAAAGGAGAGAAGAAGACTACGTGGGGAAAAGGATGATGGAGATGGCAGTGCCAGGCAGAAGGAGAAGAGGAAGGCCAAGGAGAAGGTGGATGGATTTGGTGAGAGAAGACATGGAAAGGGTTGGAGCTAGGGAAGGAGACGAAGTAGATCGAGTGAAATGGAGATTACTATCGCGCTGTGGCGACCCCGAGTAGGGAGAAGCCGAAAGAAGAAGAAGATTAAGTTTGGAAACTGAAATCATAAGAATAATATCCACTGCGACAGTAAATAAAACAAAACCAAAAAAGTGTACAATTAAAGTCAAAAGTACATGTAAAAACTTTTCTTTTTTTCAAGTGTAACAGCATCAGTTCATTTTACAAAAATTCGTTTTTCTTCTTCAAAATAACAACTTTTTTTTAACTTTTAAATAAAAATAGTTTTGATATTTACATCTATACACTATAGTAGAAAAATGAAAGAAAATCATTGTATTAAAACTTATTTTAAAAAAGTCGCAAGAGATTTTGTTAACGAATCTTGTATCACAAGCCAAAGTTGTAAACTTTTAAATATTTTATTGTAATCTTCTGTTATAAACAATTTGTAAAAGTTTTCGGACTAGTAGTTAAGGTAACCATCGATGCAAAATTTTTTTGATTGAAGAATTAGTTTATCCAGAAAATGTTAAAAGCATTGTGACAGAAACCTATTACCCTTTTTCCAGTAAAGTTACTGAACTATGTAATCAACAAAGTTCTTTATAATGATTGCCACGCATTGCGCCTTTTCTCCAACGCGTTGATTTCTGTCGTTTCTGTTATTTTACATTCCGTTTACACTTTGGTTTTGTCAGTTGTTGTTTTGTCGAATAGTTGAAGGTCGTTTTTCAGGTTGTTCATTTAAATTAATTCCTTTATTGGTTTTTCGTTTTAGAGTTTAAGCGTATTTAATTTTTGGTTTAAACTTTTATTAAAGTCTTGTAAAATGTTGTTACTTTAGTTAAATTGAAAATTTTATTTAACTGATCACATTGCAATATATAAATTCATTAATAAAATCGGTCAAATTTTAATGAGCTGAATATTTGATACAGAAAAATTAAATAATCACGAAAAATCGGTCATCATCAGTTTCGGTAAAAAAGTAAATTAAAATATTTTTGTCATTAATGAATTCATTAATTCATTAATAAATTATTTAGTTGGTTTTAAATTTTTAACTTTTATTTTCTATATTAAATATTCGGCTCATTGAATTTGACCGATTTTATTACTGAATTTATGCATCGTCATCTATACGGAAAATATCGAATTCTAAAAATATGGTTTGTAGAATCAAATGTTTTGTGTATTAAATTTTTAGCTAAAGAGTTAAAAGTACCAAATCAAAACAAATCAGTTATTGTATTAATTTCACAAGCTCTGGCATTAATTTTCCTTTATTGGTTTTTTTATATTTGAAATAAAATTATTATTACTATTAAATCTTTAATGTTTTTTAAACATACTGATATTAAATCTTTTCATTTTAAAAGACAATTGAAACAGGAAATAATGAAAATAGTGTGCCGTAAAATTTTAAAATTCATTCAAGTGAACCGTGATTTAGAAAGTTTTGGCAACACCGTTTTATACAAATGTTTGGAGCAAGATGTGACTAGCAATACGTCAGAGTAAAACTAACTTGTTATTTCCAGGTATGTTTGGCATCTGTTTTTTGAAAACAATTTAAGTTGGAGTTCTTAACCGTGCAGTCATTTTAGCTTTTTTTCTGACGAAGCGTGCTTGTAACCGCATCTGAAACGAACTGAAAGGTTTTCAACAAAAAGTTTTGTTTTTACCAGAAGAGCAGCAAAATATAATGAGTAAAACTAACTTCTTGAAAAACTTGGCTGGCTTGGATATATAGTAAGTTTGTAGGTTTAGATAATAAAAACCGTTCCCATAATTAGCTCTATGTACGTCCCTAACAACATAAGGCAAGTTTTGTTGTTTGTGTTATATTGATACATTATTATACCTATTGATACATATATTTGTATCAAGTTTTTAACTCTGACAAGCGTTTTCCAATAAAATGAGCTCGATCACGCTTGAATTGGCCAATTTCTGGATTGCGACAACTTTCACCACAACAGTATTATCGTCTCACTATACTTTATTTTCCCGTTGTAAGCGTCATATCGATGAAATTTAGTTAGAAATCCAAGTTTTTGTTGTAATATTTTTGGTATTTAAAATTGAAAATATTTTTAAATAAATCTTTTTAGAAAAAGTTATTTCTTGTACTAGTCGTCGTCGTTGTCGTCGTCGTCGTCGTCGTTTGAAAGATATCCACTCCAGGTTAGACACAATCAGGACTGGGGCCGAGGGTTTATTCTTTTACTACCCCAGGCTGCTGTACTGCCTGAATCAGATGCTGGCAGTGGTGTTATTAAGCCAGCATCGAGTTTTGTCATCCAAAACCGTCAGACCTCGTGCTCCATGTGGTGCCCAATGTATAGGGCTCGCTGTTAGAACATGGTCTGCGGTTTGCTCAGAAGCGCCACACTCGCAATTCGGTGAAGGAGCAAGACCCCATTTGTGCATGGACGAATGAAATGTGCGAGCAAACACTTTTTTGGTTTAAATGCGTACTTTATGAATTTCGGATTTTTTATGCCACAACAATTCATCACCAATTCAACTATTTATTGTTTTGATTCGTAAAAAACAGTGAAAACCCTTAAAACATTATAACTGTCAAGCAAAACTAAATTTGCTTTTAGTAATCAACATTGTACATTTCGGTTGGAAATTTTAGTTTAAATTTTTAGTAATTATAAAACGTTTAGAAATTTGATTCTAAAAAGTAAACGGTTAAAAGACTTTTTTGAAGAACGCACAAATTTAAAAACAGTTCGTTTTAGGTTTGTGCAACAACTTTATTTGATAACGGATTGGAATTATGTTTATTCGTATGTTGATTGCCATTCAGTTGCTTCAACATATTGAAAACTTTAAATTGAAATTAATGCATGGAACCATGCTAAGTAATAACTTTTGCTTTAATAAAATCTCGTTTTTTATGCGGTTCAAAGATTAACAAATTTGTGTTCTATGAGTTATGCTTATTTAAATGTTTTGAATCCAGTTTTATAGGTGATAGTGGAAGAACATGTTTTTCAAAAACAAGATTTTTAATTAAAATATCGGATTATTATTTTTATGATACAAACTTAATTTTACTTTTTTTGCAGATTGAGCAACGCAACTAAGTTGAATATTATTCATTGTTTTGATCAAAATCTTTATATGAGTTTATTATTTTAAAAGGCATGAATGCATGACTTTATAAATGAGTTTATTTCTTAGGCGTTATCTTACGAAATGCTAATTTAAAAAAGTTTTTTTTTTCATATAGAACTTATTAAATTGTTTAAAAGGATCCTTGCACGTGTGAAAAAAAACTCATTTGCTTTCTTTGGAAATTCGCTTTATTATAAAGATTTTTTGTGGCGCTTGCAATAAATTTTTTACCAATATTGATTCCAATTATTTTATGGACTTTCATTTGACACTAAATCGACCAAACACTTCAATTAAAGTATTTTGATTATTTAACTGCCCATATTTTCATCGGAGATTGCTGCATTCCAATGGAACTTTTTGACCATTATTTTTTTCATTCCAGAATAAATTCAAGTAATTTTTGAAGGTTTTATAATTAAAATTTTCTGTAAAGATAAATGGAATCTCTGGAATGAAAAATACTTAGAAGGATTAAGCACGTCAATTGACGGACGCAGTTAGAAATGGGAACTTTGATTTTACAGAAAGAGTGATATAGAATTTTAAAAGTTTTTTTGTTGCTACAAAACAACTACCTTTTAAAAGCAAATGTTACATATAAAGCTCTTTTTTTAATCGAGTAGCCTTAAAAAAAAAGGCTGTTTTGAAAAACTCGAACGTTTTTGTTTTGCTAGAATGAATTGCAGAACTGAATGTAGTACTTTAAAAGTTTTAAGACTGATTCTGATTGGCTAAAAATTAAGGTTATCATAATAATTGAAAAGTATTTAATAAATAAAACCACGTTTTGTCAGCGTAAAAAATTTTTTTGGCCAAAAACGGAATAAAATTATTCAAGTTTTGTGTTAAAATTTGGAACTAAAAATAAAATTTTATACAATTATACTAATAATTTATATTTATAAACAAACTCTTTCTGTCTACACATATTAGGTTTTCGAAGATAATAAAAATTGATTCTAAGACTGATAGATGAAAATGTAACGGGTGGTTTTCAATCGCTGAGTCACAGTTCGGTATTGAATTAGCTAGTTTTCCTGGACGTTCTGGTTGTTTACGTTCTGGCACATGCTGGCGGATTCTGTTCTGCAAACGTTGAGACGTTCAACCCACGTACCGATTATCACAGTGGCACACATATTCATATACGACGTTACTTTGTTGAAAAGTGGGAAAAACGTCTTTATGTATTGCAAGTAAAATTCGTCAGAAAAAACCACTCGTGGTTGGACCGCTCCAAAACAATTATTAAGCTCCAAAGCTGGCTTGAATATACAGAAAGTTTGCAGCTTTAGATAATAAAAACCGTTCCCATACGTAGCTCTATGTACGTCCCTCTATTTACATAAAAAATATCTAACAACATAAGGCAAGTTTTGTTGTTTGTGTTATATTGATACATTATATCTGTTGATACATTATATTTGTACCGGCTTTAACTTATAAATTATTGCAAAACATCAAATTTTATTTGTGCGTCTACTGCAATGCAGATTTTTAAGTTTTTAACTCTGACAAGCGTTTTCCAATAAAATGAGCTCGATCACGTTTCAAATTGGCCAATTTCTGGATTGCGACAAATTTCATCACAACAGTATTATCGTCTCACTATACTTTATTTTCCCGTTGTAAGCGTCATATCGATGAAATTAGTTAGAAATCCAAGTTTTTGTTGAGTAATATTTTTTGGTATTTAAAATTGGAAATATTTTTAAATAAATCTTTTCAGAAAAAGTAATTTTTTTCTACTGGTGGTTGCCTCGAATGTGCGAGCAAACACTTTTTTGGTTTAAATGCGTACTAATGAGTTTCGAATTTTTTAAGCCACAACAATTCATCACCAATTCAACTATTTATTGTTTTGATTCGTAAAAAACAGTGAAAACCCTTAAAACATTATAACTGTCAAGCAAAACTAAATTTGCTTTTAGTAATCAACATTGTACATTTCGGTTGGAAATTTTAGTTTAAATTTTTAGTAATTATAAAACGTTTAGAAATTTGATTCTAAAAAGTAAACGGTTAAAAGACTTTTTTGAAGAACGCACAAATTTAAAAACAGTTCGTTTTAGGTTTGTGCAACAACTTTATTTGATAACGGATTGGAATTATGTTTATTCATATGTTGATTGCCATTCAGTTGCTTCAACATATTGAAAACTTTAAATTGAAATTAATGCATGGAACCATGCTAAGTAATAACTTTTGCTTTAATAAAATCTCGTTTTTTATGCGGTTCAAAGATTAACAAATTTGTGTTCTATGAGTTATGCTTATTTAAATGTTTTGAATCCAGTTTTATAGGTGATAGTGGAAGAACATGTTTTTCAAAAACAAGATTTTTAATTAAAATATCGGATTATTATTTTTATGATACAAACTTAATTTTACTTTTTTTGCAGATTGAGCAACGCAACTAAGTTGAATATTATTCATTGTTTTGATCAAAATCTTTATATGAGTTTATTATTTTAAAAGGCATGAATGCATGACTTTATAAATGAGTTTATTTCTTAGGCGTTATCTTACGAAATGCTAATTTAAAAAAGTTTTTTTCATATAGAACTTATTAAATTGTTTGAAAGGATCGTTGCATGAATGATAGATTAACTTCTATTGATATTTTGTGAAAAAAAACTCATTTGCTTTTTTTGGAAATTCGCTTTATTACCAAGCCTTTTTGTGGCGCTTGACACTAAATCGACCAAACACTTCAATTAAAGTATTTTGATTATTTAACTGCCCATATTTTCATCGGAGATTGCTGCATTCCAATGGAACTTTTTGACCATTATTTTTTTCATTCCAGAATAAATTCAAGTAATTTTTGAGAGTTTTATAATTAAAATTTTCTGTAAAGATAAATGGAATCTCTGGAATGAAAAATACTTAGAAGGATTAAGCACGTCAATTGACGGACGCAGTTAGGAATTAAACTTTGATTTTACAGAAAGAGTGATATAGAATTTTAAAATTCTAAAAAGTTTTAAAATATAAGAACTAGTGATTTGTTATTTTTAAGATTCAACTAAGCATTGTGACGGCACAATGTAATATAATAATTTTTTTAGCGGGTCCTTATTTTGTCGGAAAAATACCGGAAGTCAATGCAAAACATAATTGAAAAGATTATTGTGACAATTTCAAGATGCGATGTTCAACAATTCAAGTGCACGAAGAACTTCACCAAAACTATCAACCCCTATAAGAGCATAGCACAAGTGATACCTCAACGCTTCGTTACAGAACAAAGAGTTTGTGCAACATTTCCCATAGAGCGCAGTATGTGTAAAATTTGCAAAATAATTTGCCGAAATCGTGGTAAATGATTTACCAGTTTGTGTGCCATTGCGATAGTCGATACGTAAGTCGCACGTCTCAACGCTTTGAAGTGCAAATCAAACAACACGTTTCAAGATCCATCGCCAATCCTCCTACCTCGGACAACCGCCAAAGTCTTTCTCGCTCTTGCAAGGCCAACACTTGCCCACAACAATTTCACGAATCTGCCATTAGTCAACATCTTCTTGACAACGCCCAATGCGCTTTTCACTAAAACAACAACAAATTTTCTAATCTCACTCGAGGTTGCTCTTCTTTTTACCTTTCTGCTCTTGAAGCAACTTTTATCAAATCTCTTAATGCCCCTCTGCATAAACAAAAAAAGTCGTCTACTCTTTGAAAATTTCTCAATTGTTTCTCTCATTGGCTACTTTTTTTCAGCCAATGAGAACTCTGCTTTCCTCTTTATATCTAGTTCGGTCTCATTTCTGCTTTATTCAGACAATTTTCCCTGAAGAGTGTCAAATGAAAAGCTTTGAGAAAAAAAAATGTTTTACTTTATGCCATCTTCAAATTCTGTACCTCCAAACGTCTATTCTCTTTTTTTTTTATTAAGAAAATGACTTTACAAGAGTGAAAAAACAAATAAAAATAAACATAATATAAAAAAGTAGACTATTGAACAAAACACTTAATGAAATAGATAAAAAAAGATATTTTAAAACAGATTAACAAACTGTGATGTAAGAACATAGGCATCAATGCTAGATGCGAAATTTCGCTAACAAAAGTGTAAAGCCTACATGCGTAAGAAGATATAGAGTTTGACTTGTAGACAAAAAAAGTAAGGGCTGTTTAATTATTTCTAAAAAAATTTTTTATAACAAAAATGCCTGTAATTAAATTCTATTTCACCAACTACATATTACGATAATCAAATAAATCAAGGATGGAAGATCTTATACATAACTATTCAGTGAATAGGATAATTATTTCAGTTACTATTAATATTTTGAAAACAAAATCTTTATTTTATCATTTTGGAATTTTAAATGCTGCTTTTATCTACAAAAGCTTATGGTTTTTGATAGAAAAACTGCGTTTTTCAATCGCGCACTTTTTCAAGTAAAAATCACATTCTAATAATAATTGAAAGTAAATCAAATGACATTTACTGCTAATTTACTTCAAAAACCGCTTTCTCGACAATTAAATAGCGGAATTGCTCACAGTAAAAAAGCTCAGCGACTTTTTAATCATTAATTCAATCGGCACTTTTCATAGTTTTGGAAATTTTCAAATTTCTTTAATTTTGCGCGAAATTTTTTTACAGTTCAGTTTAAAGTGTTTAATATGTTTATTGACGTATGCGCTGGCTCTAGTGATAAAATATTAGTCTCCTTACATCGTGTCTCCCAACCTAAACTCATAGTCATTTTTGGCAACATAGTTTAATGTCAAAAATCATTTGGCTTGCGTGCACGAAGAGGACGCTAATTCGATGTTTAGTCTATCTTAGTGATTTCCATTGTAGTCTTCGTTGGGGGAACGGTTTTCCCTACAAATTCTTGAATATAGTCACACGCACAATAATTCTTAACCTTTTATGACCCAATTTATTTTGTCGGTGCAACCGACTTAGGCACTTTCTTGTTGTGATCTAAATTAAATAACACGAGACAGGTGATTGGGCAAAATATCATCCAAATCTATGAATATACAGCATTAAATAGAATCTTTACTGTATATTTTCACTCAGAAATTAAAGCGAATTTTTTCGGATATAATAACTAAACCCATTTATTTCTAATGTCATTCATAAACGCCAATGGGTCATATAGGGTTAAATTGTTATTTTAAACTTTTTTGTTTAAATAAATGTCCATAAGTCAGTTTAATTGACGACTAAGATCATTTTTTCGACCTAAAAATTGTTTTCGATTTTATCTAGTTAAATTTTGATTTAACAATTTTGGCCTGCTGTAGTATTTTTTTCAGAAAAAGTTTGATTAGATTGTTGCAGAAACGCTAATTTACCTTAGTTTACGAACGAACAAGTTAAATTACGTTGCAACGAGACCAACAACTTTAGATATTTCTTTTTCTGTAGTTAGAGCAAAAATATCTGTTAAAGTGAGAAGTGCTCTCGTCTCGTGCAGATTTATTGCTTTTTTTCTTTCATTATTGGTTTGAGATATCCGATTGCTTTCTCTTTGTTTTGCTATATCACACGTAAAGTTACGAAGAAGCAATTTAACAGTTGGTCACGTTTTGAATTCTCATCATATAATTTGAGCTTGTAAATCGTGTCTAAATTGACTATTGGTTTAAATTATTTCGATTTATAATTTTGTAATGTTTAAGTGTTCTAAACTGATATTCTATTTTATTTTCAGAAAAGTCTACAGCAATTTTTAATAATCACAAAAAATCTGAAAAACGGTCATGTAATGTTTTAAGTCATGTTTAAGTGTTCTAAACTGATATTCTATTTATTTTCAGAAAAGTCTACAGCAGTTTTTAATACTCACACAAAATCTGAAAAATGGTCATGTTATGTTTTAAGTCATGTTTAAGTGTTCTAAACTGATATTCTATTTATTTTCAGAAAAATCTACAGCAGTTTTTAATATTTACATAAAATCTGAAAAATTGTCACTAGTTTTTGTGCTCATTAATACGTACACTCTCCTCGACTGACGTTTGTGAATTCAGAAGGAGTGAAAGATTCAGAAACTAAGTTTGTAAGTTTTCTTGCTAAGTTTGAATAGAATTATCAGCGTCAAAGTTTTTCGTTGCAACGATTTCTATACAAAATTAAAAATTTATTTTATAAATCCTTCTTCGATGTATCTAATATTAGTCAGCAGTTTTAGTCTTTTCCTTCATATTGGATTTACTTGTTGCAGAATATGAACTTTAGGTCCTATGACGTTATTTTGTAGCTGGTTTAAAACATCGCTGGACATATAGTTGATGAGCAGAATTGCGATGTTGCAACACAAAGAAACTTTTTTGTCTCACTTCACAGCTTTTTCAACTACCATTGTGTGTGGGATTTTGGTTTTGCCTTAAGTTCGGAAACAGTATATTTAGCTTCCATAGTTTTATCAAAGGTGAAGTAGGCTGATATCGTTTATAAACTGTGTTTACTTGTCGTTTTGGCTAAATAAATGTTAAAATACTCCTTATTTTAAGTGGCTCAAATGGATGTTTGCTTTCAAAATATCTCTTTAATTTATTGGGAACCATCTTTGATTTGGTAATTTTTTACCACAGATGAGGCACACCGAAAGCGAAGAAAACAAGCTTAGTTCGTCATCACGAAGACTCTCAACTTTGTTATTTCGAAGACATTTTTAAAAACTGTAACAGCAGTTTTGCTATCAAAGGCGCGAACACTAGGTTTAAGCTTTGATTACAGTGAAGAAGCCTCGGGTTGTAATAAGTCTTGCAGACGTTTTTTCAAATTTTAAATCACAGAAGAAAAGTGTTGCGCAAGTTTGGTCTAAGGCAACGGGCAAGATATGACTGTTTGTAAAGGTTTTTAAACTATTAGGTGCCCAAAAAAAGTCTTTGCCAATTCTTATGAAGTAAGTGTATTTATTTATTAATTTATGAACCGTCACATTCTATGATTTTCTCTCAACAGTTTAGCAACTTAGAATTGCTATTTTTGTAAAAATATTTTGTTTTACTCTGGAAAAAGTTATGCACTTCCGTTTTCAGGTCATCTTCAATATTGAATGTCCTGTTCTTTATATGATTATCTAAGCTCAAAAACAAGTGGAAATCTGTTGGGGAGAGGTCTGGTGAATACGGTGGATGGAGCATAATCTCCCACTTTAGTTCTCCTATCTTGGCAAGGGTCGAGTATTATCTTGAAAACACAAAAGTTTAAACTCGTACAACAGACAAGCACAAATTATTAATTTTCTATCAGTCATTTTTAAGGCTCTGAGATAAGAAATAAAATAACATTAGTCATGAAAAATTATAAAAACTGAAATCATTTAACAATTTACTTGTCAATACAAGTTGGTTCCTATATAACTATGCTTATTAGTAATGAAAAATGGAGGTCTAAAATAATTCAACAAAAATCGGCAAAGACTTTTTTTGGACACCTAATACAAAACTATGAACCTGACAAGTTAGTCATTAGCATGTCATGTTTCTATAAAACTTGCTCTTTCATTCTGTTTTATCATAAATTACTGAACATGATAGAATATAAAAAAATATATCTTATGCAGTTGTAAACCGGTTAGCAAATAAAGATTTTCTGAAATATTTTTAAATCACCTATCTATCCGTGCTGAAAGGTTGAGAACCATTGGTTTACAAAATATATACATGCAGGCACAAACAACTTTATTTTTTTAAAACTCCTATTATTGATCTTTTTTATAAACACAATTTTGATTTTATTTTTTACAAGATTAATAAGGTACTTTATGCATGCAAAAAATAAAAAAATTTAAAAGAGGAATTTAATTAAAGCAATTTATCCACTTCAAATGTTGATTCGAGGTCGGTAAATTGCTTTAATTTAATTTCTTAAATTCTTAAATTCCTTAAAATTTAATCGCATTTCTTAAAAAATTGAAGTCGGTAAACTACAAATGCTGTGTTAATTTAATTGAAAAGTTTTTTTTTGTCAGAATCTGACCGGTTCGAGTTTGATGCAACGTGTGTAATCGTTTATTTAATTTTTGAACAGTACGTTTTTTATATTTTCTTCGATCTTTGAGTAAGCGCCCAGTAATCAAAAAGTGTTCTGAGTTTTCTTCTTTGTTTGTTTGAACTTTATTTAGTTTAAAGTTGTGTATTGTGGAAACGGTTGCGTTTTAAATTGTTTGAGACAAAATTGCAAAAACCGTCTCGTTTGTCTCCTCCGTCTACGGCTGCTTTGTCTTTGTCGTTGTCGCCATCGTCGCATCCAGCTTCAATTTATCAAATCAATATCATCAAGTTATCACTTAGTAGTTGATTGCCAAATTTAAAGTCAAATTAATTCTCACTACCTTTTATTGTATTAAAAATCCGAAATTATTCGATTTTTTATTTTGCTTTTGACCGAAGAGCCTAAATTTAAGTGTTCCTTTGCTCTTGTTATCGCATGACGTGTTGACTTACCGATGTAAGTCAGACCCGCATCACACGGGCACGAAAAGCGATAGACAACATTTGATAACAAAAGCGCAGGTGTGTTAGATTTTAAATTGAAATAGTTTCCAACTTTGCAAGTTTTATATATAGGTGTTAAGTGCACGGCAGAGAATTTCCAAATAAGTTTCGAAATGTCTTTTGCGAATATGTGAGACTGTTTCCCCACGTATGGAATTTCAACTGTAATGTTTTCTTTTTTATTGGTAGGTTGCGTCTGATTTAAATTTGTTTGTCTACTATTCATAAATTGGTAAAAAACTTTATCGAAAAAATAGCATTCTATTTGAATAAGATGCTTTGATAAGGACTGATGATAGTCGAAAACGTTCAGCTTTTTAATAAAAATTTTACAAAATAAATGAAATGTTTAATTTTGCTTGCTATAATTTTTAAGTGGATTTTAAAAATCACCTCTCTTCCTAAATTATATTATCGATTAAGCAAACAAAGAGGTGTAACAGTTACTCAACTGAGAAAGTTAGAGAAATATGGATGGAAAGTTTTAAAATTAAATTTAGACATAAAATATTTTGAAAATTGTTTAGATTTAAATCTTTGCCCTAAGTTTCTCAAGTTTAAGCCTCCCAACCTTCAAGTTTATCGTAATTCTGATGACTTATACAGAATCGTTTTAAACAAGAAATTAAAATTGACAAAAAAGGATGAGAAAAAGGCTATTTTGGAATTTACCAGTTTAAAAACTTTAGTGTTAAAAAAGATAAGTTTGATTGAAAAATTATGTCTACTTAAACTGCTAACAGACAAATTTCACAAAGAAATGAAAGAGACAACAAAAGTTCACCAGCAAAAATTATTTAGGCTTTGGATTTCACAAAGAAATAAAAGTCCGAGTTCTATAGTAAATTTAAGTAAAAGAAAATTATCTATCACTGAATTAGAATCGCTACGATATAGTCTACAACACCATATACTTCCTAAAAAACTCTATGAAAATAATGTTAAAGCAAACTTAGAGAAATTAACCTATACATTAAGAAGCAAATATAAAACACAGATTACTCAAGAATTTAAAGATCAGATCAAATACTACTTTCAGAAATTTATGAACCGTTCCAAACAAGTATGTGCAACACGGAATAATCAAGCTATTCATCGCTCTCTACTAAATTTATCTAAAGATTCAGATATTAAAGTTTGTAAGTTAGATAAAGGTAGAGGAGTTGCAATACTAAATTCGGTAGATTATTTTTCCAAATTAGATTCCATAATATATGATTCTACTAAGTTCGTTGAAATTAATAATAAAGAAGAAAGCAAATCACACCCTTTAATAGCAAGGGAACAATCAATCAGATATCACATTCAGAAATATCTAAAGCCGTACGGAAATGAAATTATTCGGCACCTTCTCCCAACGGGATCTACACCAGGCAAGTTATATGGACTAATAAAAGCACACAAAGAAGATAATCCTGCACGCCCAGTTATCTCGATGGTGGGCTCTCCCGAATACAAACTAGCAAAATTCTTGGATACGATCATTAAGCCATATATACCAGATAAACACATGCTGCGTTCATCTTATGAATTCTTAGAAAAGCTACAAGAAATCAATCTGAATTCAAATCAAGTAATGGTAAGCTTCGATGTCAAATCCTTATTTACAAATGTTCCCTTACAAGAAACTATCGACCTTATTTCAAATAAAATTTATGACAAGAACTCAAATGCTAATCGCCTACCAATAAAAAAGAAAATCTTTAAAAAATTATTAAATTTAGCAACCAAAGGAATATTTTTATACAAAGACAAATTATATCAGCAAATTGATGGTGTTTCGATGGGTTCACCACTTGGTCCCACTATAGCTAACTTCTTTCTGGCTGAAACGGAAACTCGCCTTTTACAACAGCAATTCAATTCCGCCCCAAAAGTCTATTTTAGATATGTAGATGACATTTTTGCAATATTTAACAACGAAGCAGACAGTATGGAATTTCTAAATAGATTAAATTCACAACATAAAAACTTGCAATTTACAATGGAAAAGTCTACTAATACTCTCCCCTTTTTAGACATGGAACTTAAAATACACAACAATAACTTACAATCATGGATTTGGAGAAAACCGACTCATACTGGTGTTTTTCTGAATTTCAAAGCAATTTGCCCGTTAAAGTGGAAATCAAACTTAATTAGTTGTATGCTAAATCGTGCCAAAAATATTTGTTCCGATTGCCATCTATTCAAAAATGAAGTAGAAAAATTAAGATCAATGTTCTGTAATAATGGATACCCAAATTATTTTTTCGATAAAGTTTTTTACCAATTTATGAATAGTAGACAAACAAATTTAAATCAGACGCAACCTACCAATAAAAAAGAAAACATTACAGTTGAAATTCCATACGTGGGGAAACAGTCTCACATATTCGCAAAAGACATTTCGAAACTTATTTGGAAATTCTCTGCCGTGCACTTAACACCTATATATAAAACTTGCAAAGTTGGAAACTATTTCAATTTAAAATCTAACACACCTGCGCTTTTGTTATCAAATGTTGTCTATCGCTTTTCGTGCCCGTGTGATGCGGGTCTGACTTACATCGGTAAGTCAACACGTCATGCGATAACAAGAGCAAAGGAACACTTAAATTTAGGCTCTTCGGTCAAAAGCAAAATAAAAGATCATATTATTCGATTTTTAACTAACAATAAATTTAATTTGAACAATACCTAAGTGTAACAGAATAACGGTCAAGGGCAGGGGCAAATATTTTCAATCATCGAAGATTTAGCAAGTTCCAGCCAGGTTGATTCAGTTTGGTTCGAATCAATCTGCTGATTTAGAAAATACAGTATTTTTATTTTTGTAACTAATTACATCCAAACAAAAGCAATAAGATCTGGATTATAGTTGATGTTAACTAAATCTTACACTGCAAGATTTAAAATATTTTACGGTTTATCTATATGAATTATACAATGGCAGCCAAAGTTTAATTAGCCCAAGAAACATAATTATGCAAGTCTAATTGGACCCTGTTCCTTTATGTTTTGTTTTGTTTACATACACAGATACAATTCTGTTTTTTTTTTAGTGACATTCAAGGATAAAGATTTTACAGGTTAATAATTGTTGTATTAGGAAGGAATTAGGTAAAAAAATTTAGCAATATATATATATAAGCTTTTCAAAGTACAATTTCAATCCAGTTTGCATTGATTAACAATTTTGTTTATTAATAATTTACGATTGTCACCAAAAGCACGAAAGAATAGCTCAGATTGACAAAAAACACTCTGTAACATCAAAATATCACTAAAAATAATTGTTGTAAATATAGGCCTAGCACAGAAAATAAAAATCGTTTTGAGGATGAACTGGCTTAGAATGAAATCTCTTGTGATCTTCAAGTAAATTACAATCGCAACGACTCAGAAAAATTATTTTTAGTTTTTGTCAGTTACTATTGCTTTAAAATTTAATTTGAGCCTTGATATCTGACATTTATTGCAAAAATTATAGCCAAATCTAATGCAACTTGATCAGAAAATATAGGTTTTCGAAAAAGCAGTGCGAATAAAGATTTAATAAAATTCGGAGCGATAATGTCCAGGTGATTTGCGTTTTATTTAACATGAATATAGTGTGTTGTATATAATTGTGGTATGGTTGAAAAAAGTATAATGTCTCCTTAAATTGTTATTGTAGTATTTTCACAATTGTAATAGGCTGTAAACTTTATTGGCTATGCCCTATCATAGTTAGTTTCATTTTCCTTAAATTGAGTTGATTTCTTGAATTTGTATAAATCTTTCTCGAGTATTTAAATCTTCTTGTAAACTAATTGTGCTTTGTTGTAAGGACTAGTTACTTTTTGAAATATTTTTACCTGTTTTTTCGAATAATAATCCAAATAATTCACCTCTCTCAATATTTTATATCCGTTTCTTGAACAAAATCGACACAAATATTCATTTGTAGGAACACTAACAATGTAATTGCATCCAGCTGTCTTTGCAAGAGCTTCTGATGCTTTTCGGAGGTTGCTTGTAATTCCTTTTCTGCGATGCATTTTATGAACAGCAGCCATTCCCGAATAAAAAACTTTATCTACTTGAAGTAAGTCTAATACATTAGATTCCAAACAATCCATGAAGTCAATGACTTGTTTTAATTCATTTGATAAAACGATTTCTTCATTTGAATTAGGTAAAATTAATGGTTTTCTTTTTTCTTGCACTTCATTTAAAGTCACCCCGACTAAATTATTAGTTTCTTTGTCAAATGCTCCAACAGACCAGTTTTGATTTAAATACATCTTGACTCTACTGGTATTGAAAAGATCTATATCATCACCTTGTAATCCAAACAAATTTTTAAAAAGATCTCTCGAATAATGCTTTACAACCAAATCCAAAACGTCTGGTAGAACCTTGGTAGAAAGTCTTTTAATTTGAATCATTTTTAGATTTTTAAGAAAAGTTGTTTATAAAAAAAGGGATATATTATAAACAAATTAATCATATAAAAATAGATGCCACCAACTAGATAAAAATTTGCACAATTAAACTAAGTAAGATTTGGGAAAAGCTAGCAAACATAAAATAGTTTTGAGTCGTGTTCGATAATAAAATTGTGTTATTTATAAGGTAGGTTAAAAATCTTTTCTAATTTTTAAACAAACAAATAATCTATGAATACGCACTAACTATTCTGATTTTCCATTTCTTAACTTCAATTTTGAATCACTTTCAGTGTTATAAATTGTCTTCTATTCATCACTGTAATTTTTACAACAACTTTTTTAAAAAATTCTTGACCCAATGAGTCAAAAAAAATCTTTTAACGATTTTTCATATCATCTTCATTTACAAATTTTTTTATTTCGCATTTGGTTAGACAAAGTGCAAAAGTATCGCTTCTCTTTGGCCACCCTTGCCTATCTTTATCATCAACGTTAAAATCCCCGAAAGAGAATCAATCTATCCATTTGATATAGGATTTTGACTGATAGATCCTTCTCCATAGACACTTGTAATCAGCAGCGTATTTATGAAGATAGTCATTGTGTCATGCCCCCTACCCCTTGTACATCACTGATACGAAAAATCAAAGACAGATTCAAAATATTCAGAGCATGAATACCTAGCCGAAAATAGCGACGTTGCATTTTAACCCAAAACTCTTCTAGGTTGCAAGTGTGAAATTCATCTTTTGCAAAAGAATCGTTTGTTAATCCTATAAATTGTTCTTGAATTGCTTCAGGAACATCTTCCACTTTACATACAAAAAAATTTCTAGTTACTTACATCAAAATGCTGGAGCTATTTATCTCGGGAAAATATCGTTCAAACTTATTTTGCAAGTTTTGTAGGTGGCTGATGATGTCCTAATTCAAATTTTGTTCAAAACCATCTCCAGTTATCTCAGTCAAGTGGTGAAATATACAAAATTATCAATATTTGCTTGTTGGCTCCAAAGCTTGAGCTTTGCCACAAACGCATTGATGGCATCAGTGTGACGATTATATTACTTCCTGGTCCTTGCAGTTTTTTGTTTGGTTGATTTAATGTTTCGAATATGTCAGCAAGATAAGCTAAGTACATAGAAACCAAGTACGACTCCTATAAATGCTAACAATAGATCATTTTTTTGTTTTGCAACCAAAAACAACTTGACTTCTTTTCTTAGCTCAAAAATGCGAGAGAGCATGCTTAAAATATACAGTAAACTATAAAGTAGTTTTTAACTGTGTGATTTTTTTTGCAGTTATATATTTATTCCAATTACCACAAGTTAGTGCTTGTGATACAGCCATAGCAAAATCAATAGAAATCATGCATTTTATTCCAAAATCAGCCCTCCTTATAAGTGTATTGTGCGGCCACTATTTGATATACGCTTCTTTTTTACCTTTTAGGTTAAGATATTGTATAAAAGAGTATCATACATTACAATAAAAGTTGCGCAAATGTTACTCCGATTTTGAATCTTCATTATCTTCTAGCGCACGGAGAGACACCGGCGTCAAAAACTCCAATGTAAAATCGCACAAAACAGCAAATCTTTTTTTTAAATGTTTTATTTCCTTATATGAGCAGTTAGTGGATTACAACTTTTTTTAATTTTTTTAAAGTTTCGTGTATTTTGAAATTAGTATGCGTCTAACAAACATTTTTTACAAACCAACGCCGTGCGCATACGCTGTTTACCTCAAGTGTAAAAGACTCAAAACCAAATGCATATAATGTAAAACCAAAAATTCAAATAATAAAACATGGCGTTCAGTAATTTCGACTGAGAAGCGTTGTAAAATGTTGTTTTAAACATCGGTCGTCTTCCAGAGCTGCCTACAGTCAGTTTTATTTAATAATAAAAATCAATCAAAATAAACTAGCTTCTTCAATTTTTACCTATCAAAATAATATATCTCAAAAAAAGTGCAAGGCTTGTATAAAAGATCACTGGTTAAGAAGCACTGCTTTAAAGGTCAAAAAGCTGGATTAATTTCTTATCACAGATGTTGTTTAAAAATTATTCACAGCAATTTTTATCGACTATTAATTAACCCGTTGAGTGCGCATGACGTGTATATCACGTATGACAAAAATACACGTGTTGATTGTCGCAGCTGTTCACAGCGCAGATTATTTTGCTACTCGCACTCTCTATTGTCTCGACGATACTGTTTGAACAAACTGAACTTTATATTGTTTATAATAAAAACACAGTTTGCTGCCAGACAAAATGTCATCAGTTTTATTTTTAGTTTTTTTTCTAAATCAGCAAAACTTTTTTTGAAGTTTGATTTGGATTAGGGTTTCTCAATCTTTTTAACGCTATGACCCAAAAAACTTGAAAAGCAATTGTTGTGGCCCATGTGTCTAATCTTCACTTTCATTCCACACCCAATTTTACGAAATTCCACACCAAATTATAGGTAAAGACCAAAAAAAGTTTTCATTTTCCAACTGTCTCGGATTTTTTGATTTTCGTCGGTGAACAGTATTGTCGTGATTCGTGTATGCTGAATTCATGGTTGCAGCGTGTTTGCCTTATGTTCGAGCCGATGCTTTTATTTTATCACTCGTGCTCCGCTTCCCATAATATTTATCGTGTGAAATTTTGCGACTGTGTTTCTGTGTCCCACGGTCGATGATTAGGATATTCGGTGACGCTTGCTATATATACTGACGTGGCTGTATACCATTTGAGAGAACGGCAACAAAAGAGAACGACAGTGTTATACTTCAAAACCTTATCTTATAAGTACTTGTAAAACTAAGCGAGATGTGGATTTGACTCCTATTTATAAAATAATTGAAAACTCTGCTAAATCGCCGCAACTTCTACGGATGAACAACCTGGTTTCTCTGGGCAATCAGCCGATAAAAAACATTTTCTTCTAACAAAGATAAGTTTGCTTCAAATTTTAATTTTAAATTGCCGCCTTTCTGGTCGCACGATGCGGATAGTTGGTTAGCTTTTTGTGACACTAAATTTAATATTGCTGATATAGACGCGCCAGTTTTGAAATTCATGACAATCTTAAAAATATTAATCACGGGACAATTTGAAAAGTTCTACATTATTCCAAAACTGCAAGATCCAGATTGCTATACGAAATTGTGCAATCAGATAAAGGCTGTGTATACAAAAGACGACTCTGAAAAACTCGATATTTTGTTAAATAATTGAACATTGGACGATCGACCTCCCATTGATTTAATGCATCGCTTATAAGCCACTTCCGGTCTTGAAGAAAACTCCTACCCTCAATTCGAAACTATAATTAAGGACCAATTTTTAAAAGCTTTTACCCGCTAACGTAGCTGCATGTAGTGGTAATTGGTTTTACAGAGATTTAATTGGACTTGCAAAATATCAAGATTAGAAGGTTTGGTTTTGAAACTAACCCTAACACAATATTACAAGCAAAACTTATTTTAAAAGAATTTATTAATTAATTATAAAAACACATCTCTGTCCCAGAGCAGCGGTGTAACGCTTTTCATAATTTTGTTGCCTGTCTCTCAATGGTAAACAGCCACGTCAGTATATATAGCAAGCGTCACCGAATATCCTAATCATCGACCGTGGGACACAGAAACACAGTCGCAAAATTTCACACGATAAATATTATGGGAAGCGGAGCACGAGTGATAAAATAAAAGCATCGGCTCGAACATAAGGCAAACACGGTGCAATTACGCATTCCGCATACACGAATCACGACAGTATTGATCTCTAAAAAAGTCTTAATTTCATTCTACATCCAATTTCATTAACTCGTTCCTTGTCAACAAAAACCAGCTTCCGAACACATGGTTTTAACACTTTTTCACACCATCTCTGTATGACCCATCGGTTAAAAACCTCGTCTCTAGGCTTTTACTTTACATCTAAATTTAAAAACAGCTGGTCAAAACCTCCAATGTTTCCACATGGAAACATCATTTAAAAATAGTTAAAATAAGTGCACTATACAAATATAACTTTTAGTCAATGATTTTGATCTATGGCAAGAAATATCTAAGCTTTAAAAAAATTGCAATTTTTCAGGAAATACTCTCATTGCAAGTATATGAGAATTAAATTTAGTCAATTTTACAAATTTATCAAATTACTTTTTTTGTCTATTATACAGCCAAAAAAAAAAAAATTAGGAAAACTACAGTGACTTAAAAAAACTCACATATTAATGATCTCTAAAAAAAGTCTTCAATTTCATTGCACACCCAATTTCACCAATTAGGTTTATGGATTCTTTTCTCAAAAACAATTTTTTCTGAATTTATATTTAAGCCTAATAACGTGAAATTTTCTACGATATCCAAATGTTTTTGCGTTTCTGGCAATCTCTATCTCCGGTTTCTGGATCGATCTCTCTCAGTGACTCTCTCTAGGTGTGTCAAGAACTGCAGCAAGATGTATATACATTCGCGACGAAGACTTTGGCGGACGAACCAAGCAAAATAAATAAAGTAAATTAAAGCTGAGCCTCGATATTCTAAAAATTAGAGCAAGATACAAAGCAACTCAACAAATACAAAGAGCAATTGTTTTCATAATCGAATTGCATGCAGTTAACCTTAATTTTGTGATACTTCAGAACAGGGGTTCTCAATCTTTTTTAACACCGTGGCCCAAAACACTTGAAACGTATTTGTTGCTACCCAATGTATCTAGTCTTCACTTTCATTTAGCACCCAACTTCACGAAATTATTTCCAAATTACAGGTGAAGACCAAAAAAGTCTTCATTTTCAATCTATCACAGGTTTTTTGATTTTCATTCGTAAAAATATTGATCTGAAAAAGACGACTTCAATTTCATTCCACACCCAATTTCACCAACTCGTTTTTGGTCAATAAAAAACCAGTTTCCGAAAAAATGATTTAACACTTTTTCACACCATTTCTGTGTGGCGCATCTACAAAAACTTGTTGTGGTCCATCAGTGGGCCATAGCCACCGGCTGAGAACTTCTGATTCAGATAGTTTGTGTCTCGTGTTGTACTTATAGTTTAGGTTAAACATCCGTTTCCACTACCAGCGTGGAATGAAGCATTCTTTGTTTTTTATTGTTTTTTTTACTTTTTTTCGCGCTTAAGCGCTAAGCAAAGCAAAAAAATAATAGAAACAAAAAAATAACACTCCATTTCACCCTCGTAATGGAAACGAGCCCTAAGCGTGCGAACTGACAGATGCGCAGAAAAAATGTTTGATTAAATCGCTCTTAGAATTTTAAATATTATGACCAGATTTAAAATATTGATTACTTAAATTTGTTTTAGTTTTGCGTTTTCTTTTTTTTCTATTTGTTTGGATTTGTATTTCGCTTGTATCCATTGCTCCTTCTAAGGTGCATAATGTGCACAATATGCAGTGCCACGACCATTTGCGCAACAAAAACTCGGTTTTGCGCACTGAAAAAAGTTCAATTTTACTACTGATATAAAGATTACTATCTTTAAGGACGAAAATCAAGAAATCCGAATCAGATTCAAAGTGAAGACCTTTTTTTAATCCACTGTTCTGAATTATTCATAATCACTAGAAAAAGTATTTGCAGCGTATTAAGTTTTTTTTGGAACACTGCTTGCATTTCTTCTATCTATACTCTTGTTTTTTACATTAATATTAGTTGGTCGTATTTTATTGCGATTCCTAAATTAGTTTTTGAGTGATTTTTATCAAAGCGCTGTTATAAAAAAATATACGCAGTAAATTGATTCAACGTCAAGGACTTTGCCGCGAAGGTTAAAACAGCAACTGTAATCAATCAAGACGAGAAAAAAGCGAGATACAAAATTAAATACCCACTGTACTCGGATATCGAAAATCTAATTTAGCACTTCACAGGTTAAAGAATGTTTTTAGCCTAACTATTTATGAAATTTTTGGGCCGAAGAGTGATTTTTTAATCCAAATGATTATGTGATTTTTGATTCCTTAATGAATCCAACGCTAAGTTATATTTTCTAAACAGTAATAAAACTCATCATTTTAATTTTTTTATTGGACGTCTATCGGAAAAACTCTGAAAATGTGGTTAACAAGAAGAAAGTGCGTTGATATAAACGATGACACAATAAAAACAAAAAGATCTTTTTTTTTTTATACTGTAAGTTTCTTATGCTATACGAACGGCTGATTTTCTAATTTGACAAGTTGTTCCCAAAAAAAGTCAGACAAAAAACTTTGATGACAAATCTTCTTGTCGTTATTCTCAAATTTTATCACCAAGTGTCTCTTATAGTAATTGTAATCTGTAAGTATCTGTACATTTTATCTTGTATATTTTTGCTAGAAAAGGCTTTATATCATTTATGATTGTTGTAGCAGTTTACATCTGGGCTTCTTAAATTTTTTTGTATTGCGACCCCATTTTAAAAAATAAATTTTTGTTTGACACCAATATGTGTAGACTAATTTTACGTTAAATTTTTTCTGTGGAAAACGACGCGTGTGCATGAAAAACCATTTAATAATGAGAAATGGAAATAGTAACCGAAAGTGAATCAACAAAATTACAAAAACAGACTTTATTTAATAAACAGTATCAAGTACATTTAATAAAATTGAAAAATTACTCTATATTTTTTCACAGCTACCTTTTCAAGAGAAATAAATTATTTAATTTTTTCCGCATTCATCTTTAAAAATTAATCTTGGCTTTAGACTCAATTTTTTTGCTTTTGTTTCTTGCTGTTTTCTTGATTACCCCACACGACTCACCTTCTGATCACAGCACCTTACTACATACTTTATGACGCAACAATGGTGTAACGACAGTTTACCTTTTTTGTTTTTGGTTGTCAATAAATCTTATTCTAAAAAAAAAAATTGAAGTAAAAAAACCAATTTGTTTTGCGACTCCATTTGGGGTCGCGACTTACAGTTTGAGAAACCCTGGTCTACATGATTAATGAAAGTAGCAAAGTTGTCAAACTAACTTGCATGGAGAGTTTATACGCAATAGATTAATTAAAACTAAAATACTGCCGGTAGATATTAGATCTTGGTAAACTAAGGGTCGTAGTTCAAACCTACTTCTATGTAGTAATGACTTGTTTATTGACATGTTAGTAGCTAGCTTAACCTACTTGACGCTATCTTATCTTATTTGCCAACTTTTACAAGTGCTTTTGTAACAATTGAACTTGAACTCGACTTTGTAACAATTTCTGAACAAAAATCGAAGTTGAGCTTGAATCTAGACTCATCGAGTTGTAATTCTTGCAACTGCTTATCGATATAGAAGTCATAGATAACATGTCTTTATAAACTGCTCTATAAGCTAAAAAATCGACTTGTTTTAATCATAAAAACATTTCTTTAAATTGTAAAGTAACTATTTCGTGTCAAACAGTGTTTTACGTATTGTGACCAGGCCAAGTTTTTTCGCGGATAAAACAAAAACGTGCACTTTACGAGTTTGGTTTTTTAAGAATAATTAGTGGAAGTAACGATTACATGAAACAGACTAAGAAAGTTTGAAATTTCGTTAACTGAAAAGTTATCTTTATCACTTAAATTAATTTATGAAACGATAGTTTATTAAACTATAATTTATTCAATTCACGCAACACTTTGATCACGTAAAATAGCAATTTTTATTTCAAAGAAATACAATTAGTACCGCAAATTTTTTGTGTCTAAATCATTGTAAAACCTGCATTTTCTATAGGAATGTAAGTCTCATGGGATTGCCATTGGAAACGTTTCTTGTGATGGGATGGGATGGGACAAGTACACATTTGTATTTCCCATGATACAGTAGAATGTCATAGCAACTTCATTACGTTAGAGCTACCCTTAGTTTTTATACTTTTTACTTTTTAAGAGCTTTTTACTCTCATTTTTTCTTTATGTACTTGTGTCTATAATTTATTTTGTGGTGGAACACCGGATAAATAAATAAATAAATAGATACACATAGCCTTTTTTTATATAAGATTACGTTTTGGTGCGTCACAGATTGTTTTAAAGTTAATAAAGTCAATAACATTTTGCTTGTCTCTTTGTACATGTAGTCCTATTATTAGACACTAACCCTAAACGTAATTGAACTATATTCCATATTAATATTAAAATGGGAATTCTGTGGGATGGGATGGGATGGGACAGACATAATTTGCCATAAGATGGAACTGAAAAATATGTTCCATGGACAAGCCTGGTAAAACGATTATATTTTTTTTCCATCAGGTTAGTTTGATAAAATAAATTTGTATGACAAAATAAAATTTGAAGCGAGATAATGAAACATATAAATTATAATTTTATCGTGACTTACATTGTTTTGAAATCAAAAATCTTAACGGATGAACTTATAAAATTGCTCTTTTTGTCCAATGCTTCTATAGACTATTCATTAGTTTATTCATTGCCCATACCCAATTCAAAATCATTTTAAAACTCTTTAAATCATATTCGTAACTTAAAGGATATTTACACTTCATATTTGTTTGCGTTTAATTGACTAAAATGTTACGGGCACCTAAATAAAACACAACATAAACACATATGTTAAATTAAACCTCAACAGCAAACTATTATTTTTATCACAACTCAAAACTCAGCAATTGTCTGTATGTCGCTGCAAAAACCTCTGAACTAGAAACTTAACAACAATCACGCGTTGATTAGGTTGTCAGAAAAGCGTCAATGCTTACAACAAAAGCGCTTCAAAAAATATTTCAGGGCTTTACTATTAATACAATCGTATTTGTACTTTTTTATTAAAAAACTGTTCTTTTTATGCTTAAATAGTTGTTTCAGTTGTTTCAATTTTGGTTTTATCATGTAAACTACAAGTTATTGTGCGATATCTTTTATAATTTTGATGATTCTGATGAAAACAATCGTAAAAACTTTTTTTTGGTTTGCCGCATTCTTTTGTGTTACAGGAGCGGAAAGCAATATGAAATCACAAACAGTTATACTTAATAAAACTTTGATTCCTTTTATTTGCAAATGATAATTCAATTTTAGGTAAAAGTTTGATGACGTTTTTCTACTTCGATAGATCAAGTTGTTTTCTCTGGATTTACAATTTTTCGACAAATAATGTTTTTGAATCGTATGTATCTAAGCACTGCTTGACCCATTGTGAATAGGAGCACCCAAGCTGTATTTGAAAACAATGCAAGATATGAGATAAAAATGAAATTTAAAGCTGCTTGCTTAAACCACAAACAAAAGTGGGTTTAAGTGAAGTTCTCAAAGAAACAACCGAATATCAGAGGTGAGGGTTGAACCAAAGCTACGTTGATCGTCTTCACCATCAATACTGCGCTCCAAGCCTCCAACCCATTTGTCGTCGTGCATACGATGCTAGCTCGACTCGAAGAACTCGTTCTTGTTTTGTCGAACTTAAACTTGATCTCAAAAAATAAAATTACTGAACTTAAACTTGAGCTCAAATTCAAAACTACATGATTGCATGTAAATTCATTAAACGATCAATTTGGAAAAAAGAATGAATAATATTGAAATTTTACTTTTGATATTAAATTATCAAAGATTAAATACAATTGAGTTATCATTTCATATATGTTCTCTGTTTAACTTAAAATCATTAAATTATATTGTTTTATTTTGTGAATGACAGCCAGTTTCATTATTATTTTTTATTTTATTTATATCTTTTTTCTAGGTAACCTTTCAATTTTTAAAGAAGTTTAAGATATTGTGTAAATAGGTTTAATCGAGCTATCAAATTTTACAGCATAAAATAGAACTCGTACTGGAACATAAATTAAATAAAAGTCTATCGAGTTCCGAGCACAGGTCAAAATTAATAAGTCATGTGATAAAATAAAACAAGCATAATCAAAACTTTAACACAGAGGATTTCAACCTTTTATAGTTTGTGTCCCCTTTTCATATACTCTCAACACCCGTAGTCCCCCTGCTTACAATATTGTTGCAAAAGGCTGGCGAAGACTAAAAAAACTACAGCAAAAGCTTCTGCTTGTGGTCCCCCGCATAATATCTCGAGGCCTCCATGGGTGTTGATCTCGTAGCTCCTTTGTAACAGAAAATCATAAACCTTTTAGAAAAGAAATTATTGTAGTTCTTTTTCTTCGTATGGAGTAGATGTTACTTTCCGGAGAACTCTTCAGATGTTAGAGCAATTATTGTTCAGCCAGGCAACTGTTTCCTCATCTATTGATTCAGACTTATCCCCTACTTAAATGATCAAAAATGGATAAAGATGTTATGATGTGGTCAGCGGTTTGTTTCTCCATGTCACACTTACACACTGCTATGGAAGCCATGAAAGTGGCGATTCTAGAACTCAGAAAGCGAGGGGGACCACGTTGGGGCCAAGGTTTATTAAGAAGGGGACGAGTGACAAAAGCATATGAGAGGAAAAATTGTAAATTTAAAGGGCCTTTGTCACCGGGTTTAAAAAAATAGGCTATATTTCAGGGGTGGCCAAACCTATACCATGTTCGAGCGGCATATCATAAATCCAAACTTTTAAAGAGCCGCAACACAAAAATCTAAAATCATGAATCTATTTACTCATTTAGTCATTAAAAAAAGGTACTCATTTAGTCACTAATATTATCCTCAGATTTTCCAGTTTTCATCCCAAATTTATAGTTTTCTAAAAAAAAAATGTTCATTCATTCATTTTTCACCCCAAATCGATCTTGTATTTATTTTATTTTCGCCCCAAAATCATGATGTTCTCTACAAAAAAAAGGTCGTCACATCAAATTGTTTTTAGATCTCAGATTTAAAACAGTCATATGCAGCCCTATAAGGTAATAATAATGACAAAAATGGCTAACACATCATAAGCTAAACAAGCTTGTTTAAACTGAGTAGACAAATCCGGGAGCCAAGCAAAAATATCAGGGGGCCATGGCCCAGCCTTAGAATCGCCCCTGAGCCATAACTCATCCGTTTAATGTAGAACTGAATAAAATGACGCCAGTGTGGAGGCGGTTAAGCCTAAATCAGGATGGTCTGGGTAGATACATTTCTAATAATTTGAAGTTGACATGGGAAATAAAAGTTGTTTTTTTGTTTTACTACTCTTTTGGGACAACATTGTAAGCAGGGGGCCACGGGTGTTGAGAATCTCTGGATAGAGGACACAAACAATTATTTTTTTTTTTTGCTTCTCATAGCGCTTAAACGTGGAAAAAATATCAATAGAAAAAAAAGAATAATCTTGCCAATCCTCGTGGTGGACACGGGCCTTTCAACTGCCACTATACGAAGACTCTGGAGTGGTATGTTAAAAAATTACCTTACATAAAAGCGAGAAATTAATATTGAAAAAAATATAAACGAAATAATCAAAAATCAATGCAAATCATGCAGATAAAATTATTTAACGCAATATTGAGGCATGAAATAATAGAAAGCAACAAAAAATCATTTGATCAAAAATTTAAATTAGCTTTATCAACATAACTCTAAATGAGATTTTGGGAAACTTTATTGCTTTACTAAACGCTTAATATTAAGTTAAATTCACAATTTGGCAACTCTCAACGGCACATTAAAATTTTGTCAGTCTTGATCTGCAACGACTTTTTTTAATTTTGAGTTTAGAAAAGAACTGTACGCATAAGAACGTGCTTCTAAAAACTGATGACCATTTCAGAAGGTAAGCTCTCAAGTTTGAAAAATCTTCCTTTAACACATAAACAAAATATAATTCAAGCAACAGCTTGTTCAGATACATCGCTTTCAGTGTGTCATCACTCAGTAGCTTTATGAGTTCGAGTTGGAGTTCAGGGTTTGCAGAAATAAGTGTAACATTGTAGGGGATAGAAAAGATATCAAACTCAGGCTGGTTGCTTTTGATATCCTGAAATATAGGGGGTTGATTTTGTCAAACCGATTTGCGGGTCGCACGAAATTCTTTCGCAAGCCACATGCAGCCCGTGAGCTGCATGTTTGTCACCTCTGTTATAAAACAAGCTAAAATTCAGGTTATGACCAATCAAATCTTAATTTTGAATCTAAATAAAACATATTTGTTGTTTATAAGTCTCATATATGCAACTATTTCAATCAAATAATACAGTTATCATTCTGAAATACAAGTATTGACACAAAAGTTCTGAGAGTAGTTTTGAATCCGTGCCCAAATTTTTAGAAGCGCGTAGATTTAAAATTATAGATAATTTTTGAGTCTACTTACTTTTTAAAGATGAAACGCATTTTTGGTTCCAATTTTTAAGTTAATTTGAAAAACACGGATTTTGTTTTGGTACCGGAACAGGATTTTTTAACAACGGATCTCAAGTTAAATTTTTTAAACATGACAGTCCACAATAATTTTGGTCAATCATGCGATGAATTTTTTTAGTTTTGCTTGTTTTTATAAGATAATATTAAACATCACAGCTTATCAAATGTACAATATATCACACAAATCAATAAAACCGCTTTACAACAAAACAAAAATAACGTTTACAAATGCAAATATGAGCGTTTACAAGAATCAATGACAATTCTGTTGTCATACAATTTACATATAATTTACATAAAACTTTTCAGATTATATTTGCTTTTAACTTTGAAAGATAGAAAACCAAATGAACCAATGAAAAATTAAACAACGAAACAAAATGCATAAACGAATCAATTTATTCAGGTAAATATTGAGATTTAACCTTTTTAGATAAAACATAAAAATCATGCCTTCTTTAATAAGTAAACGGCTTAGAGGAAATATTATTTACAAATTTTGAATAAAGCATCAATTAGTCTGTTTAACTTTATAAACAAAAATAACAAAATAAAACAAGCCTAAAAAGTCAATTACTCAAGCGCAAGAAAAGATTTTTTCTTTTTTTGATGACAGTCTTGGACAGAATGTGAGGGAGAATCATTGAAAACCCAACTTTTGTTCCTTTGGAACAAAGTGAAATCTTAGTAAAACGGGCGTTTTCTAAAAATTTTCTTAAAAACTGTAACAAAACCTAATAAAAAATAAAAGCACAAATAAACACTTCACTCAAAATAGGTACATTTTTTAAAAAAGAAACACATTAAAATTCTTTAAGACAATATTCATAAAAATAAACACGAAATGTTAACCCTGATTATAAGTTAATTGCATGTAATTCCAGTATCGGTTTTATATTTTTGTAACAGGTTCATTGTTTGCAATTAGAATTTTTAAACTTTCTTATAAATAAGTTGCGCTTTAATGTAAGGGCTAGACACGTTTTCAAATACTTTTGCATGTTTTCTCGAATAATAATCCAAATAATTAATTTCTTTTAGAACCTTGTAATCATATTGTAAAGCCGATCGACACAGATATTCATTTGTTGGAGTGCTAACAATGTAATTACATCCAGCTGTTCTTGCAAGACTCTCTGTTGCTATTCGGAGCTCGTTGACAATTCCGTTCCTGCGATACATTTTATGGACAGTCACCATTCCAGCAAAAAAGAGTTTATCTGTTTGTAGTAAGTCAAGTAAATTTACTGTTAAATCGTCAAAAAACTCTTTAATCTGTTCTAGTTCATTTGATAAAACCATTTGTTTATTTAAAATAAGTGGAACTAATGGTTTTCCTTTATCTTGTACTCGATTCAGGGAAACTGCGATTAGTTTGTTTGTTTCTTTGTCAAATGCTCCGACAGACCAGCTTTGTTTTAAATGCATCTTGACTCTATTGATATTAAACTGGTCAATTTCATTACCTTTTAGTTGAAAGAAATTGTCAAAAAGATCTTGTGAATAATGTTTTACAATCAAATCCAAAACATCCGTTAGATCTTGAAACGTAAATGTTTTTATTTCAATCATATTTAGAGTCTTTAAAAATGGTTGTTGCTCGTAACAAAAATTAAAAAAATTTACACCAATTAATGATAGGCAACAAATATCGCAAAGCTGTTAAAGAATTTTTTTTACTTTGTGCTTGCAAATAGAGTTTGGATATGAATTAAGAATTACAAAACCGATCTTTTATTTATCTGATGTATTACTTAGTAATTGTAAATACAGGCAACATCTGCTAAAGAATACAATCTTAAATTAATTATATGGCATTAATTTAATGTCGAATCAATAGAAGAGCAAATCTATCTCTTTTTATAAATATTTTCAAAATCATCTACAAATTGCTTAAATTCGTTCCTTAGAAAACTATTTCTAATACATTTCAATTTCGATATTGCAAAACAAATTATTTTTTAAAAAGCGTTCAGTGCCGAATTTAAATAAAAATTTACAAAATTCGCAAACTTCAATTTCATTATTAATTTCTAGTCTAACAGATGGTACTATTAGCAGGACGAAAAGCTTTTTTATTTATTTTAAATCAAATTGTTTCAACCTCTATATCAGGACTAAAAAGGGGTTAACCATTTAATTTAATATTAAGGTTGCTGACCAAGATTCGGTAATGTATGTTCGTTGACTCTTTCTGTCTTAATAGATTCTTTTCGTACATTATATTTGTTTTTCCTTTTTGTTTATTGCGTATGTATTAATAAAAATAATACATTTTTATTCATATATATATAAATACAATTCTGTATAACAAGTGCTGTAGGATCCACACAGTAGCATATTTAGACAAGGGGTATAGTGCCATGGCTTGGAGATCACTAATACGTAGGCTTAACATACCTCCCGATTTTGGCAGCACAGTACTTTTAATACCATGACCTGCCCTCTTGGGATCACTAATTAAACACAAACGGGAGAAATCCGTCAGAAATCCAAGACAGATTCAAGATGTAAAACTTTTTTTTTATCTACCACCTAACAAAATTTTTCTGCTAAGCATATTTTATTGTGGTTGAATGGTCTCCCATTTCAAAAATATTCGGTACGCCACTGGATCCACTAAAATTGCTTATGATTATAAACAAACAAACCTGTTGAATGTCTCGTGAAAGAAACACGAAATAAAATTATTTTCAATTATGATTCGAAAATCGAGTCGCCACAATTTTATCATTAATCTAAGCTTAATTTTATCCTTTCAAAAATAAGTAAAAGAAGTACTGTTATAAATCTTTCTTACTCTTTCAGTTCTTAAGCTTAATTTGTTAAAAAACTCAGTGGATCTGTTCAACCCTATTGGATAAAGATTTTAGGACGATTCTCGTGAAACGCATCTCAATTAAAATTTTTCAATAAGGGAGACAAGAATCAGTCCAAAATTTATTAAAAACTTATTTATTTTAATTTAAAATCGATTTCGATCAAAAGATCATCATCAGTTAAGGCCCGTTTCCACTACGAGCGTGGAAAAGAGCATTCTTTGTTTGTTTTATTGATTTTTTTTGCACTCGCTTCAATCAAAGATCAATAAAAGAAACAAAGAATGCTCTTTTCCACGCTCGTAGTGGAAACGGACCTTTAACAATTTTATTAAGTCTGTGAAATTTTAAGAATAAAAATTAATAGAAAATTATTGAAAATTATTGATTAATGATTAAATTTAGTAAATGTCATAGAATAAAATAAAATATACTCACTTAACAAAACAATTCTTTTTAAATAGTAAAGTAAAAACTTACTGTCAAAATTGTAAACTGCTAGTGCCAATTAAATTAAATAAACTATACAATAGTAAACATCAAGAAAAACAGCTGATTGCTTATTAATAAAGGCGATTGTGACGTGTGAAGAGTCAAAAGTACTTTCAGTTCTAATAGATCTTGCAATATTTCTGTTTTTTTGATTAAAACTTTAAACGGTCACTATTTAAGCAGTTGCAAACAATGAAATGAAAAAGGTGGGGGTAGGAGAAAACAACTTTTGTTAAATTAAATGCTATTAATTGGCTTGAAGCAAAATATTTTGATTACGATGTATAGGAAACTGTTAAATAAGTTAAAATAGTTCAATATGAAATTATTACCTAATATGATTCTTTACATACAATTCATTTTTATTGGAAAGCTGAAAAATGATCATGTTATGTTTTAAGTCATGTTTAAGTATTCTAAACTGATATTCTATTTATTTTCAGAAAAATCTACAGCAGTTTTTAATATTTACATTAAATCTGAAAAATTGTCATTAGTTTTTGTGCTCATTAATACACTCTCCTCGACTGACGTTTGTGAATTCAGAAGGAGTGAAAGATTCAGAAACTAAGTTTGTAAGTTTTCTTGCTAAGTTCGAATAGAATTATCAGCGTCAAAGTTTTTCGTTGCAACGATTTCTATACAAAATTAAAAATTTATTTTATAAATCCTTCTTTGATGTATCTAATATTAGTCAGCAGTTTTAGTCTTTTCCTTCATATTGGATTTACTTGTTGCAGAGTATGAACTTTAGGTCCTATGACGTTATTTTGTAGCTGGTTTAAAACATCGCTGGACATATAGTTGATGAGCAGAATTGCGATGTTGCAACACAAAGAAACTTTTTTGTCTCACTTCACAGCTTTTTCAACTACCATTGTGTGTGGGATTTTGGTTTTGCCTTAAGTTCGGAAACAGTATATTTAGCTTCCATAGTTTTATCAAAGGTGAAGTAGGCTGATATCGTTTATAAACTGTGTTTAGTTGTCGTTTTGGCTAAATAAATGTTAAAATACTCCTTATTTTAAGTGGCTCAAATGGATGTTTGCTTTCAAAATATCTCTTTAATTTATTGGGAACCATCTTTGATTTGGTAATTTTTTACCACAGATGAGGCACAGCGAAAGCGAAGAAAACAAGCTTAGTTCGTCATCACGAAGACTCTCAACTTTGTTATTTCGAAGACATTTTTAAAAACTGTAACAGCAGTTTTGCTATCAAAGGCGCGAACACTAGGTTTAAGCTTTGATTACAGTGAAGAAGCCTCGGGTTGTAATAAGTCTTGCAGACGTTTTTTCAAATTTTAAATCACAGAAGAAAAGTGTTGCGCAAGTTTGGTCTAAGGAAACGGGCAAGATATGACTGTTTGTAAAGGTTTTTAAACTATTAGGTGCCCAAAAAAAATAAACTTCTTTAACAAAGTCTTCAAAACCTTATCTTATAAATACTCGTAAAACTAAGCGAGACGTTGATTTGACGCCTATTTATAAAATGATTGAAAATTCTGCTATATCGCCGCCAATTTCTGCGGATGAAGAACCTGGTTTCTCAGGGCAATCAGCCTATAAAAAACATTTTCTTCTAACAAAGATAGTTTTACTTCAAATTTTAATTTTAAATTGCTGCTTTTCTGGTCGCACGATGCGGATAGTTGGTTAACTTTGTGAGACACTAAATTTAATATTGCTGGTACAGGCGCGCCAGTTTTGAAATTTATGACAATCTTAGAAACATTAACTGCGGGTCAACTTGAAAAGTTCTACATTATTCCAAAACCACAAGATCCAGATTGCTATACGAAATTGTGCAATCAGATAAAGGCTGTGTATACAAAAGACGACTCTGAAAAACTCGACATTTTGCTAAACAATTTAACATTGGACGATCAATCTCCCATTGATTTAATGCGTCGCTTATAAGCCGCTTTCGGTCTTGAAGAAAACTCCTCCTCTCAATTCGAAGCTATACTTAAGGAGCGATTATTAAAAGCTTTTACCCGCTAACGTAGCTGCATGTTGTGGTAAATGGTTTTACAGAGATTTAATTGGACTTGCAAAATATTAAGATTTAGAAGATTTGGTTTCGAAACTAACCCTAACACAATATTACAAGCAAAACTTATTTAAACAGAGTTTATTAATTAATTATAAAAACACATCTCTGTCCCAGAGCAGCGGTGTAACGCTTTTCATAATTTTGTTGCCTGTCTTCCAAATGGTAAACAGCCACGTCAGTATATATAGCAAGCGTCACCGAATATCCTAATCATCGACCGTGGGACACAGAAACACTGTCGCAAAATTTCACACGATAAATATTATGGGAAGCGGAGCACGAGTGATAAAATAAAAGCATAGGCTCGAACATAAGGCAAACACGGTGCAATTACGCATTCCGCATACACGAATCACGACAGTATTGATCTCTAAAAAAGTCTTAATTTCATTCTACATCCAATTTCATTAACTCGTTTCTTGTCAACAAAAACCAGCTTCCGAACACATGGTTTTAACACTTTTTCACACCATCTCTGTATGACCCATCGGTTAAAAACCTCGTCTCTACGCTTTTACTTTACATCTAAATTTAACAACAGCTGGTCAAAACCTCCAATGTTTCCACATGGAAACATCATTTAAAAATAGTTAAAATAAGTGCACTATACAAATATAACTTTTAGTCAATAATTTTGATCTATGGCAAAAAATATCTAAGCTTTAAAAAAATTGCAATTTTTCAGGAAATACTCTCATTGCAAGTATATGAGAATTAAATTTAGTCAATTTTACAAATTTAATAACTTACTTTTTTGTCCATTTTACCGCCAAAAAAAAAAATTAGGAAAACTACAGTGATTTAAAAAACTCACATATTAATAATCTCTAAAAAAAGTCTTCAATTTCATTGTACATCTAATTTCACTAATTAGGTTTATGGATTCTTTTCTCAGAAACAATTTTTTCTGTATTTATATTTAAGCTTAATAACGTGAAATTTTTTACGATATCGGATTTCTGGATCGGTCTCTCAGTGACTCTCTCTAGGTGTGTCAAGAGCTACAGCAAAATGTATATACAGTACATTCGCGACGAAGACTTTAACGGACGAACCAAGCAAAATAAATAAAGTAAATTAAAGCTGAGCCTCGACATTCCAAAAATTAGAGCAAGATACAAAGCAACTCAACAAATACAAAGAGCAATTGTTTTCATAATCGAATTGCATGCAGTTAGCCTTAATTTTGTGATACTTCAGAACAGGGGTTCTCAATCTTTTTAACACCGTGGCCCAAAACACTTGAAACGTATTTGTTGCTACCCAATGTATCTAGTCTTCACTTTCATTTAGCACCCAATTTCACGAAATTATTTCCAAATTATAGGTGAAGACAAAAAAGTCTTCATTTTCAATCTGTTTCAGATTTTTTGATTTTCGTCCGTAAAAAGTATTGATTTGTAAAAGAAGACTTCAATTTCATTCCACACCTACGTAATTTCACCAACTCGTTTTTTTTCAATAAAAGACCAGCCTCCGAAAAAATAATTTCAACACTTTTTCACACCATTTCTGTGTGGCGCATCTACAAAACTTGTTGCATCTACAAAAGCCACCGGTTGAGAACTCTGATTCAGATAGTTAGTGTCTCGTGTTGCACTTATAGCTTAGGTTTAACATCCGTTTCCACTACCAGCGTGGAATGGAGCATTCTTTGTTTTTTTTATTGGTTTTTTACTTTTTTTCCACGCTTAAGCGCTCAGCAATGAAAAAAAATAAAAACAAAAAAAACACTCCATTTCACCCTCGTAATGGAAACAAGCCCTAAGCGTGCGAACTGACAGAAGCGCAAAAAAAATGTTTGATTGAATCCTTCTCAGAATTTTAAATATTATGACCAGATTCAAAATATTGATTACTTAAATTTGTTTTATTTTTGCGTTTTCTTTTTTTTCTATTTGTTTGGATTTGTATATCGCTTGTATTCATTGCTCCTTCTAAGGTGCGCAATGTGCACAATGTGCCGTGCCACAACCATTTGCGCAACAAACCTCGGTTTTGCGCAACAAAAGCTCGGTTTTGCGCACTGAAAAAAGTTCAATTTTACTACTGATATAAAGATTACTATCTTAAAGGACGAAAATCAAGAAATCCGAATCAGATTCAAAGTGAAGACCTTTTTTTAATGCACTGTTCTGAATTATTCATGGTCACTAGAAAAAGTATTTGCAGAGTATTAAGTTTTTTTGGAAGGAACATAGCTTGCGTCTCTTCTTTCGAGACTCCTATTTTTTCAAATTAATATTACTTGGTCGTATTTTATTGCGATTCGTAAATTAGTTTTGAGGGATCTTTTTCCAAAGCGCTGTTATAAAAAAATATACGCAGCAAGTTGATACAACGTCAAGGACTTTTCCGCGAAGGTTAAAACAGCAACTGTAATCAATCAAGACGAGAAAAAAAGCGAGATTCAAAATTAAATACGCACTGTAACTCGGATACTGAAAATCTAATTTAGCACTTCACTGGTTAAAGAATTTTTTTGCATAACTATCTATGAAATTTTAGGGCCGAAGAGTGACTTTTTAAGCCAAATGATTATGTCATTTTTGATTCCCCAACGAATCCAACAATAAGTTATATTTTCTAAACAGTAATAAAACTCATCATTCAATTTTTTTATTGGACGTTTATCGGAGAAACTCTCAGAATGTGGTTAACAAGAAGAAAGTGCGTTGATAGAAACGATGACACAATAAAAAACAAAAAGATATTTTATTTTATAAGTGTCTTATGCTATACGAACGGCTGGTTTTCTAATTTGACAAGTTGTTCTCAAAGAAAATCAGACAAAAAAATTTTGATGACAAATCTTGTTATTAAATTTTTATCACCAAGTGTCTCTTATAGTAATTGTAATCTGTAAGTATCTGTACATTTTACATGTATCTTGTATATTTTTGCTAGAAAAGGCTTTATAAATCATTTATGATTGTTGTAGCAGTCTACAACTGGGATTCTTAAATTTTTTTGTATTGCGACCACGTTTTAAAAGATAAATTTTCGTTTGACACCAATATATATAGGCTAATTTTAGGTTAATTTTTTTCTATGGAAAACGACACATGTGCACGAAAACCATGTAATAATGAGAAATGGAAATACGAGCAGTATCCTAAAGCGAATCAACAAAATTACAAAAACAGACTTTATTTAATAAACATTATCAAGTAAGTACATTTAATAGGATGGAAAAATTACTCTATATTCTTTCACAGCTACCTTTTCAAGAGAAATAAATTATTTAATTTTTTTTACATTCATCTTTAAAAATCAATCTTGGCTTCAGACTCAATGTTTTTGCTTTTGTTTCTTGCTGTTTTCTTGAGTACCCCACACGACTCACCTTCTGATCATGCCACCTAACTACGTACTTTATGACGCAAAAATGGTGTAATGACAGTTCACCTTTTTTGTTTTTGGTTGTCAATAAATCTTATTGTAAAAAAAAGAATTTTTAAAGTACAAAAAGCCAATTTGTTTTGCGACCCCATTTGAGGTCGCGACCCACAGTTTGAAAAACCCTGGTCTACATGATCAATGAAAGTAGCAAAGTTAGATTAATTAAAACAAAAACACTGTCGGTAGATATTAGACATTGGTAAACTAAGGGTTGTAGTTCAAGCCTACTTCTATGTAGTAATGATTTGTTTATTGACATGTTAGTAGCTAGCTTAGCCTACTTGACGCTATCTTATTTTATTTGCCAACTTTTACAAGTGCTTTTGTAACAATTAAACTTGAACTAGACTTTGTAACAATTTCTGAACAAAAATCCAAGTTGAGCTTGAATCTAGACTAATCGAATTGTAGGTCTTACAACTGCTTATCGGTATAAAAGTCATAGGTAACATGTCTTTATAAACTGCTCTATAAGCTGAAAAAACGAGTTGTTTTAATCACAAAAACATTTCTTTAAATTGTAAAGTAACTATTTTGTGTCAAACAGTGTTTTACGTATAGTGACCAGGCCAAGTTTTTTCGCGGATAAAACAAAAACGTGCACTTTACGAGTTTGGTTTTTTAAGAATAATTAGTGGAAGTAACGATTACATGAAACAGACTAACAAGGTTTGAAATTTCGTTAACTGACGAGTTATCTTTATCACTTAAATTAATTTATGAAACGATAGTTTATTAAACTGTAATTTATTCAATTCACGCAACACTTTGATCACGTAAAATAGCAATTTTTATTTGAAAGAAATACAATTAGTACGGCAAATTTTTTGTGTCTAAATCATTGTAAAACCTGCATTTTCCATAGGAATGTCATTCTCATGGGATTCCCATGGGAAACGTTGCATGTGATGGGATGGGATAGGACAGCACACATTTGTATTTCCCATGATACAGTAGAATGTCATAGCAACTGTTACGTCGTTCGCGTAAATTAATGAGAAGTAGATGCTGGGAGCGGGTTTCGAGCCAGCGCGCCTTTTGTATCAGCGCTGAATAATCAGCGCTACCTTTAATGCGTTCTCGCGCGGCTGTGGGCATAGAGTGATGCCACGTTGTTTTAGTAAGCCTTTTCTTGAGCTGGCTGGGACTTGGCATTTTGCCACAGTCTTCAGATTGATTTGGCTGCTATATTTGTCCCTTTGGACGTTGTCTACTTAAGGTAGAGAATTGCTATTTGATACTTCCTTTGCTCGTCCGCCCAACATCGTTGGTGAGTGTGTATTGTGTTTATGCGTTATTTAATGTAATATTTGTGTTATTGTTTAGAAAAACCGTTTCGGACCGGCACCGCCATTATTGTTTTGTTTTGTGAAATAAAATTATAAATCTGGTGCTGGTCGTGAAGCGCGTTTGTGAGGAGTTGGAGGAAGGACGAGGTAGTTTGCGACTCCGTTACAGCAACTTTATTACGTCAGAGCTACCCTTAGTTTTTATACTTTTTAATTTTTAAGAGCTACTTTTTAAGTACTCTCCTTTTTTCTTTATATACTTGTGTCTATTATTTATTTTGTGGTGGGACACCGAATAAACAAATAAATAGATACACATAGCCTTTTTTTATATAAGATTACGTTTTGGTGCGTCACAGATTGTTTTAAAGTTAATAAAGTCAATAAAGTTTTGCTTGTCTCTTTGTACATGTAGTCCTATTAGTAGACACTAAACCTAAACTTTTATAAATTTAGTAATTTTAATTGAACTATATTCCATATTAATATTATAATGGGAATTCTGTGGGATGGGATGGGACAGACATAAATTGCCATAGAATGGAACAGAAAAATATGTGTCATGGACAAGCCTGGTAAAACGGTTATATTTTTTTTCCATCAGGTTGGTTTGATAAAATAAATTTGTATGACAAAATAAAATTTGAAGCGAGACAGTGAAACATATAAATTATAATTTTATCGTGACTTACATTGTTTTGAAAACAAAAATCTTAACGGATGAACTTATAAAATTGCTCATTTTGTCAAATGCTTCTATAGACTATTCATTAGTTTATTCATTGCTCATACCCAATTCAAAATCATTTTAAAACTCTTTAAATCATATTCGTAATATAAATCATATTATAATGATATTTACACTTCATATTTGTTTGCGTTTAATTGACTAAAAAGTTACGGGCACCTAAATAAAACACAACATAAACACATATGTTAAATTAAACTTCAACAGCAAACTATTATTTTTATCACAACTCAAAACTCAGCAATTGTCTATATGTAGCTGCGAAAACCTCTGAACTAAAAACTTAACAACAGTCACTCGTTGATTAGGTTGTCAGAAAAGCGTCAATGCTTACAACAAAAGCGCTTCAAAAAAATATTTCAGGGCTATACTACAATCATACTTGTACTTTTTATTATAAAAAACTGTTCTTTTTATGCTTAAATAGTTGTTTCAATTGTTTCAATTTTGGTTTTTTCATGTAAACTACAAGTTACTGAGCGATATCTTTTATAATTTCGATGATTCCGATGAAAACAATCACAAAAACTTTTTTTTGCTTTGACGCCTTCTTTTGTGTTACAGAAGCCGATACTTAATAAACCTTTAATTCCTTTTATGTGCAACTAATAATTCAATTTTAGGTAAAAGTTTGATGACGTTCTTCTACTTCGATAGATGAAGTTGTTTTCTGTCGATTTACAATTTTTTGACAAATAATGTTTTTGAATCGTATGCATCTAAGCATTGCTTGACCCACTGTGAATAGAAGTACCCGAGCTGTATTTGAAAACAATGCAAGATATGAGATAAAAATAAAACTTAAAGCTGTTTGCTCAAACCACAAACAAAAGTGGTTTTAAGTAAAGTTCTCAAAGAAACAACCAAATATCAGAGGTGAGGATTTTTTAAAGAAAAAAATTTTTTTGTGATGAAAATCATAAAATCCAGGACAGATGCAAGGTAAAAAACTTTTTTTTTATCTACCATTTAAAAAATTTTTCTGCTAAGCATATTTGATTGTGGTTGAATGGTTTCCCATTCCAAAAATATTCGGTACGCCACTGGATCCACAAAAATTGCTTATGATCAAAACAAACAAACCTATTGAATGTCTCGTGAAAGAAACACAAAATAAAATATTTGTCAATTATGATTTGAAAATTGAGTCGCCAAAATTTTATCATTAATTCAAGCTTAATTTTATCCTTTCAAAAATAAGTAAAAGAAGTACTGTTATAAATCTTTCTTATATGTTCAGTTCTAATAGATCTTGCAATATTTCTGTTTTTTGCTTAAAACTTTAAACGGTCACTATTTAAGCAGTTGCAAACAATGAAAGAAAAAAGGTGGGGGGGAGGAGAAAGCAACTTTTTTAAAATTACATACTATTAATTAGCTGGAAGCGAAATATTTTGATTACAATGTATAGGAAACTGTTGAACAAATTAAAATAATTTAATATAAAATTATTACATAATATGATTCTTTATATAATTCATTTTTATTGGAAAACAAAATGAACGCGTCATAGAAGTTGATTTTTTTTACAGCTTACAAATTAAACTTGTGACTTGTTTTAATTATTGAAGCCTTGACATAGACATAATTTTACAAAGAAATTCGTCTGCTTCGTCATCTACATTTTCGTTAAATCGGCCTTCTTTAATTCAATGTTTTTTCCTTTTTTCGTTATTTTATCCCTTTATCAAACAAGATTGTCAGAATTATCCCTGAACTGAAATATTTGCAAATAGAAAATTCGCTATAAATCAAACTCTGAGGTCAGATTAAGATTGTTTTGTCTTTATTGTAATCATGTTTTTTTTAGTTTAGATTGATCATGAAAAAGTACGGCAGCTTGATTGAGTAGTTAAAGCACTGTGCTAGTGATTACCATGGTCACAGTTCAAAACTCACTGGCGTTATTCTGTTGTGTTCTCGGGAAAGACTCTTTGCAGCACTTTCCCCTACTTGGCGGTCTTGGCAAGCGGATGTATACTGTACTTCAGTCATATCTCTATAAAACTAAAAATCGAAAATAAAAAGTTTCAACGGGACAGCAATATTTTGGGATCTCCGAAAGCAGATCGGGATAATTGCTTGCTCTCGGCTCCGTCGCTTTTTTGCGAATTAGGAGAATAATTAATGAGATAAAAAAAACTTTTGTAGTTGCTACAAATTGTTCAGGATAAAAAATAAAAGATTTACCCAGGCTAAAAATGCTGTTTTTTTTTCAAGTTTAGACTTTTTTACACGCCAAGCCGTGTTTTTGGATTACTTAGTTAATTTCATTGCCTTGTTCGCAATAAATTTACAAGTTTCCAGGCCCTGTTTGTTTAATGAATGCACGCAAATTTACTATACATATATCACCACTCACCGTAGACCTGACCCGAGCTCACAATCATGACGTGACCCGCATTGCCACAAGCAGAGCATTTTTAAAGAATTATTTATCAGTATTTTTCTGTATAAGTTGGTTTAGTGATGACGTTGTCCTGGTCGTCATGGACTTAATTGCACAATTTTTTTCAGGTAAGTTTGAACTCACGGGTCAGCGAGTTTTAGTAAAATGAAAATAAATTGCCTGCTGCAAAACATTGGCGAACCCGATGCAAACTATTAAACAAGCTTGAAACTATTGCTACCAAATATAATAGGGCCGTTTTGGGTCGTTGGTTGTTAAAAAATTTGTTTCAATTTGTAGAAAAAATTTTATGTATTAGAAAAGCTATTTTGATTTGTAAACGGTAAAAAAAGACTGTTATTTTGACAATTTTTTTTACTTTGAAATTCAACATATAATGATTATTTAAACAAATTCTTAAGTTTGGAAACCGAAATCATAAGAATAATATGCGCTGCGACAGTACATAAAACAAAACCAAAAAAGTGTGTAATTTAAATCAAAAGTAAATACTTTTCTTTGTCAAGTATAAAAGCATCAGTGCATTTTAGAAAAGTTCGTTTTTATTCTTCAAAATAACAACTTTTAAATAAAAATAGTTTTGATACGCGTATTTATATCTATTGTATAGCAGAAAAATGAAAGAAATTCATTGTTTTAAAACTTATTTTTAAAGCCGCAAAAGATTTTGCTAACGAACCTTGTATCACAAGCCAAAGTTGTAAACTTTTAAATATTTTATCGTAATCTTCTGTTATAAACAGTTTGTAATACTGTAGTTTTCGGACGAGTTGTTAAGGTAACCATCAATGCAAATTTTTTTTGATTAAAGTATTAGTTTATCCAAAAAATGTTAAAAGCCTTTTATCAGAAACCTATTACCCTTTTTCCAGTAAAGTCACATTGAAGATTTTATTTAACTGATCAAGTTGCGATATATAAATTCATTAATAAAATTGGTCAAATTTCAATGAGCCGAATATTTGATACAGAAAATAAAAGCTAAAAATTTAAAACCAATTAAATCATCACGAAAAATCGATTTCGACCTATAAAAGTCATCATCAGTTTCTGTAAAAAATTAAATTAAAATATTTTTGTCATTAATGAATTTCTTCATTAATTCATTAATAAATTATTTTAGTTGGTTTTAAATTTTTAACTTTTATTTTCTATATTAAATATTCGGCTTATTGAAATTTGACCGATTTTATAAATGAACTTATGCATTGCCATCTATACGGAAAATATAGAATTCTAAAAATATGATTTGTAGAACCAATTGTTTTATGCATTAAATTTTTAGCTAAAGCGTTAAAAGTACCAAATCAAAATAAATCAAAACAGTTATTGTATTAATTTCACAAGCTCTTTTTTGGCATTAATTTTCTTTATTGGTTTTTTTATATTTGAAATAAAATTATTATTACTATTAAATCTTTTTTAATGTTTTTTGAACATATTGATATTAAAGTTTTTCATTTTAAAAGACGATTGAAACAGGAAATAATGAAAATGGTGTGCCGTAAAACTTTAAAATTCAATCAAGTGAACCGTGATTCAAGAACGTTTTGGCAACACCGTTTTAAATAAATGTTTGGAGCAAGATGTGACTAGCAATACGTCAGAATAAAACTAACTTCCTGAAAAACTTGGCTGGCTTGGATATATAGTAAGTTTATAGATTTAGATAATAAAAGCCGTTCCCATACGTAGCTCTATATACGTCCCTCTATTTACATAAAAGATATCTATCCATAAGGCAAGTTTTGTTGCTTGTTTTTTATTGATACAATATTACACCTGTTGATACATATATATTTGTACCGGCTTTATCTCATAAATTATAAGAAAAATCAAATTTTATTTGTGCGTCTACTGAAATGCAGGTTTTTAAGTTTTTAACTCTGACAAGCGCTTTCCAATAAAATGAGCTCGATCACGCTTCAAATTGGCCAAGTTTTGGATTGCGACAAATTTCATCACAACAGTATTATCGTCTCACTATACTTTATTTTCCCGTTGTATCCGATATATTGGTGATATTTTGTTAGAAATCCAAGTTTTATTCTTCTTTCTTCTTCTTCGTCGTTTGAAGGATATCCACTCCAGGTTAGACGCAAACAGGACTGGGGCCGAGGGTTTATCCTTTTACTACCCCAGACCGCTGCACTTCCTGGATCAGATGCTGGCAGTGATGTCATTAAGCCAGCATCGAGTTTTGTCATCCAAAACCGTCAGACCTCGTGTTCCATGTGGTGCCCGATGTATAGGGCACGCTGTTAGAACATGGTCTGCGGTTTGCTCAGAGGCGTCACACTCGCAATTCGGTGAAAGAGCAAGACCCCATTTGTGCATGGACAAATGAAATCGGCCAACACCAGTCCGCAGGCGGTTGAGCTTAACCCAAGCTACTCAAGGTAAGCCCATCCCAACAGACCTGGTACTGGTCTCGGGCACAAAAGCACGGAGCCTGGAAGCATTTTCACAGTACTCCGTTTTCCATTTGTGATTTTTCCATTTAGAGGCGCGGATGCCAAGTCTGGCAAGGTTGTCCAAACGAATCCGCGCAGCTGGCACAAACGGGCGTCTGGATCTTAGTCTCGCTTGGCGAGTATCTGAGGACGCACTTAAAAGACCATGCAAAACATGATCGGGGTCCAGAGATCCACGGTAAGCCAAGGAGAGTGTCGCTCCCAGTCGGCGAAGCTCAACTGGCTGGATGCCTGAGAGTACAGGTAGGTGGTCCGTTGGAGTGGAACGCAGGCATCCAGTGACCATGCGCAAGGCGTCGTTCAAAACACTGTCAATGAGGCGAGTGTGAGCACTGCGACACCAGACTGGCGCACAGTACTCAGCTGTTGAGTAGACTAGAGATAAGGTGGCTATGCGTAGTGTTTTAGCACCAGCACCCCATCCCGAGCCCACGAGTCGCCTCAGCAGTGTGACGCGCGAAGATAGTTTTTTGCGCAATGCCACTAAATGGTGACGAAACGTGAGCGATCTGTCCAGTTTTACCCCAAGATAACTAGGGGTTGGACAGAACGGCAAAAGTCTACCGTTGTTGTAGACCTTTAGCTCACGTTTGGCCTCTCGGTTGTTTAAGTGAAAGGCTTCCGTTACCGTCTTAGTGTGACTGAGCTTCAACCTCCAAGTCTGGAGATACGCTGAAGGTGTAGACATGTCTTGGCTTAAGGTCCCCTCCAAATCCTTCCAGTTTCCAGAAAAATTCAACAATGCTAGATCATCAGCATAAGCAAACTTTCTGGAAATCATGGAAGGAAGATCGTACGTATAGATGTTAAATAGGAGGAGAGCCAAGACCGATCCCTCAGGAACGCCGTTTTTAAGATGGCGTAGCCTGTTTTGCTTGCTGTCACCGGTGGTAAGGGTGAAACTTCGATTTCGGACAAGCTCTATGATCATTTTGACCATGTGCTTATCCGGAAGTAGTCTCAGCAGCTTGCAGGTAGGGCCACGGTGCCACACAGTGTCATAAGCAGCTGTCAGATTGATAAATACGGCACCGGCCTTCTTTTTAGCCTCAAAAGAATCCTGGCATTATATAGCAGGGCAAGACAATTAATACTTGCCCAGCCAGCCAAGCACTCACCGTCCGGACTGTTGTCATCATAACCCCAGTCAGCATGACGACAGTTAAAATCGCCAGCGTACAGACAGGGGTGAGGATACACTGGGAGATCCAGGGTTTGCAATCGCGTTGGTGGTGGTTTGTAGACGTTGACTATTTTATAGCCATCAACGTCCACGCACAACCACTCGATCTCCGATATCGGTGGAGATTGGTCCAAAAGCGTGTATCTCAGTCGCTCGTGGACAAACGTGGCAAGGCCATGCTTCCTGCTTAAAGAAGACCCAGCTAGTTGGTACGTAGTTTGGTAGTACCAACTTCTCTGCATCAGTGCAGTGGGTCTCCTGCAGTAGGATGACGAGTGCCTTAGACTATATAGCGAGGTGATGAAGAACGTTCATCTTGCTTGCAGTGAGGCCTTCAATGTTCAGCTGAAGAATAGTGGGTTTTCGGAACTTGTTGGCAATGTGCCCTGAAAAAGGCAGTTTTATCCTAGCATTGCCCTGTCCTGAAAAGAACGTTTGCCGATTAGCAGACCCACACTGAACATCGGAATGGGTAAATACCTTTCTATTTTGGTAGGTTCGGTTTCGGTCTGTCATTTTTAGAATTAATGAACAGACTTATTCACGGCCCTGGCTGCGTGAAAGCACCTACCATCTGGGCGCAAGTTTTGTTGAGTAATATTTTTTGGTATTTAAAATTAGAAATATTTTTAAATAATTCTTTTTAGAAAAAGTAATTTTTTCTACTAGTGATTGCCTCGAATGTGCGAGCAAACACTTCTTTGGTTTAAATGCGTACTTCATGAGATAGGAATTTTTTAAGCCACAACAATTCATCACCAATTTAACTATTTATCGTTTTGGTTTGTAAAAAACGTTGAAAACGTCAAAACATGATAACTGTCAAGAAATACTAAATTTGCTTTTAGTAATCAACAATGTATATTTCGCTTGAAAATTTTAGTTTAAATTTTTAGTTCTTATAAAAAGTTTAAAAATTTGATTCTAAAAAGTAAACGGTTAAAAGACTTTTTCGAAAAACGCACAAACTTGAAAACAGTTCGTTTTAGCCTTGTGCAACTAATTTACTTGATGACAAATTAGAACTACTTGTTCGCATGTTGGTTACTATTCATTTGCTTTAACATATTGAAAACTTCCAATTGAAGTTGATGCATGGAACTATGTTAAGTAGCCTAATGACTTTTGCTTTAATACGTAAGATCTCGTTTTTGATACGGTTCAAAGGTAAAAGAATTTGTGTTCTGTGAGTTGTGCTTGTTTAAATGTTTTGAATCCAGTTTTATAGGTAATAGTGGTGGAACATGAATTTCAAAAGCAAAATTTTTAACTAAAATATCGGATTATTTTTATGATACAAACTTATTTTTCCATTTTTTGTAGATTGAGCAACACAACTAAGTTGAATGTTATTCATTGCTTTCATTTAAATCTTTTTTATAAGTTTGTTACTTTTAAAGGCATGAATGCATGAGTTTATGAATGAGTTTATTTCTTAAACGTTATCTTAAAAAATGCTAATTCAAAAAAGTTTTTTTCATATAAAATAGGGGTTCCCAAACTGGGGTACATGTATCCCCAGGGGTACATTTCGACTTTTCAAGGGGTACATTAGATTAAGTATAAGGATATTTTTTCCATAACTTGTAATCTGCATTAAAATATTTTTTATCACCTGATGTTAATAATTTGACGACCTGAGTTTAAGAACTCTTGAGGAAGTCAGATTTTCATCCCAGTAAAAACTTTAACTACAACTACAGTAACTAGCAAGTCCACTTTCGCAGTTCACATGACTTATTTTGTCCAATGACGGCACGCAAGACAAAACAGCTGATTGATTGCTACAAGAACCGTAGTTACAAAGACTGGAAAGCAAATACAGTCGACCCCGCTTATTTTAAACAACATTTACGTCTCTTCGCCATTTTGAAAACAAAATCAAATAACAGCGTAACGAAGTGTGAAACCGTCAAATTCAAGACAAAAAGTGTGGGTTATTAAGCGAGGTTTTGGGTTTATAGGGCGAGTCTTTTATTACAGGAATAAATGTAGTTGTCACGAATAAGGCCCTTTTTGAAATGCAAAATACTCTGAGAATCATTTGTATCTCATTGTTTTATATTAATGCCAAGTCAACATAAGAAATATTCGGAATTTCGATTGATACATTCATTTGCTTGTGCCGTAATAATGTTAATTATTTTGTCTTGTTACTTTTCTGGTAAATTCTCATTGTTCCTCGGTTAATTTAGAATTTTCTAGCTCTCTCTCGTTTTTACTCGTATAAGAAAAAAAGTTCTAGAATGTCATGAGAATTGTATAAAAGGCAATGATTTTTTAAGTTATTCGTTCGAGAATGTAAATTCGAAATTCGAGATTTGTGATTCAGTGTAAAGTTGTAATTGTGAATTAGTGATTATTTGTAATTTCCGCTTGATAGAAGTTGGAGTTTTCTTTATTGCTTAGCAATAAAGTTGAGATTTTATCTCTCTGTCTGTGAGTTTAGACAGCGGTTAAATTTGCTAAGTTATCGTAACAGAAATTAGATAGCCTGCTATCACTATTATTCGGCAAGATTAATTGTCGTAGCAAGGTTGAAGATTTGTTCGATCCACTGCTTTAACCCTTATTTACCTAGCCTGTTTTTTTCTGTTGACTACCTAAGGGGGGTCCTCGGAGGACCCTAAGTTTACATGTCCAATACGTTTAACAGACAATAGCTGCGCAGTTGATTTTTTGATATGTTGAAGAAAATTATTTTAGTTTAGTCAAATGTTTTTACTTTTAATATATTTGCTATTAGTCTCTTCTTATTTTGCATAAAGTTGAAGGTCCTCTAATTTTCGTTGTTTGCTTTTTTTGTGACATAGTCGGATTAGTCACAGTTGCTGCAAAATAAATAACTACTACGTCAGGCAGTAATCTTGAAAAACACAACAAGACGTTCAAAATGTTTTTTGACTTATCTTATGATTTTTGTACACAAAAAATGTACGAAAATCATGAGGTAAGTTAAAAAAAAATAGCCTGCTACATTAAAACTACCCATCGGATTTGCTCAAGTAAAATACCAAAATATTTAGAAATAAATTTTAGGAAAAGTCATAAAATTTTTGAGTTTTATCATCCAAACTTTACGAGTTATATTGTTTTTATACAAGGGCAGTTCCTTTGAGGACCTCCCTTAGGTAGATTAGGGTTAAACTATTCGAATTGAATACGCGACAGTAGTAATTCTAAAACAGACAGTTTTGGGCTTGTTAAGTGGGTGAGCTTATTAACCGTGGTCTTAATAAAAAGGGACTACTGTACCGATAATAATTGCAAAAAAATGAAAAGAAAGCCTAAGGAGAGCGAACTGGAAAACACACTTGAAGACTGCATGAGTTTCAGGTGTGGACTAAGCTTACCTTAGGATAAGACTGAAAAGATTTAACATGAGATTGAAGTAAATTTGCAATGTTTTTCAAAACTTCAATTTTTTTTTTTTCAAAAACTTTATTTTGTGCTTTATGTAGTTCTTTATTTCAGGTCTTCATTTGCTTTTAGGTTCACTGTGCAATGTAAATTCGCTTAACGATTAGCTCATCGCGCTGCTGAGTTCAAAAACTTCTATAGTTTTACTTAAAATTTTTGTCTATTTTCGGACTTTTTAAAAAGCTATGCAATGAGTCTCAAAAAACAAAAATATTCAGAAGCCTACTTAAAGTCCGGGTTTACATTTACGATAAACAATGATTTGGATATACTAGTATGTGTACTTTGTCAAAAACCATTGGGAAATGATTCGATGAAACCAAGCCTTCTCACTCGGCATTTGGAGAGAGCTCATCCGGAATTCAAAGACAAAGAACTTGACTTTTTCAAGCATAGAGAATCAGTGTTTAAGAAACAATGCTTGGATAAAGGTGGCATGTTTTTCCAACAAACCAATGCTTTATTAAAGGCATTTTATTAAGTTTCTCTTATGATCGCCAAGCAAAAAAAAGCACATACCATTGGGGAAAATTTGGTCCTACCTGCTGCAAAAGTAATGGTACGTTGTGTCTTTGGAGATGAATAAGCTAAATAAAACTTAACTCTATCTCCCTGTCTAAGAATACAATCCAACGAAGAATTGAGGAAATGTCAGTGGATATTTTGCAGCAAGTGATTAGTGATATTTATAGATCGGAAAGTGAATTCAACTTGACGAGTCTACAGATGTAACAAACTGTGATCAGCTACTAATTTTTGTTCGATATGTAAGAAAAGAAGGCGTGAAAGAAGAGTTCTTGATGAATGCGGCATTAGAAGCAACAACTAAAGGAGATGATTTTAAATGGTGAATTCTTTTTTCAAGCAACATGGTTTAAAATGGGAAAATCTAAGGGGCTGCACAACAGATGGGGCCCCAGCTATGTTAGGACGAAAGTCTGGTTTTAGAGCTCGTGTCATGGAAGTAGCTCCTCATGTGAAATTTTTGCACTGCATGATCCACCGGTTTGCATTGTCATGCAAAGTCCTTCCTGCTGAATTCTTTGACGTATTATTACTGGTGATTAAGATGGTCAACAATATACAGTAAAAGGGAGTGCGCTAAACAGCCGGTTGTTTAAAATTCTCTGTGAAGATTTAGGTGCTGATCACAGTGTACTTCTATTTTACAGTGATGTGCGTTGGCTCTCCAGAGAAAATATTACTAAATGTGTATATGAGCTTCGTAAAGAATTGCTGGGATTTTTCCAACAATCCAACAAATGTGAAACTCTTGTCACTTCCTTGAGGAATGATTTTTTTATTTTGATCCTTGCCTTCCTTGTTGATATTTTTGATGCTCAGAATATGCTAAACAAAAATCTCCAAGGAAAAAACCTAACAGTGTGTGAATTTATAGCTAAAGTCAAAGCATTTCTGGCCAAACTTCGATTGTAGAGGGGAAATATTTGCTCTGGCACCTTTTTCATGTTTAGGACAGTAACAGAATTTCTGTGTCAAAATCCCCAAATTGAAACCACAAGGTTCTCGGAATTGGTCACTGAACATCTCATGAAGTTGGAAAAGAAAATTTACGGCTATTTTCCAAGTCTTGGTGAAGACGAAGTTGAATATTTTAGGAATCCTTTCACCGCGAATGCTCAGATACTGCAGGCTGGGACAGGTATGCAAGAGGAACTGATTGAAATTCAACTTGATGGGTTTGCACGCGATGTGAACTCTGAGGAAAATTTGGGAGATTTTTGGTTTACGATGTGCAAGTCGTACAAAAGTATTGCAGAACCTGCTATTCAACCATTGTTGTTGTTTCCATCAACATGGTTGTGTGAATCGACATTTTCAGTGATGCTTGGAATCAAATCAAAGTACCGATCACAGCTCAAAAAACCTGAACATGATCTTCGTTGTGCTGTTGCTAATGTTTCACCGCGTATTAATGAGCTTCTTGCTAAAAAGCAGGTTTATCCATCACATTAGCTAGGACTGCTGGGCTTATTCAGCCGATATATTGTTAGTTTGATTGTAGTGTTTGTTTAAGCTTAGATTACTTTGTTATGAAGAATTTTGTGTGCTTTGATTAGTACTAATTACGCAGCTTTTTCGTTTTAAACTAAAATAATCAATTTTAAAGATTTAGAAAATTTAGAGCAAATGTAATGGGTTGCCTAGCTATAAAAAATAAGTTGTGCGTTAGAGCAAGTTGAGCTTTGCAGCTAAAAATATGAGAAAATTCTTGGGGTACACGAGCGAATCTATAATTTTCCAAAGGGTACCCATAAACAAAAAGTTTGGGAAACCCCGATATACAGTAGAACTTATTAAATTGTTTGAAAGGATCCTTGTATGAATGATAAATTGACTTTATTTAATATTTTGTAAAAAACCTCATTTGCTTTCTTTGTAAATTCGCTTTTCTATAAAAACATTTTGTGGCGCTTGCAATAAATTTTTTACCAATATTGATCCCAATTGTTTTATAGACTTTCATTTGACACTAAATCGACCAAACGCTTCAATTGAAGTATTTCGATTGTTTAACCGCCCGTATTTTCATCAGAGATCGCTGCATTCATCACCATCGAGAGATCGTCTTCACCATCAATACCTGCGCTCCAAGCCTCCAACCCATTTGTCGTCGTGCTCAATAAAAGAAAAGTTTGTGAAGAAAGTTGAAGAAAATAAAACTAAAAAAAGTGATTAGCTGTCACTAGCAGCTGATTTTTTTAAAGAATCATATCATGATAGACTTGCATACAAAACACTAAAGGTTGAGGTTGTAACAGCTATGTATAGTTATGATTTGCTATCTTCCGTTGCGTCCATATGGAAACATAAAGAAAATTGAAAATAGCTGAAATCGCCTTATCTTTTGCATTGCTGTCTTAATTATGCTACAAATGCAATAAAGTTTAGGCAATCACTAAAGATTTTAAAAACTTCCTGGCAATTTTTCAAACCAGATTTGAAAGAAATTAATATCTTTTTTATTGCAGTGTAAAGAGAGGTTTACAACATATTTTAAATCAAAAAACATGAGACAAATATTTTTGTCTTCAAAAAAAAAACCGCTACATTTGAACTTTATGATTAGAAATTTAGAAAAAAAGACTGCATAAATCTTGCATAAATCATTTTAATTTTAAATTTCCCTTTACTCCGACACTTTTTTTTAATGAACACTACTTTTTAGAAACAAAAATTAAGATTTGCAATCTGGTCCAAGTGTGCCGCTAATTTCGAAAAGGTCCTAAAGGTGATGTATGCACAAAAAGGTTGAGAAAAAATGTTTTAAATGATACATCTGTCACATTGAAGTCAAATAAAGAAAACTAATAACTAATTTCTTATTTCTGTCTCCTTAAAACAAGATATCTCTGGCTTGTTAAATTCGTAAAAAATCATCAAAATATACATAGACCAAAGAAAAATCTTTTTAGAACCTTTTAAAATCTATAATTCCCAGTTTCAACATTAGTAGCATAAAATGTGCGGTTGGTTTGTTACTCTTTTTAAATCATAATTATTTATTGCTTTGGTAACAGACTTGAGTCTAATTAGCAAGCAAACAATTTTTATTTCTGACAATGGTACTGGTTAAGTATGCAGTCTACTTAATCCTAACCCTAACCCTATTCTAACCTACTAAATTAGATAGTAGACGGCATAATGATTGCAAACTGCATACTCATCGAGATGGTAGAGGATTAGGGTTAGGTAGACAGAATGCTTAACCAGTACCCTGACAAGTCTAAACTTAAGGAAAAATTTTTTGCAAAAATACGAATTGAGTTAAAACTTTTTTGAGACAAGCAAACTTGCTCTTTCGAAAGCATATTTTTTGATCTGTTTTAACTTTTTCATAAATAAGATCGACTAGTTTTGAAATGGATTGACAAAGAAATTGCATGTTTTATTGCTTTAAAAATTTTTTTACCTAGCTGCATTTGCGAGGGCACAGTTTAGTATCTATGTTCATAATTTAGGATTCATGTTAATACAGTGGCAATAATTTATTTTTATAAGGACGTCAATTTTTGTCTTTCTGGAAACTAATAATTTTCATTTAGATATATGCAAAGTCACGTAACGTATTATTTTCAACATTATCAACTGGTTTTCGGTCATATCTTAGGAAAGTGCACTTCTTTTTTGTCATACAAAACTTGGGCAATTGAGAAGAGAAATAATTTTTAGAATCTACGTACTTGCAAATAACAGCAAGCACAATTAATCATTTTATAATTTATAATTGAAAATTTTTTTGGAAAGCTAAAAAAAGCAATGTTTTGGAAGCAACTATTACCTTTAATTTTATGGGTATTTAATTAAGGTATTTAGCGCCGCTAGTGACGTTATTGTACAACGTAGTCACGTCACGTTTACCATACTGTTTCTTTTATTGCTTTGAATTGAGCACGTCTGTTGAAAAGCGGTTATATTGAAAATAAAAAATAAAATCAGTATTTTGTGTAAATAACAAATAAAATCAGTATCAGGAACTAGAGTTTATGCTGATTATTTTCATCAACATAAAGTTTATACAAACGTGTAAACAAAACAGGTTTCCAAGGAGAATCCTACGTAATACGAGTGAAGATAAATAAAGTTTAGTGAAAAAATAATTTTTTTTATTTTAGTTTTTGTAATTAACTAAATTTACGAACTTGATTTCGGATTGTTAAGAAACAACATTATTTCACAAAAAAACTGATTTTGAATCCTGAGAACAAAAAAGCTTTTTTTAAAGATTATAAATATATTTCAATTACATGAGCCAATATCTATAGTATTTCTTGTCTTTTTTATAGAACGCAGGTTGTAACATTAGATTATATAGCTGAAATTTATTTGTCAGAAAACATGTACAGGCCCCAAAAAAGCATGTAAAAACCAAATCAACATTTTGAATCGCAAGTGCTTCGTTCGAAAATACTTAGAACAAATGTGTTCAACAATCTCAAATCTTTTAAAGAAATTTTTACTTATTGAAGGTACTGCCACAACAAAATCATTAAAGATTTTTACAAATGTTTGTAAATTCGCGAATGTTTTAATCTTATCAAATCAAAAACTTGTTTTCACTTTTGACGTTAATTGGATGTTTTTATTATTTTTTTGCTTTGATCTACGCTGAAAAGTTTTTGAAATTAAATTTAATCAATAAAAAAATCTCACATACACCAAATAACATTTAGTGGGTGGGGGGCAGCAGCGGACTTTATTGAAAAAGTTTGAAAAAGCGGACTTTATTGAAAATGTTGTTTTCAAAGCTACAACAAAAATTATTTCAGTAAACCAAGCATTGAACTCCCGAGCTGAAGTGTTAACATATTGAGGAAATAGTTTGATTTTAGATCGCTGCTGAGGTTCAAACAAAACACTTGAAAACAAAAGGGGTTAATTGTTTAGAGACATAAAAGTAGCAAAAAAGACAATTGCAATGCCCGGTTGCAAAACTGATTTATTTTCTTTTTTCTTTTTTACAAATATACGTTTTACTAATATATTGTCTCCTGTTCTTCTTGTTGACATGTTTTTTTTTTCTTGACGTTTGTTAAATCAGTTTGTTGTTTAATTATGAGTTATTATCTGTTGTGGTCAAAACTAAAACATAAACAAATGAATGCTTTGTAATATAGCAACACAACCACAATATCATTATTTTATGCAAAGCCATTATCATGCCACAGTGTTTTTTCCACTATAAATTTACTATAATTTTGCATGTTCATTCAAATTATCATATTATTGTAATCACAATGCAAAAAGTTTAAACAAATCAAAAAAAAAGTTGAACGTCATTGACTAAAAAATTCTATCTAGGAGCAATAAAATTATCTAAAAACTCGTTGGTAAAATTTTGTTGTTTAGTCTCAATAGAACTGTGAAAAAATTAAACAAGGACTGATAAAACTTAGGCTTAGAATAATCATATTTTGGGATTCCTACACTCAAAAGTGCTCCTCATTGAGGCAAAAAGGTGGTGCAATTTGGAGGCATTTAGTACTGTGCCGATCTCATAACTTAAAAATTAAGGTTGTACTGCTAGACAAAAAGTGGAAGTGGAAGTTTTCAATTGAGACTTCAAGACCTTGTTTAGTCTTCACGTCATGGCCAACAAATATTTGTCAACACCAAATTTTCTTTAAAAACGTTTTTAAATCTTCCTTTTACTAAAACTATTAATACTTTAAAAGTTTAAAAATAAATTCAAGGGCAAGATTTTATAAATGACGGAAAGGGACACATCTTGTAAATTAAAAAAAAAACTGTTTTAAAATAATACAAAAGGATTTGGTGTATAATAAAGAATGAAGGCGCATTTACGCTGCTGCCGGTTTCAGTCGCTGCTTCAGCTGCGACCGCAAACATTCCATCGTAAACTGTCTGCACAGACCACTTTGTCTTCGTACGACCACTTGCTGCAGTAGATTAGTTGCAAAGCAGCAGTAGTTGAAAGTCCTTTGTAAGTGAAAAAAATGCTCATGTCAGCGCAAAAAACGCTTTGAAACTCATTAAAAGAGTGCACAATTGCAATAATTTTTAAAAAGAGTGACAATAAAATATTTTTTAGTATCATTTAAAAGTGTAATAGTTCTAAAAGTTTTTTAAAAAACTTACACATATGTTTTGTATTTTTTAATATTTTTTATCAAATATACCTTTTTTTAACTAAAATAATATACAAGTATATGTTTGATTGAATGATTGCTTGGTATTCTTAAAATTGTTAATTAATAACTATTCAGCAAAATTTTTCAATGACTAAAAAAGTAAACTTGTATTGTGTTTTAGAAACACATCTTCCGCCCAATTTTATAACAGACATTTAAAAAATATTACAGCTTTTTAAAAAATTTCACTTAAATTTATAAAAACTTCAAGCTTTTTGTTGTGCAAATGAGCTATCAGTCGATTGCTTTGTTGCAGTGCTCGTTTCAGGCGGAAGTTGCATGTTTTAGACGCAAGCTGCTTGGATTTTTGCTATTTGGAAAAAAATTGTTTTTGCTTATGCAGGCGTAAGCACAAAGAAGCAGCATATCTTGCGTCTGCGACCAAAAAAAATAAACAAAGTTTCGTTTTGGCTCAAGTCAAAACGAATGTATGGTGTAGACCAGAGTAGATCCGCCTTAAGTGTAGAAAAATACAAACTTATCAATCAAACGTTGATTACTTGATAATTTTTAATACAATGCAATAAATTTAATACAATGCAATATCAACATGAAAAAATATCTTATGTGAAAGCTACAACTTAAGATATAAACTGTATAAAAAAATTTAGAATAGCTTTAAATTAAACAATCTTCATTTACAAACTTCAATTTAAAATATATTCATATTACAGTTTAATCTGAAATATTTTGGTTGTTACAAAAAATGACAAGGTTTTGACTAATTCTTAATTATAATTGAAAAAATTTGTAAGATATGTTTTGCTAAACTATTTTGTTGTTCTCTCGTAATTTCTATTTGTTTCGCAATTTTCATCAACAAATGAAAAGGCTAGTAATCAGGCATCGTTATAAAACTTTCAATTGATTATAAATTCTATAGGCATTGAAGCATTGAATTAACTGTAAGACTTTTTTGAAGTCTTCAAAATCATTATTTATTGTTTTTTATATATGGAACCCAAGACCAGAAAAAGTACAATTATTTTTCATTTTTTAATATTATTTTGTAAAGTTAGTTTAATTTCATTTTATTAAATACTGCAATTGTCCCGATGCAAATCAAATAATGGCTGAAAAAACAAAAACAATGAATCACCAATAAATGCCTCAAAGCATAATAAAATTTAAGTAACAGAATATATGTAAAAGTATCAATTACAGCTACTTCAAAACACCAGAAGCTTTTCCTAAACTTTCATTTCAATAAAAGATTACTGCAAACAAGAAAACAATCAGATCAAAGCAATTCAATAAATTTCCAATGAAAAGCACAATTTCCATGCAATTGGCATTATTATGCATCACTCAAATACTACACATTGTTGAATGTTGATGATGCCTTTTTAAAACTTACAATCAATTCATAAATAAGTATTTGTTTACGCTTCACTGTTTTTTGAATCGTAAAAGGCATTTAAGGCATAACTATGTTCGCTACGAAAGTACCACTAAGTAAACATTAATTATGGCCTTGAGTTTTCTTTAAAAAAAGTACAAAAAAATTTATATAAAAATGCTTGGGAAAACTTAAAATAAAAGCCAATTATGATTTAGAAATTAGCATAAGAAAAGGTGGTACAGTGGGAAAAAATGTTTTCTAGAAAAATGTAAAAATTCTGACAATTCATAGTCGGTTAATCTTTCCAGCCATCCATCAGATGTTTCGTTTTGGTGTCTTTTTGTTTTTTTGAAGTACGAGACTAGCAGTTGCAACCGCAAAGGAGTTTTTAGACTGGAAAAGCTTAAGTAATGCATTTGAATGAATTTTGGTGATCATAAAAGTAACGCATAAAGCTGAAGCTGAAAATTCTTTCGTAATTAGTCGAGATATTGAAATATATTTTTCTAACTAAACTTGAATACTATGTTTGAGGGTATTCCACACCCAATTTTACGAATCATTGCCAAATTATAGGTAAAGACCGAAAAAAAGTCTTCATTTTCCATCTGTCTCGGAATTTTTAATTTTCGTCCGTAAAAAGTATTGTCGTGATTCATATATGCTGAATGCGTAATTGCACCGTGTTTGCCTTATGTTCGAGCCTATGCTTTTATTTTATCACTCGTGCTCCGCTTCTCATAATATTTATCGTGTGAAATTTTGCGACAGTGTTTCTGTGTCCCAGGGTCGATGATTAGGATATTCGGTGACGCTTGCTATATATACTGACGTGGCTGTATACCATTTAGGAGACAGGCAACAAAATTATGAAGAACGTTACACCCCTGCTCTGGGACAGAAACGTGTTTTTATAATTAATTAACAAACTCTGTTTAAATAAGTTTTGCTTGTAATATTGTGTTAGGGTTAGTTTCAAAACCAAACCTTCTAATCCTAACCTTTTGGTGACCCCGACGTTTTTGAACAAAGGTAAGAAATAACTTTATTTTTTGTTTATTATTTTCTGTCTAGTTGTCCAATCTTCCGTAATGAATGGTAATTATTTCTTCATTGCTTTCGCTTTGTTATTTTAATGACCAGAAGGCAAAAAACTTCTTTAATAAAGTCTTCAAAACCTTATCTTGTAAATACTCGTAAAACTAAGCGAGACGTTGATTTGACGCCTATTTGAAATACTCTTGTTTTTCTTGTTTAATATATCCACAACTTTGCTTCTTATTATAGAAGATGTATTATCAGATAAGTTCTTTAAACCTAATAATAAAACTTTTCTTTCATCTTCTGATAAATTTTTATTAGAAAGGTTAACAACCCAATTATCTTTGTTTCTCATGTTACCATTGATCATTTTTTTATTTGAAATTTTCATCTCGTCATACTTCTGTTTAAAATCTTGCTTCAATTTTGCAATTTTCTCTTTATAATGCTTTATTAGTGTGTTATAGAGTTTATTAGCAGTAAACTCTACATGTTTTAAAATCGATTCAAAGTTAATTACGGAATTCTTTAGTAATTCTTCTCTAATGTTCTCCATAAACTGTAGACTTTTTCTTATCCAAAAGTGTGATTCATTAATGCGTAATTTAAGACAATTAAAACCAAATTTTTCCGCTAATTTTCTTCCTGCCCTAGTGTTTATAGGAGATTTTATCATTAAGCTTCTTGTTAAAATATTTTCTCTCAAACACGAATGATTAAAAAACAGATGCGCCCTATGCCTTGCAATCCTTTTTCCTTGGGATATTAAGCTTCTAATCAACTTCAATACACCAGAACCATGGCGGTTTTTGATGGCTTTGTAATTAATATAAACACTGTTACCAGGGATATTACTTATTTTAAAATTCATTGTTGTTCTGGTAAAATCAGGAACATAAACGTGATTTGAAACCGATTAATTTGGCTAAACTAAAAGAAGACGATTTGAATAAAAAAACTGCATTGGTTAAGCATTGTTTTAATTGTGAACATAGGATTGATTTTGGTAATTTTGAAATATTGGATTATAACATTGACTATGATAAACGCAAATTTTTAGAATCATTATATATTAATAATACAAAAAATTCAATAAATGATAAAGATCGTAATGTTTTTCCAAAAATATATAGCAATATAAAAAATCTCAACTAATGTGGGTTTTCAACCTGTTAAATTTGTTTCTTTTGCACTAAGTAATTATGAAATCGTTCTGTATGTTCGCTTCTCACCTTGTGTTTGTTGGTTTGTGTTTTTAACTTCTTGGTTTTTTAAATACGGTGCGCGTTGTGTTCTGCTTTTACCTGAAGAAGTCCGCCAGATGCAACGGACGAAACGTCGTTGAGTTTTTCTTGAATAAATATTACGCCTTTTGTATTTGTTTAAGTTTTACTTCCTCTGATTTTACCAGAAGAACAATGAATTTTAAAATAAGTAATATCCCTGGTAACAGTGTTTATATTAAACTCACATATTAATGATCTCTTAAAAAAGTCTTCAATTTCATTGGACATCTAATTTCACTAATTAGGTTTATGGAGTCTTTTCTCAGAAACAATTCTTTCTGTATTTATATTTAAGCCTAATAACGTGAAATTTTCTACGATATCCAAATTTTGCGTTTCTCACAATCTCTATCTCCGGTTTCTGGATCGGTCTCTCAGTGACTCTCTCTAGGTGTGTCAAGAGCTACAGCAAGATGTATATGCATTCGCGGCGAAGACTTTGGCGGACGAACCAAGCAGAATAAATAAAGTAAATTAAAGCTGAGCCTCGACATTCCAAAAATTAGAGCAAGACACAAAGCAACTCACCAAATACAAAGAGCAATTGTTTTCATAATCAAATTGCATGCAGTTAGTCTTAATTTTGTGATACTTCAAAACAGGGGTTCTCAATCTTTTTAACACCGTGGCCCAAAACACTTGAAACGTATTTGTTGCTACCCAATTTTCTAGTCTTCACTCTCATTCAGCATCCAATTTCACGAAATTATTTCTAAATTATAGGTGAAGACAAAAAAAGTCTTCATTTTTAATCTGTCTCAGATTTCTTGATCTTCGTCCGTAAAAAGTATTGATCTGTAAAAGAAGACTTCAATTTCATTCCACACCCAATTTCACCAACTCGTTTTTTGTCAATAAAAAACCAGCCTCGAAAAAAATGATTTAACACTTTTTCACACCATTTCTGTGTGGCGCATCTACAAAAATTTGTTGTGGCCCACCAGTGGGCCATGGTCTACTGGTTGAGAACCTATGATTCAGATAGTTTGTGTCTCATGTAGCACTTATAGCTTAGGTTTAACATCCGTTTCCACTACCAGCGTGGAATGAAACATTCTTTGTTTTTTTTTGATTTTTTTACTTTTTTTCGCGCTTAAGCGCTAAGCAAAGCAAAAAATAAATATTAGAAACAAAAAAAAACACTCCATTCCACCCCCGTAGTGGAAACGAGCCCTAAGCATGCGAACTGACAGAAGCGCAGAAAAAATGTTTGATTGAATCGCTCTCAGAATTTTAAGTATTACAACTAGATTCAAAATATTGATTACTCAAATTTGTTTTATTTTTAAGGTTTCTTTTTTTCTTTTTGTTTAGATTTGTATTTCGCTTGTATCCAGTGCTGCTTCTAAGGTGCGCAATGTGCACAATGCGCAGTGCCACGACCATTTTCGCGGTTTTGCGCTCTAAAAAAGCTTCAATTTTACTACTGATATAAAGATCACTATCTTTAAGGACGAAAATCAAGAAATTTGAATCAGATTCAAAGTAAAAGCCTAAAAACACTGCTTGCATTTCTTTTTTCTGCACTCCTATTTTTAAATTAATATTACTTAGTTGTATTTTATTGAGATTTGTAAATTAGTTTTGAGTGATTTTTTTCCAAAGCGCTGTTATACAGAAATATCTGCAGCAAGTTGATTCGACGTCAGGGACTTTTCCTCAAGGCTTAAAACAGCAATTGTATCTATCGATGCGAGAAAAAAGCGAGACGCGACATTATATACGCACCGTAACTCGGATGCCGAAAATCTAATTCAGCACTTCACAGGCTAAAAGATTTTTTAGTCTAACTATCTATGAAATTTTAGGGCGGAAGAGTGACTTTTGAACCAAATGATTATGTGATTTTTGGTTCCCCAATAAAGAAAGTGCGTTGGTATAATCGAGTACACAATAAAAAAACAAAAATATCTGTTTTTTAAAAGTGTTTATGCTATACGAACGGCTGTTTTCTCATTGATCGCGATTTTGACAAGTTGTTCCCAAAAAAGTCAAGACAAAAAACTTTGATGACAAACTTTCTTGTCGTTATTGTCAAAATTTTTTATCATTAACTATCTCTTATAGTAATTGTTTGTATTTTTTTGGCTCTTAACACTTTTAAAACTTCTATAAGTATCTTAACATTTTGTCTTGTATATTTTTGCTGGAAAAGACCTTATATTAATTATGATTATGATAGTAGTCTACATCAGGGCTTCTTAAACTTTTTTGTACTGCAACCCCATTTTAAAGAAATAAATTTTTGTGCGACCCCACTATGTATAGGCTAATTTTACGTTAATTTTTTTCTGTAGAAAACGTCGCGTGTGCATGAAAAACCATTTAATAATGAGAAATGGAAACAATAACTTAAAGCGAATTAACAAAATTACAAAAACAGACTTTATTTAATAAACATTATTGTTGTGCTTTTTTATTTTTCTTCGGATTTACAAGTATTTAAAACGCAGCATTTAAATTGTAAAATAAAGCTTAAGGCGCGGTAATTATTAAAAATGGAAACAAAATGAATTACACGAGGCAATAAAAAGGAAACGCGGTAGCTCGCGCTTAAACGAAGTATGAAACGCGTCCGAGTTCGATACACGCTAAAGTCGAAATACGCAACAATTATCAAGCACATTTAATAGGATGGAAAAATTACTTTATATTCTTTTACAGCTACATTATCAAGATAAATGAATAGTTTAATTTTTTTGCATGCAGCTTTAAAATTCAATCTTGGCTTTAGACCGGTGATGGCCAACCCGCGGCCCTTTTGAGGTTTCTGTGCGGCCCAGTTGACATATACTAATCCAGGGGTGGGCAGACTACGGTCCGCGGTATAGATGTGGTGATATGCACTCGCTTTGAACCGTAGTTGGATAGAATTATGTCGGAAATAACCGATTTTACCATGTTAATACGGAATAACGATCGAACTAGACATCAAATTGAAGTGAAGACCTTTTGTTTTTTGTTTTTTTAGAGATCACAACGATTTTGGGAGAAATATAGCAAAATTTAGCATTAAGTAGAAGTGAAGACTTTTTTTTTTTTTTTTTTTTTTTTTTTAGGGATCACAACGATTCTGGGAGAAATATAGCAAAATTTGAAATCAAATCGAAGTGAAGACCTTTTTTTAGAGATCGTTCTTGACCCTCGGTCACTTTCACATTATCAACCTGGCCCTTCTAGAAAAAAGTTGGGACACCCCTGTACTACCTACAACCGAATTGCGGCCCGCAGCCAAATTTTTGGATAAAAATTTTACTAATGCGGCCCGCATACGCTCACAAGTTGGACATGCTTGCTTTAGACTCAATAAGTAATTTTTTGGCTTTTGTATCTTGCTGTTCTCTTGATTGCCCCACACGACTTACCTTCTGATCACGCCACCTTACTACGTACTTTATGACGCAACAATGGTGTAACGACAGTTCACCTTTTTTTAGTTTTTGATTGTCAATAAATATTATTGTAAAAAAAAATTTTAAGAGAACAAAAAGCCAATTCGTTTTGCGACCCCAAATTTTTTACGTGACCTCATTTGGGGTCGCGACCCACAGTTTGAGAAATTCTGGTCTACATGATCCATGAAAGTAGCAAAGTTGTCAAACTAACTTAAGTGGAGAACTTATACGCGATAGACTAATTAACACTACAACACTACCGGTATATATTAGATATTGGTAAACTAAGGGTTGTAGTTCGAGGCTACTTCTATGTATTAATGACTTATTTATTGACATGTTAGTAGCCAGCTTAGCCTACTTGACTCTATCTTATCTTATTTGCAAACTTTTACGAGTGCTTTTGTAACAATTGAACTTGAACTCGACTTTGTAATAATTTATGAACTAAAATCGAAGTTAAGCTTGAATCTAGACCAGGGATGGACAATTGTTTTTTGCCGCATTGCGGCCGTGGAAGCTAATTGAGGGCCGCATTTAGATGTTGAATTTGTTCGCGGGTCGCAAATTACGCTATTTTTCTCCCAAAATCATGGTGGTCTCTAAAAAAAAAAAAAAAAAAGGTCTTCGCTTCAATTCGTCTCCGATTTTCATCATTTTCTCATCTTCAGCCCGACATAATTCTATGCAACTGTGGCTCAAAGTGAGGGTATGTATTTTTTAAAAAGAGCTCCGCGGGCCGTAGTTTGCCCACCCCTGATTTAGATCGATCGAGTTGCAGTTCTTGCAACTGCTTATCTGTATAAAACTTATAGGTAACATGTCCTTATAAACTGCTCTATAAGCTGAAAAAACGACTTGTTTTAATCACAAAAGTATTTTTTTAAATAGTAAAGTAACAATTTTGTGTCACACAGTGTTTTACGTGTAGTGACCAGCCTAAGTTTTTTCACGGATAAAACAAAAACGTGCACTTTACGAGTTTGGCTTTTTAAAAAATAATTAGTGGAAGTAACGATTACATAAAATGGACAAACAAAGTTTAAAATTTCGTTAATTGACGAGTTATCTTTATCACTTAAATTAATTTATGAAACGATAGTTTATTAAACTATAATTTATTTAATTCATGCAACGCTTTGATCAAGTAAAATAGCAATTTTTATTTCAAAGAAATACAATCAGTAGGGCAAATTTTTTTGTGTCTGAATCATTGTAAAACGCAGTATTGTCCACAGGAATGTCATTCTCATGGGAAACGTCCCATAGGATGGAATGGGATGGGACAGCACACATTTGTATTTCCCATGATAAAATAGCCATGTCATAACAACTTGATTAAGTCAGAGATACCCTTATTTTTTATGCTTTTTACCTTTTAAGAGATTTTTTTTCTCCTTTTTATATACTTGTATCTATTATTTATTTTTTGGTGGGACACCGGATAAATAAATAAATACACATAGTTTGTTTTTATATAAGATTACGTTTTGATGCGTCACAGATTGTTTTAAAGTTAATAAAGTCAATAAATTTTGTCGTTTTGCTTGTCTGTTTGTACATGCAGTCCTAGTTTTTGCACTTAATCTAAACTTTCATTAATTTAATAATTTAATAATTTTAATTAAACTGTATTTCATATTAATATTATGATGGAAATCCTGTGGGATGGGATGGAACAGGCATAAATTGCCATGGGATGGGATGGGATGAAACAAAAAAATATGTCCCATGGACAAACCTGGTAAAACGGTTCCAAGTAGCTCATATGTTTTCCCATCAGGTTGGTTAGATAAAATTAATTTGTATGACAAAATAAAATTTGAAGCGAGATAGTAAAACATAAAAATTATAATTTTATCGTGACTTACATTGTTTTGAAAACAAAATCGTAACGGGCTCATTTTGTCAAATATTTCTGCGCACTATTCATTAGTTTATTCATTGCGCAAAGCCAATTCAAAATCATTTTAAAACTCTTTAAATCGTCGTCATCGTCGTCGTCATCGTTTGAAGGGCATCCACTCCAGGCCAGACACAAACAGAACTGGGGCCGAGGGTTTATCCTTTTACTACCCCAGACTGCTGCACTGCCTGGATCAGATGCTGGCAGTGATGTTATTAAGCCAGCATCGAGTTTCGTCATCCAAAACCGTCAGACCGCGTGCTCCATGTGGTGCCCGATGTATGGGACACATTGTTAGTACATGGTCTGCGGTTTGCTCTGAGGCGCCACACTCGCAATTCGGTGAAGGAGCGAGACCCCATTTGTGCATGGACGAATGGAATCGCCCAACACCAGTCCGCAGGCGGTTGAGCTTAACCCAAGCTGCTCGGGGTAAGCCCATCCCAACAGGCCTGACACTGGTCCCGGGCACAAAAGCACGGAGCCTGGAAGCACTTTCACAGTACTCCGCGTTCCATTTGTGATTTGTCCATTCAGAGGCGCGGATGCCAAGTCTGGCAAGATTGTCCAAGAGATTCCGCGCACCTGGCACAAACGGGCGTCTGGATCTTAGTCTCACTTGGCCAGTATCTGAGGACCCATTTAACAGACCATGCAAAATATGATCGGGGTCCAGAGATCCACGGTAAGCCAAGGAGAGTGTCGCTCCCAGTCGGCGAAGCTCAGCTGGCTGGATGCCTGAAAGTACAGGTAGGTGGTCCGTTGGAGTGGGACGCAGGCATCCAGTAACTATGCGCAAGGCGTCATTCAAGACACTGTCAATGAGGCGAGTGTGAGCACTGCGACACCAGACTGGCGCACAGTACTCAGCTGTTGAGTAGACTAGAGACAAGGTCGCTATGCGTAGTGTTTTAGCACCAACACCCCATCCCGAGCCCACGAGTCGCCTCAACAGTGTGACGCGCGATGATAGTTTTTTGCGCAATGCCACTAAATGGTGACGAAACGTGAGCGATCTGTCCAGTTTTACCCCAAGGTATGTAGGGGTTGGACAGAACGGTAAAAGTCTACCGTTGTTATAGACCTTTAGCTCACGTTTGGCCTCTCGGTTGTTTAAGTGAAAGGCTGTCGTCACCGTCTTAGTGTGACTGAGCTTCAACCTCCAAGTCTGGAGATACGCTGACAGTGTGGACATGTCTTGGCTTAATGTCCCCTCCAAGTCCTTCCAGTTTCCAGAAGAATGCAACAATGCTAAATCATCGTCATAAGCAAACTTTCTGGAAATCATGGAAGGAAGATCGTACGTATAGATGTTAAATAGGAGGGGAGCCAAGACCGATCCCTGAGTAACGCCGTTTTTAAGACGGCGTAGCCTGCTTTGCTTGCTGTCACCGGTGGTAAGGGTGAAACTTCGATTTCGGACAAGCTCCATGATCATTTTGACCATGTGCTTATCCGGAAGTAGTCTCAGCAGCTTGCAGGTAAGGCCACGGTGCCAGACAGTGTCATAAGCAGCTGTCAGATCGATAAATACGGCACTGGCCTTCTTTTTAGCCTCGAAAGAATCCTCGATGTTCTGGGTTAGCAGAACAACTTGATCTACGGTTGACTTCCCGCGTCGGAACCCAGCCTGCTCTTTAGGGAGCAGTGGATCGATTAATGGTTCAACGCGGGCGTAGATAAGTCTCTCGAGGATCTTGTAGGGGACACAGAGCAGAGATATCGGTCGATAACTCTTTGGGTCCCCCACGGGCTTTGCTGGTTTTGGGATCGCGACCACAAGCGCTCTTCTCCAGATCTTGGGAATTTTGAGTCGGCGCAAACAGGAAGAAATGAAGTCACGTAACCAGGACTTCAAAGCAGCTCCAGCATGGAGTATAAGCTCGGGGCAGATGGAATCAGGACCCGGAGCTTTACCTGGTTTTAAATGTTGAAGGGCAGCAGCAAATTCTCTCTGTGAAAAATTGTCAGAGATATTTACTGCGTCTGGTGTTGTGGCCCTCCAAAGGTCAGACACTTCTTGAAAGACAAGTCGAGATGACTTGCGATCAACAGCCTCGTATTTCCCATTTCTAACCAGCTGAGATGCAATAGCATCGGCTGAAACGGGACAATGACGAGGAGAGTGTCGTGACCTACCAGTAAGGTTGTTCAAAATACTCCACGCTTTTCGACTTGAGTGTGAGAAGTCAATGCTCCGAACTGCTTCGGACCATCGATCCCTCCGTTTTCTGTCAAGCTTGGCAAGCAGAGTTGTAGCAGCCAAACTTGAGTCGTCTCCCTGAGGAGACTGCAGAAAGGTTTTATAAAGGGATTCACACTCTGCATCCCAACACGGAATATAGTTGTTTCGATACCCGCGTGGGATAGTCTTCTTGGCTGCTTTCTTAATGATGTTACAGAAGTCCTGGTAAGCCGCATCCACATCAAGTGAATCAGGCGGCAACAAAGTCTTTGCGAATTTATTCGTCAAAGCAATGTAGTGACTCCAATTGGCCTTGCGGAAGTTCCATCGCTTAACAGGCATGCTTGGCACTGCCATAGCAAACCTTGGTGGTGTAATAAGCGAAGGTCGATGTTGTGACCTGGGAAACTTCTCAAGGACACGTCTATCCGGTAAGCGACTGTTTGGACCTACGCTAGCGAAAGCTAGGTCTGGATTGGTGCCAGTGTTCCAGCGGCCGGAATAAAAACTGGCAGCGTCCTTGGCATTATATAGGAGGGCAAGACAATTAATACTTGCCCAGCCAGCCAAGCACTCACCATCCGGACTGTTGTCATCATAACCCCAGTCAGCATGACGACAGTTAAAATCGCCAGCGTACAGACAGGGGTGAGGAAACACTGGGAGATCCAGGGTTCGCAATCGCGTTGGTGGTGGTTTGTAGACGTTGACTATTTTATAGCCATCAACGTCCACACACAGCCACTCGATCTCCGATGTCGGTGGAGATTGGTCCAAAAGCGTGTATCTCAGTCGCTCGTGGACAAACGTGGCAAGGCCATGCTTCCTGCTTAAAGAAGACCCAGCTAGTTGGTAGTGTGGTAGCACCAACTTCTCTGCATCAGTGCAGTGGGTCTCCTGCAGTAGGATGACGAGTGCCTCAGACTGCATAGCGAGGTGATGAAGAACATTCATCTTGCTTGCAGTGAGGCCTTCGATGTTCAGCTGAAGAATAGTGGGTCTTCGGAACTTGTTGGCAATGTGCCCTGAAAAGGGCAGTTTTATCCTGACATTGCCCCGTCCTGAAAAGGACGTTTGCCGATTAACAGACCCACACTGAACATCGGAATGGGTGGATACCCTTCCGTTTTGGTAGGTTCGGTTTCGGTCTGTCATTTTAAAATCAATGAGCAGACTTACTCACGGCCCAGGCTGCGTGAAAGCACCTACCATCTGGGCCACTCTTTAAATCATATTCGTACTTTTTTTTTTTTTTTTTTTTTTTTTTTTTTTTTTTTTTTTTTATAAAAAAAAAAGTACGAACACTCTTTAAATCATATTCGTACTTTTTTTATAAAACAATTGTTTTTTTATGCTCAAATAGTTATTTCAGTTGTTTCAATTTTGATTTTATTGCGTAAACTGTAAGTTACTAAACGACATCGTTTATAATTTCGATGATTTTGATGAAAAGAATCATAAAAACTGTTTTTTTGCTCTGCCACCTTCTTTTGTGTTACAGCAAGGGAAAACAATATGAAATCACAAACAGTTATACTTATTAAAACTTTCATTCCTTTTATGTGCAAATGATAATTCAATTTTAGGTTAAAGTTTGATGACGTTCTTCTACTTCGATAAATCAAGTTATTTTCTGTTGATTTACAATTTTTCGACAAATAATGTTTGCGAATCGTATGCATCTAAGCACAACTTGAACCACTGTGAATAGGAGCACACGAATTGTATTTGAAAACAATGCAAGATATGAGATAAAAATAAAGTTTAAAGCTGTTTGCTCAAACCACAAACAAAAGTGGCTTTAAGTGAAGTTTCAAAGAAACAACCAAATATCAGAGGTGAGATTGAACCGAAGCTATGTTGATCGTCTTCACCATCAATACTGCGCTCCAAGCCTCCAACCCATTTGTCGTCGTGCTCAATAAAAGAAAAGTTTGTGAAGAAAATTGAAGAAAATGAAACTAAAAAAAGTGATTAGCTGTTACTAGCAGCTGATTTTTTTAAAGAATCATATCATGATAGACTTGCATACAAAACACTAAAGGTTGAGGTTGTAACAGCTATATATAGTTATGATTTGCTATCTTCCGTTGCGTACAAAAAGAAACATTTAGAAATTAAAAATAACCTAAATTGTCTTATATTTTGCATTGTTGTCCTAATTATGCTACAAATGCAGTAAAGTTTAACCAATCACTAAAGATTTTAAAAACTTCCTGGCTATTTTCCAAAGCAGATTTGAAAGAAATTAATATCTTTTTTATTGCAGTGTAAAGACAGGTTTACAACATATTTTAAATCAAAAGAACATAAGACAAATGTTTTTGTCTTCAAAGAAAAACCGCTACATTTGAACTTCATGTTTTAAAATTTAGAAAAAAGGCTGCATAAATCTTGGCCTGCTTTTTTACGTGCTTCACATTACTTGCCGCAATTTTTTTTGTTTAGATGAGACGAAATCGCGGCTGCAATAAGCTCAATTGTATTAAGTTTTACGATCTTTAATCTTGACCAATTAAAAAAATTCATATAAAGCATACATTTTTTCATAAACAGTTTTGTGACTGAAATAAATTGTTATTATTAAGCCGGGGTGACGAACATATTTGTTGTGTCGGGCCTCTTTGCCTGTTCCAGCTGAGTAAATGTGCCGCACAAGTTTTTAGTCATACTACAGTATAAAACCTTTCTTCTATAATGTAAAAAGCAAAAACGGGCCTAACAGGTTATGTCAAAAGCAGGGATGCTAGCTCGACTCGAAAAGCTCGGTTTTGTTTTGTCGAACTCAAACTTGATCTCGAAAAATAAAATTACTGAACTTGAACTTGAGCTCAAACTCAAAAATATATGATCGAATGTAAATTCATTAAATGAGCAATTTGAAAAAAAGAATGAATAATATTTGAATTTAACTTTTAATATTAAATTCTGAAAGATCAAATACAACTGAGTTATCAATTTATATTTGTTCTCTGTTTAACTTAAAACCATTAAATGATATTGTTTTATTTTGTTAATGACAGCCAGTTTCATTATTTTATTTTATTTTATTTATCTCTTTGTTGTAGGTAACCTTTCAATTTTTAAAAAAGTTTAAGATATTGTGTAAATAGGCGTAATCAAGTTTTCAGTTTTTACAGCTTAGAATAGAACTCGTACTAGAACATGAAATTAAATAAAAGTTTATCGAGTTCGAAGCACAGGTCAAAATTAATAAGGCACGAGATAAAATAAAACAAGCATAATCAAAACTTTTGCACAGTAGTTTTCAACCTTCTAAAGTTCGTGTCCCCTTTCCAGAGACTCTCAACACCCGTGGCCCCTTGCTTACAATATTGTCCCAAAGACTGGTAAAGACTTAAAAAAAAAATCTACAGCAAAAGCTTCGGCTGGTGGTCCCTCGGAAAATGCTTCGTGGCCTCCATGGGGTCTGTCTTGTAGCTTCTTTGAAACACAAAAATCTAAACCTTTTAGAAAAAAATTATTGTAGTTCTTTTTCTTCGATTGGAGTAGATGGCACTTTCGGGAAAACTCTTTAGATGTTAGAGCAATTATTGTTTAGCCAGGCAACTGTTTCCTCATAAATTGATTCCAGACCAATCCCTTACTTGAATCATCAAAAATAAAACAGGATGTTATAATGTTGTCAGCCGTTTGTTTCTCTAGGTCACACTTACAGGCTGCTGTGGGAGCCATAACCAATCCGTTCACTGCAAATCGGAATAAACGAACGCCAGTATGGAGGCAGTTACGCTAAATCAGAATGGTCTGGGTAGATACATTTCTAATAATTTGGAGTTGACATCGGATATAAAAGTAGTTTTTTTACATAGTAGAAACCTTTGCTAAAGATTTTTATTTAGTCTTCACCAGTCTTTGGAACAATATTGTAAGCAAGGGGCACGGGTGTTGAGAGTCTCTGGAAAGGGGACACAAACTATAAAAGTTTGAAAATACGCTGCTAAAGGTTTGATTATGCTTATTTATTTTAACTTACACTTCATTGATTTTAAATGCAAACTTGATAGATTTTTATTCAAATTCAAGTTCGAGTCGTTGGCCTTCTAGCTGTCAGTTTTGGTAAGTTGGTAACTGAAGTGATGAAATTGCTTACGTGAACAATGACAACATCGGAGAGCTTTTGGGCCGGTAATAAGATGGACCTTCGGCTCCGGAAGCAAAGGAGAAAAAATCATTCAACAACAGTAATAAACAACAAGCAAAAATAATAAAAACCCAGTTTGGCACCTAAAACCGTTTCTACTGCGAGCGTTGGTAGGACTGTTTTTGCTTGTTTTATTGCTTCTCTTAGTGCTTAAACGCAAAAAGAAAACATTAATAAAGAAACCAAGAATAATCTCGCCAATCCTTGTGGTGGACACCGGCCTTTTAACTGCCACTATACGAAGACTCTGGAGTGGTATGTTAAAAATTTCTTTACGTAAAAGCGAGAAATTAAAATTGAAAAAAATATACACGGAATAATCAAAAATCAATGCGAATCATGTAGCTAAAGTTATTTAACGCGGTATTGAGGCATGAAATAATAGAAAGCAACAAAAAATCATTTGATCAAAAATTTAAATTAGCTTTATCAACATAACTCTAAATGAGATTTTGGGAAATTTTATTGCTTTAGTAAACGCTTAATATTAAGTTAAATTCACAATTTGGTAACTCTCAACGGCACACTAAGATTTTCGTCAGTCTTGATCTGTAAGGACTTTTTTTAATTTTGAGTTTAGAAAAGAACTGTACGCATAAGTACGTGCTTCTAAAAACTGATGACTATTTCAGAAGGTAAGCTCTCAAGTTTGGAAAGTCTTCCTTTAACACATAAACATAATATAAATCAAGCAACAGCTTGTTCAGATACATCGCTTTCAGTGTGTCATCACTCAGTAGTTTTTTGAGTTCGAGTTGGAGTTCAAGGTTTGCAGAAGTGGATGTAACATTGAAGGGGATAGAAAAGATATCAAACATATCCTGAAATATAGGGGGTTGATTTTGTCAAACCGATTTGCGGGTCGCACGAAATTCTTTCGCAAGCCACATGCAGCCCGTGAGCTGCATGTTTGTCACCTCTGTTATAAAACAAGCTAAAATTCAGGTTATGACCAATCAAATCTTAATTTTGAATCTGAATAAAACATATTTATTGTTTATAAGTCTCGTATATGCAACTATTTCAATCAAATAATACAGTTATCATTCTGAAATAAAAGCATTGACACAAAAGTTTAGAAAGTAGTTTTGAATCCGTGCCCAAATTTTTAGAAGCGTGTAGATTTAAAATCATAGATAATTTATAAGTCTACTTACTTTTTAAAGATGAAACGCAGTTTTTGGTTTCAATTTTTAAGTTAATTTGAGAAACGCAGATTTTGCTTTGGTACCGGAACAAAATTTTTTAACAACAGATCTCAACTTAAATTTTTTAAACATGACAGTCCACAATAATTTTGGTCAATCACGCAATGAATTTTTTTTAGTTTTGCTTGTTTTTATACGATAATATTGAACATCACAGCTTATCAAATGTACAATATATCACACAAATCAATAAAACCGCTTTACAACAAAACAAAAATAACGTTTACAAATGCAAATATGAGCGTTTACAAAAATCAATGACAATTCTGTTGTCATACAATTTACATATAATTTACATGAAACTTTTCAGCCCATATTTGCTTTTAACTTTGAAAAATAGAAATCCAAATAAACCAATAAAAAATTAAAAAACGAAACAAAATACATAAACGAATCAATTTATTCAGGTAAACATTGAGATTTAACCTTTTTAGATAAAAAATGAAAATCATGCCTTCTTTAATAAGTAAACGGATTGCAGGTAATATTATTTTCAAATTTTGAATAAAGCATCAATTAGTCTGTTTAACTTTATAAAGAGAGTTAACATACGAACTACCCTAAAAAATAAACAAAAATAACAAAATAAAACAAGCCTAAAAAGGCAATTGCTCAGCTTGTTAGCGCAAGAAAAGTTTTTTTTTTTTTTGATGACAGTCTTGGACAGAAAGTGAGGGAGAATCATTGAAAACCCAACTTTTGTTTCTTTAGCACAAAGTGAAATATTAGTAAAACAGGCGTTTTCTAAAAATTTTCTTAAAAACTGTAACAAAACCTAATAAAAAATAAAAGCACGAATAAACACTTCACTCAAAATAGGTACATTTTTTAAAAAAGAAACACATTAAAATTCTTTAAGACAATGTTTATAGAAATAACCATAAACCTTTGTAATAAGCACAAAATGTTACCCTGATTATAAGTTAATTACATGTAATTCCAGTATCGGTTTTGTGTTTTTGTAACAGGTTCATTGTTTGCAATTAGAATTTTTAAACTTTCTTATAAATAAGTTGCGCTTTAATGTAAGGGCTAGATACGTTTTCAAATATTTTTGCATGGTTTCTCGAATAATAATCCAAATAATTAATTTCTTTTAGAACCTTGTAATCATATTGTAAAGCCGATCGACACAGATATTCATTTGTTGGAGTGCTAACAATGTAATTACATCCAGCTGTTCTTGCAAGACTCTCTGTTGCTATTCGGAGCTTGTTGACAATTCCGTTCCTGCGATACATTTCATGGACAGTCACCATTCCAGCAAAAAAAAGTTTATCTGTTTGTAGTAAGTCAAATGAATTTACTGTTAGATCGTCAAAAAACTCTTTAATCTGTTCTAGTTCATTTGATAAAACCATTTGTTTATTTAAAATAAGTGGAACTAATGGTTTTCCTTTTTCTTGTACTCGATTCAGGGAAACTGCGATTAGTTTGTTTGTTTCTTTGTCAAATGCTCCGACAGACCAGCTTTGTTTTAAATGCATCTTGACTCTATTGATATTAAACTGGTCAATTTCATTACCTTTTAGTTGAAAGAAATTGTCAAAAAGATCTTGTGAATAATGTTTTACAATCAAATCCAAAACATCCGTTAGATCTTGAAACGTAAGTGTTTTTATTTCAATCATATTTAGAGTCTTTAAAAATGGTTGTTGCTCGTAACAAAAATTAAAAAAATTTACACCAATTAATGATAGGCAACAAATGTCGCAAAGCTGTTAAAGAATTTTTTTTACTTTGTGCTTGCAAATAGAGTTTGGATATGAATTAAGAATTACAAAACCGATCTTTTATTTATCTGATGTATTACTTAGTAATAGTAAATACAGGCAACACCTGCTAAAGAATACAATCTTAAATTAATTATATGGCATTAACTTAATGTCGATTTGATAGAACAGAAAATCTATCTCTTTTTATAAATATTTTCAAAATCATCTACAAATTGCTTAAATTCGTTTTTTAGAAAACTATTTCTAATACATTTCAATTTCGATATTGCAAAACAAATTATTTTTTAAAAAACGTTCAGTGCCGAATTTAAATAAGAATTTACAAAATTCACAAATTTCAATTTCATTATTAATTTCTGGTCTAACTGATGGTACTATTAGCAGGACGGAAAGCTTTTTTATTTATTTCAAATCAAATTGTTTCAACCTCTATATCAGGGCTAAAAAGGGGTTAGCCGTTTAATTTGATATTAAGGTTGCTGACCAAGACTCGCTAATGCATGTTCGTTGCTGCTTTCTGTCTTAATAGATTCTTTTTGTACATTATATTTGGTTTTCCTTTTTGTTTATTGCGTTTGTATTAATAAAAAATAATACATTCTTATTCATATATATATATATATAAATACAATCCTGTATAATAAGTGCCATAGGATCCTCACAGTAGCATATTTAGACAAGGGGCATAGTGCCATGGCTTGGAGATCACTAATACGTAGGCTTAACATACGTCCCGATTTTGGCAGCACAGCACTTTTAGTATCATGACTTTCCCTCTTGGGATCACTAATTAAACACAAACGAGAGAAATCCCATCAGAAATTGAAGACAGATTTCATGTGTAGACCCCCCTTTATATTTTTTTCAAAAATCACTAGTTTTTAGAGACGAAAGCATTGAAATCCAAGACAGAGAATAAAATAAGAAATCGGACACTGATCAAAGTAAAGGCTTTTTTTTTAAAGAAAAAAAATTTTTTGTGACGAAAATCATGAAATCCAGGACAGATTCAAGGTGAAAAACTTTTTTTCTATCTACCAACTAACAAAATTTTTCTGCTAAGCATATTTGATTGTGATTGAATGGTCTCCCATTTCAAAAATATTCGGTACGCCACTGGATTCACAAAAATTGCTTATGATCAAAACAAACAAACCTATTGAATGTTTCGTAAAAGAAACACAAAATAAAATTTTTGTCAATTATAATTTGAAAATCGAGTCGCCAAAATTTTGTCATTAATTTAAGCTTAATTTTATCTATTCAAAAATAAGTAAAAGAAGTACTGTTATAAATCTTTTTTACACTTTCAGTTCTAATAGATCTTGCAATATTTCTATTTTTTGCTTAAAACTTTAAACGGTCGCATTATTTAAGCAGTTTCAAACAATGAAAGGAAAAAGGTGGGGGAGAGGAGAAAACAACTTTTTTAAAATTACATACTATTAATTAGCTTGAAGCGAAATATTTTGATTACAATGCACAGGAAACTGTTGAACAAGTTAAAATAGTTTAATATGAAACTATTACGTAATTTGATTCCTCATATAATTTAATTTTGTTGGAAAACAAAATGAACGCGTCATAGACGTTGACTTCAGTTTACGGCTTACAAATTAAACTTGTGACTTGTTTTAATTATTGAGGCCTTGACATAGACATAATTTTACAAAGAAATTCATCTGTTTCGTCATCTACATTTTCGTTAAATCGGCCTTGTTTAATCCAATGTTTTTTCCTTTTTTTGTTATTTTATCCCTTTATCAAACTAGACTGTAAGAATTATTCCTGAACTGAAATATTTGCAAATAGAAAATCCGCTATAAACCAAACCCTACTGTTAGCTTAAGATTGTTTTGTCTTTATTGTAATCACGTTTTTACTAGTTTAGATTGATTATAAAAAAGTACTTTAGTCGGCAGCTTGATTGAGTAGTTAAAGCACTGTGCTAGTGATTACCATGGTCACAGTTCAAAACTCACTGGCGTTTTTCTGTTGTGTTTTCGGGAAAGACTCTTTGCAGCACTTTCCCCTACTTGGCGGTCTTGGTAAGTGGATATATACTGTACTTCAATCATATCTCTATAAAACTAAAAATCGAAAATAAAAAGTTTCAACGGGGCAGCAATATCTTGAGATCTCCGAAAGCAGATCAGGATAATTGCTTACTCTATGTATTAGCGGCTCCGTCGCTTTTCTGCGAATCAGGAGAATAATTGATAAGATGGAAAAAACTTTTGCAGTTGTTACAAATTGTTCAGGATAAAAAATAAAAAGATTTACCCAGGCTAAAAATGCTGTTTTTTTTTCACGTTTAGACTTTTTTACACGCCAAGCCGTGTTTTTGGATTACTTAGTTATTTTCCTTGCTTTGTTCACAATAAATTTACGACTTTCCAGACCCTGTTTGTTTAATGAATGCACGCAAATTTACTGTACATGTCAGTCTCCGTAGGCCTGACCCAAGCCCACAATCATGACGTGACCCTCATTGCTTGTAGCAGAGCAATTTTAAAGAATTATTTATCAATATTTTTCTATATAAGTTGGTTTAGTGATGACGTTTTTCTGGTCGTCATTGACTTAATTGGACAATTTTTTTTCAGGTAAGTTTGAACTCACTGGTCATCGAGTTTTAGTAAAATGAAAATGAATAGCCTGTCGTAAAACATTGGCGACCCCGATGCAAATTATTAAACAAGCTTAAAACTATTATAACCAAATATAATAGGGCCGTTTTGGGTCGTTGGTTAAAAAATTTGTTTAAATTTGTAGAAAAAATTTTATGTATTAAAAAAGCTATTTTGATTTGTAAACGGTAAAAAGAAACTGCTAATCTGACAATTTTTTTTACTTTGAAATTCAACATATAATGATTATTTAAACAAATTATTAAGTTTGGAAACTCATAGGGAGCTAGAGGAGGACCTGGAGATTTGAAGAAATGCACTGGAGAGAAGAGGCCTGAAAGTGAGCCGGAGCAAGACAGAATATTTGAGAGTTGGGGGTGTGGATGATGGAGAAGAGTTGAAGTTGCAAGAAGAAAAGGTAAAGAAAGCCAAAAACTTCAAATACCTGGGGTCAACAGTTAGTAATGATGGAAGATGTGAAGAAGAAGTAAGGAGAAGGATCCAAGCAGGATGGATGAGTTGGAGGAAGGTATCTGGAGTTCTGTGAGACAGGAAGTTATCAGCAAAGGTTAAGGGTAAAATGTACAAGAGTGTTGTTAGACCAGCCATGCTTTATGGAATGGAAACGGTGGCAGTGACTGAAGGACAAATGGGAAAAAATGGAAGTTGCAGAGTTGAAAATGGTGAGATGGGCACTGGGAGTGACAAGAAAGGACAAGATAAGAAACGAATATGTGAGAGGGACTGCGAAAATTGCAAAGTTGGGAGACAAACTTCGGAATGTGAGGCTACGTTGGTATGGACACGTAAAAAGGAGAGAAGAAGACTACGTGGGGAAAAGGATGATGGAGATTGCAGTGCCAGGCAGAAGGAGAAGAGGAAGGCCAAGGAGAAGGTGGATGGATTTGGTGAGAGAAGACATGGAAAGGGTTGGAGCTAGGGAAGGAGACGAAGTAGATCGAGTGAAATGGAGATTACTATCGCGCTGTGGCGACCCCGAGTAGGGAGAAGCCGAAAGAAGAAGAAGATTAAGTTTGGAAACTGAAATCATAAGAATAATATCCACTGCGACAGTAAATAAAACAAAACCAAAAAAGTGTACAATTAAAGTCAAAAGTACATGTAAAAACTTTTCTTTTTTTCAAGTGTAACAGCATCAGTTCATTTTACAAAAATTCGTTTTTATTCTTCAAAATAACAACTTTTTTTTAACTTTTAAATAAAAATAGTTTTGATATTTACATCTATACACTATAGTAGAAAAATGAAAAAAAACCATTGTATTAAAACTTATTTTAAAAAAGTCGCAAGAGATTTTGTTAACGAATCTTGTATCACAAGCCAAAGTTGTAAACTTTTAAATATTTTATTGTAATCTTCTGTTATAAACAATTTGTAAAAGTTTTCGGACTAGTAGTTAAGGTAACCATCGATGCAAAATTTTTTTTGATTGAAGAATTAGTTTATCCAGAAAATGTTAAAAGCATTGTGACAGAAACCTATTACCCTTTTTCCAGTAAAGTTACTGAACTATGTAATCAACAAAGTTCTTTATAATGATTGCCACGCATTGCGCCTTTTCTCCAACGCGTTGATTTCTGTCGTTTCTGTTATTTTACATTCCGTTTACACTTTGGTTTTGTCAGTTGTTGTTTTGTCGAATAGTTGAAGGTCGTTTTTCAGGTTGTTCATTTAAATTAATTCCTTTATTGATTTTTCGTTTTAGAGTTTAAGCGTATTTAATTTTTGGTTTAAACTTTTATTAAAGTCTTGTAAAATGTTGTTACTTTAGTTAAATTGAAAATTTTATTTAACTGATCACATTGCAATATATAAATTCATTAATAAAATCGGTCAAATTTTAATGAGCTGAATATTTGATACAGAAAAATTAAATAATCACGAAAAATCGGTCATCATCAGTTTCGGTAAAAAAGTAAATTAAAATATTTTTGTCATTAATGAATTCATTAATTCATTAATAAATTATTTAGTTGGTTTTAAATTTTTAACTTTTATTTTCTATATTAAATATTCGGCTCATTGAATTTGACCGATTTTATTACTGAATTTATGCATCGTCATCTATACGGAAAATATCGAATTCTAAAAATATGGTTTGTAGAATCAAATGTTTTGTGTATTAAATTTTTAGCTAAAGAGTTAAAAGTACCAAATCAAAACAAATCAGTTATTGTATTAATTTCACAAGCTCTTTTTTGGCATTAATTTTCCTTTATTGGTTTTTTTATATTTGAAATAAAATTATTATTACTATTAAATCTTTAATGTTTTTTAAACATACTGATATTAAAGCTTTTCATTTTAAAAGACAATTGAAACAGGAAATAATGAAAATAGTGTGCCGTAAAATTTTAAAATTCATTCAAGTGAACCGTGATTTAGAAAGTTTTGGCAACACCGTTTTATACAAATGTTTGGAGCAAGATGTGACTAGCAATACGTCAGAGTAAAACTAACTTGTTATTTCCAGGTATGTTTGGCATCTGTTTTTTGAAAACAATTTAAGTTGGAGTTCTTAACCGTGCAGTCATTTTAGCTTTTTTTCTGACGAAGCGTGCTTGTAACCGCATCTGAAACGAACTGAAAGGTTTTCAACAAAAAGTTTTGTTTTTACCAGAAGAGCAGCAAAATATAATGAGTAAAACTAACTTCTTAAAACTTGGCTGGCTTGGATATATAGTAAGTTTGTAGGTTTAGATAATAAAAACCGTTCCCATAATTAGCTCTATGTACGTCCCTAACAACATAAGGCAAGTTTTGTTGTTTGTGTTATATTGATACATTATTATACCTATTGATACATATATTTGTATCAAGTTTTTAACTCTGACAAGCGTTTTCCAATAAAATGAGCTCGATCACGCTTGAATTGGCCAATTTCTGGATTGCGACAACTTTCACCACAACAGTATTATCGTCTCACTATACTTTATTTTCCCGTTGTAAGCGTCATATCGATGAAATTTAGTTAGAAATCCAAGTTTTTGTTGTAATATTTTTGGTATTTAAAATTGAAAATATTTTTAAATAAATCTTTTTAGAAAAAGTTATTTCTTCTACTAGTCGTCGTCGTCGTCGTCGTCGTCGTCGTTTGAAAGATATCCACTCCAGGTTAGACACAATCAGGACTGGGGCCGAGGGTTTATTCTTTTACTACCCCAGGCTGCTGTACTGCCTGAATCAGATGCTGGCAGTGGTGTTATTAAGCCAGCATCGAGTTTTGTCATCCAAAACCGTCAGACCTCGTGCTCCATGTGGTGCCCAATGTATAGGGCTCGCTGTTAGAACATGGTTTGCGGTTTGCTCAGAAGCGCCACACTCGCAATTCGGTGAAGGAGCAAGACCCCATTTGTGCATGGACGAATGAAATGTGCGAGCAAACACTTATTTGGTTTAAATGCGTACTTTATGAATTTTGGATTTTTTATGCCACAACAATTCATCACCAATTCAACTATTTATTGTTTTGATTCGTAAAAAACAGTGAAAACCCTTAAAACATTATAACTGTCAAGCAAAACTAAATTTGCTTTTAGTAATCAACATTGTACATTTCGGTTGGAAATTTTGGTTTAAATTTTTAGTAATTATAAAACGTTTAGAAATTTGATTCTAAAAAGTAAACGGTTAAAAGACTTTTTTGAAGAACGCACAAATTTAAAAACAGTTCGTTTTAGGTTTGTGCAACAACTTTATTTGATAACGGATTGGAATTATGTTTATTCGTATGTTGATTGCCATTCAGTTGCTTCAACATATTGAAAACTTTAAATTGAAATTAATGCATGGAACCATGCTAAGTAATAACTTTTGCTTTAATAAAATCTCGTTTTTTATGCGGTTCAAAGATTAACAAATTTGTGTTCTATGAGTTATGCTTATTTAAATGTTTTGAATCCAGTTTTATAGGTGATAGTGGAAGAACATGTTTTTCAAAAACAAGATTTTTAATTAAAATATCGGATTATTATTTTTATGATACAAACTTAATTTTACTTTTTTTGCAGATTGAGCAACGCAACTAAGTTGAATATTATTCATTGTTTTGATCAAAATCTTTATATGAGTTTATTATTTTAAAAGGCATGAATGCATGACTTTATAAATGAGTTTATTTCTTAGGCGTTATCTCACAAAATGCTAATTTAAAAAAGTTTTTTTTTTTATATAGAACTTATTAAATTGTTTAAAAGGATCCTTGCACGTGTGAAAAAAAACTCATTTGCTTTCTTTGGAAATTCGCTTTATTATAAAGATTTTTTGTGGCGCTTGCAATAAATTTTTTACCAATATTGATTCCAATTATTTTTTGGACTTTCATTTGACACTAAATCGACCAAACACTTCAATTAAAGTATTTTGATTATTTAACTGCCCATATTTTCATCGGAGATTGCTGCATTCCAATGGAACTTTTTGACCATTATTTTTTTCATTCCAGAATAAATTCAAGTAATTTTTGAAGGTTTTATAATTAAAATTTTCTGTAAAGATAAATGGAATCTCTGGAATGAAAAATACTTAGAAGGATTAAGCACGTCAATTGACGGACGCAGTTAGAAATGGGAACTTTGATTTTACAGAAAGAGTGATATAGAATTTTAAAAGTTTTTTTGTTGCTACAAAACAACTACCTTTTAAAAGCAAATGTTACATATAAAGCTCTTTTTTTAATCGAGTAGCCTTAAAAAAAAAGGCTGTTTTGAAAAACTCGAACGTTTTTGTTTTGCTAGAATGAATTGCAGAACTGAATGTAGTACTTTGGCTAAAAATTAAGGTTATCATAATAATTGAAAAGTATTTAATAAATAAAACCACGTTTTGTCAGCGTAAAAAATTTTTTTGGCCAAAAACGGAATAAAATTATTCAAGTTTTGTGTTAAAATTTGGAACTAAAAATAAAATTTTATACAATTATACTAATAATTTATATTTATAAACAAACTCTTTCTGTCTACACATATTAGGTTTTCGAAGATAATGAAAATTGATTCTAAGACTGATAGATGAAAATGTAACGGGTGGTTTTCAATCGCTGAGTCACAGTTCGGTATTGAATTAGCTAGTTTTCCTGGACGTTCTGGTTGTTTACGTTCTGGCACATGCTGGCGGATTCTGTTCTGCAAACGTTGAGACGTTCAACCCACGTACCGATAATCACAGTGGCACACATATTCATATACGACGTTACTTTGTTGAAAAGTGGGAAAAACGTCTTTATGTATTGCAAGTAAAATTCGTCAGAAAAAACCACTCGTGGTTGGACCGCTCCAAAACAATTATTAAGCTCCAAAGCTGGCTTGAATATACAGTAAGTTTGCAGCTTTAGATAATAAAAACCGTTCCCATACGTAGCTCTATGTACGTCCCTCTATTTACATAAAAAATATCTAACAACATAAGGCAAGTTTTGTTGTTTGTGTTATATTGATACATTATATCTGTTGATACATTATATTTGTACCGGCTTTAACTTATAAATTATTGCAAAACATCAAATTTTATTTGTGCGTCTACTGCAATGCAGATTTTTAAGTTTTTAACTCTGACAAGCGTTTTCCAATAAAATGAGCTCGATCACGTTTCAAATTGGCCAATTTCTGGATTGCGACAAATTTCATCACAACAGTATTATCGTCTCACTATACTTTATTTTCCCGTTGTAAGCGTCATATCGATGAAATTAGTTAGAAATCCAAGTTTTTGTTGAGTAATATTTTTTGGTATTTAAAATTGGAAATATTTTTAAATAAATCTTTTCAGAAAAAGTAATTTTTTTCTACTGGTGGTTGCCTCGAATGTGCGAGCAAACACTTTTTTGGTTTAAATGCGTACTAATGAGTTTCGAATTTTTTAAGCCACAACAATTCATCACCAATTCAACTATTTATTGTTTTGATTCGTAAAAAACAGTGAAAACCCTTAAAACATTATAACTGTCAAGCAAAACTAAATTTGCTTTTAGTAATCAACATTGTACATTTCGGTTGGAAATTTTGGTTTAAATTTTTAGTAATTATAAAACGTTTAGAAATTTGATTCTAAAAAGTAAACGGTTAAAAGACTTTTTTGAAGAACGCACAAATTTAAAAACAGTTTGTTTTAGGTTTGTGCAACAACTTTATTTGATAACGGATTGGAATTATGTTTATTCGTATGTTGATTGCCATTCAGTTGCTTCAACATATTGAAAACTTTAAATTGAAATTAATGCATGGAACCATGCTAAGTAATAACTTTTGCTTTAATAAAATCTCGTTTTTTATGCGGTTCAAAGATTAACAAATTTGTGTTCTATGAGTTATGCTTATTTAAATGTTTTGAATCCAGTTTTATAGGTGATAGTGGAAGAACATGTTTTTCAAAAACAAGATTTTTAATTAAAATATCGGATTATTATTTTTATGATACAAACTTAATTTTACTTTTTTTGCAGAATGAGCAACGCAACTAAGTTGAATATTATTCATTGTTTTGATCAAAATCTTTATATGAGTTTATTATTTTAAAAGGCATGAATGCATGACTTTATAAATGAGTTTATTTCTTAGGCGTTATCTTACGAAATGCTAATTTAAAAAAGTTTTTTTCATATAGAACTTATTAAATTGTTTGAAAGGATCGTTGCATGAATGATAGATTAACTTCTATTGATATTTTGTGAAAAAAAAACTCATTTGCTTTTTTTGGAAATTCGCTTTATTACCAAGCCTTTTTGTGGCGCTTGACACTAAATCGACCAAACACTTCAATTAAAGTATTTTGATTATTTAACTGCCCATATTTTCATCGGAGATTGCTGCATTCCAATGGAACTTTTTGACCATTATTTTTTTCATTCCAGAATAAATTCAAGTAATTTTTGAAGGTTTTATAATTAAAATTTTCTGTAAAGATAAATGGAATCTCTGGAATGAAAAATACTTAGAAGGATTAAGCACGTCAATTGACGGACGCAGTTAGGAATTAAACTTTGATTTTACAGAAAGAGTGATATAGAATTTTAAAATTCTAAAAAGTTTTAAAATATAAGAACTAGTGATTTGTTATTTTTAAGATTCAACTAAGCATTGTGACGGCACAATGTAATATAATAATTTTTTTAGCGGGTCCTTATTTTGTCGGAAAAATACCGGAAGTCAATGCAAAACATAATTGAAAAGATTATTGTGACAATTTCAAGATGCGATGTTCAACAATTCAAGTGCACGAAGAACTTCACCAAAACTATCAACCCCTATAAGAGCATAGCACAAGTGATACCTCAACGCTTCGTTACAGAACAAAGAGTTTGTGCAACATTTCCCATAGAGCGCAGTATGTGTAAAATTTGCAAAATAATTTGCCGAAATCGTGGTAAATGATTTACCAGTTTGTGTGCCATTGCGATAGTTGATACGTAAGTCGCACGTCTCAACGCTTTGAAGTGCAAATCAAACAACACGTTTCAAGATCCATCGCCAATCCTCCTACCTCGGACAACCGCCAAAGTCTTTCTCGCTCTTGCAAGGCCAACACTTGCCCACAACAATTTCACGAATCTGCCATTAGTCAACATCTTCTTGACAACGCCCAATGCGCTTTTCACTAAAACAACGACAAATTTTCTAATCTCACTCGAGGTTGCTCTTCTTTTTACCTTTCTGCTCTTGAAGCAACTTTTATCAAATCTCTTAATGCCCCTCTGCATAAACAAAAAAAGTCGTCTACTCTTTGAAAATTTCTCAATTGTTTCTCTCATTGGCTACTTTTTTTCAGCCAATGAGAACTCTGCTTTCCTCTTTATATCTAGTTCGGTCTCATTTCTGCTTTATTCAGACAATTTTCCCTGAAGAGTGTCAAATGAAAAGCTTTGAGAAAAAAAATGTTTTACTTTATGCCATCTTCAAATTCTGTACCTCCAAACGTCTATTCTCTTTTTTTTTTATTAAGAAAATGACTTTACAAGAGTGAAAAAACAAATAAAAATAAACATAATATAAAAAAGTAGACTATTGAACAAAACACTTAATGAAATAGATAAAAAAAGATATTTTAAAACAGATTAACAAACTGTGATGTAAGAACATAGGCATCAATGCTAGATGCGAAATTTCGCTATAAAAAGTGTAAAGCCTACATGCGTAAGAAGATATAGAGTTTGACTTGTAGACAAAAAAAGTAAGGGCTGTTTAATTATTTCTAAAAAAATTTTTTATAACAAAAATGCCTGTAATTAAATTCTATTTCACCAACTACATATTACGATAATCAAATAAATCAAGGATGGAAGATCTTATACATAACTATTCAGTGAATAGGATAATTATTTCAGTTACTATTAATATTTTGAAAACAAAATCTTTATTTTATCATTTTGGAATTTTAAATGCTGCTTTTATCTACAAAAGCTTATGGTTTTTGATAGAAAAACTGCGTTTTTCAATCGCGCACTTTTTCAAGTAAAAATCACATTCTAATAATAATTGAAAGTAAATCAAATGACATTTACTGCTAATTTACTTCAAAAACCGCTTTCTCGACAATTAAATAGCGGAATTGCTCACAGTAAAAAAGCTCAGCGACTTTTTAATCATTAATTCAATCGGCACTTTTCATAGTTTTGGAAATTTTCAAATTTCTTTAATTTTGCGCGAAATTTTTTTACAGTTCAGTTTAAAGTGTTTAATATGTTTATTGACGTATGCGCTGGCTCTAGTGATAAAATATTAGTCTCCTTACATCGTGTCTCCCAACCTAAACTCATAATCATTTTTGGCAACATAGTTTAATGTCAAAAATCATTTGGCTTGCGTGCACGAAGAGGACGCTAATTCGATGTTTAGTCTATCTTAGTGATTTCCATTGTAGTCTTCGTTGGGGGAACGGTTTTCCCTACAAATTCTTGAATATAGTCACACGCACAATAATTCTTAACCTTTTATGACCCAATTTATTTTGTCGGTGCAACCGACTTAGGCACTTTCTTGTTGTGATCTAAATTAAATAACACGAGACAGGTGATTGGGCAAAATATCATCCAAATCTATGAATATACAGCATTAAATAGAATCTTTACTGTATATTTTCACTCAGAAATTAAAGCGAATTTTTTCGGATATAATAACTAAACCCATTTATTTCTAATGTCATTCATAAACGCCAATGGGTCATATAGGGTTAAATTGTTATTTTAAACTTTTTTGTTTAAATAAATGTCCATAAGTCAGTTTAATTGACGACTAAGATCATTTTTTCGACCTAAAAATTGTTTTCGATTTTATCTAGTTAAATTTTGATTTAACAATTTTGGCCTGCTGTAGTATTTTTTTCAGAAAAAGTTTGATTAGATTGTTGCAGAAACGCTAATTTACTTTAGTTTACGAACGAACAAGTTAAATTACGTTGCAACGAGACCAACAACTTTAGATATTTCTTTTTCTGTAGTTAGAGCAAAAATATCTGTTAAAGTGAGAAGTGCTCTCGTCTCGTGCAGATTTATTGCTTTTTTTCTTTCATTATTGGTTTGAGATATCCGATTGCTTTCTCTTTGTTTTGCTATATCACACGTAAAGTTACGAAGAAGCAATTTAACAGTTGGTCACGTTTTGAATTCTCATCATATAATTTGAGCTTGTAAATCGTGTCTAAATTGACTATTGGTTTAAATTATTTCGATTTATAATTTTGTAATGTTTAAGTGTTCTAAACTGATATTCTATTTTATTTTCAGAAAAGTCTACAGCAATTTTTAATAATCACAAAAAATCTGAAAAACGGTCATGTAATGTTTTAAGTCATGTTTAAGTGTTCTAAACTGATATTCTATTTATTTTCAGAAAAGTCTACAGCAGTTTTTAATACTCACACAAAATCTGAAAAATGGTCATGTTATGTTTTAAGTCATGTTTAAGTGTTCTAAACTGATATTCTATTTATTTTCAGAAAAATCTACAGCAGTTTTTAATATTTACATAAAATCTGAAAAATTGTCACTAGTTTTTGTGCTCATTAATACGTACACTCTCCTCGACTGACGTTTGTGAATTCAGAAGGAGTGAAAGATTCAGAAACTAAGTTTGTAAGTTTTCTTGCTAAGTTTGAATAGAATTATCAGCGTCAAAGTTTTTCGTTGCAACGATTTCTATACAAAATTAAAAATTTATTTTATAAATCCTTCTTCGATGTATCTAATATTAGTCAGCAGTTTTAGTCTTTTCCTTCATATTGGATTTACTTGTTGCAGAGTATGAACTTTAGGTCCTATGACGTTATTTTGTAGCTGGTTTAAAACATCGCTGGACATATAGTTGATGAGCAGAATTGCGATGTTGCAACACAAAGAAACTTTTTTGTCTCACTTCACAGCTTTTTCAACTACCATTGTGTGTGGGATTTTGGTTTTGCCTTAAGTTCGGAAACAGTATATTTAGCTTCCATAGTTTTATCAAAGGTGAAGTAGGCTGATATCGTTTATAAACTGTGTTTACTTGTCGTTTTGGCTAAATAAATGTTAAAATACTCCTTATTTTAAGTGGCTCAAATGGATGTTTGCTTTCAAAATATCTCTTTAATTTATTGGGAACCATCTTTGATTTGGTAATTTTTTACCACAGATGAGGCACAGCGAAAGCGAAGAAAACAAGCTTAGTTCGTCATCACGAAGACTCTCAACTTTGTTATTTCGAAGACATTTTTAAAAACTGTAACAGCAGTTTTGCTATCAAAGGCGCGAACACTAGGTTTAAGCTTTGATTACAGTGAAGAAGCCTCGGGTTGTAATAAGTCTTGCAGACGTTTTTTCAAATTTTAAATCACAGAAGAAAAGTGTTGCGCAAGTTTGGTCTAAGGAAACGGGCAAGATATGACTATTTGTAAAGGTTTTTAAACTATTAGGTGCCCAAAAAAAGTCTTTGCCAATTCTTATGAAGTAAGTGTATTTATTTATTAATTTATGAACCGTCACATTCTATGATTTTCTCTCAACAGTTTAGCAACTTAGAATTGCTATTTTTGTAAAAATATTTTGTTTTACTCTGGAAAAAGTTATGCACTTCCGTTTTCAGGTCATCTTCAATATTGAATGTCCTGTTCTTTATATGATTATCTAAGCTCAAAAACAAGTGGAAATCTGTTGGGGAGAGGTCTGGTGAATACGGTGGATGGAGCATAATCTCCCACTTTAGTTCTCCTATCTTGGCAAGGGTCGAGTATTATCTTGAAAACACAAAAGTTTAAACTCGTACAACAGACAAGCACAAATTATTAATTTTCTATCAGTCATTTTTAAGGCTCTGAGATAAGAAATAAAATAACATTAGTCATGTAAAATTATAAAAACTGAAATCATTTAACAATTTACTTGTCAATACAAGTTGGTTCCTATATACGAGGGTCAGTCAATAAGTAATGAGACTTTTTTAATAACTCAAGTTTGCAATGACTGGTAATCAAAAAATGCTTTTTTATTTTTCAACATAGTCTCCCTCCTTTGCAACACACTTGTTCCATCTTGATATTAGATTGTCTATTCCTTTGGCATAGAATTCCGTGGACTGGGTCCTTAGCCAGTTGCTCACAGCAGCCTTCACTTCTTCATCAGTCTGGAAGTGAATTCCCCTCATACTCTCTTTGAGTGGGCCGAAGAGGTGAAAATCAGATGGTGCAAGGTCTGGGCTGTAGGGTGGGTGTGTTAGAAGTTTCCAGCCTAAATCTTCAATTTTGGCTAGGGTTCTTGCTGCTGTGTGGGGCCTTGCATTATCCTGAAGGAGAATCACACCTCTTGATTGAAGTCCTCTTTGTTTGTTCTTAATGTCTTTTTTCACTTGAGTTAGCAGCTCACAGTAGTTCTCTGAGTTCACAGTATTGCCCCTTTCCAAGAAACTGATAGTGATCGGCCCATTTCTGTCCCAGAACACAGTGAGCATGACTTTCCTTAAACTTTTCTGAGATTTGAATTTTTTCTTCACTGGGGAAGAAACATGCTTCCACTCCATTGATCGTCGTTTCGATTCAGGTTCATAATGAAAGACCCAGGTCTCATCAGTTGTCACTATTCTCGATAGAAATACATCTCCCTCCTTTCTGTATCTGCGTAGTGATGCTCTGGAAGCCATCAGGCGCTGCATTTTGTGATCATCCGTTAACATCTTTGGAACCCAGCGACAGCTAACTTTTGAAAAACGCAGCTTCTCACGCACAATTGCGTACACTGTGCCATGGGAGATGTCCAAGTTTGTAGCAATTTCATCTAAAGTGACCCTTCTATCAGATTTGATCAGGTCTTCAACTGCCTGTACTGCTTCTGGGGTAGAGACATCCACAGGTCTTCCACTTCTCAGATCATCAGTAATGCTTTCGCGTCCATCTTTGAATGCTTGCACCCATTTGTAGAAGTTTGCTCTAGACATACAGGAAGGACCATATTGTCTTTGCATTCTAGACAGAATCTCACATGATTTTACACTCTCTGCCAACAGAAATCTGATGACTCCTCTTTGTTCCAAGCATGAGCTGTTTCCTAGCCTAGTAGTCATTTCAATTTATCGTCACACCTACAGTAATCTGAAAATAAACAAGTTTTGTTGTAAATAAGATGACAACTCCATTCATAATCATCACATAAAATTTCAGTTGCATAACTGCAAGAACACCAAAGTAATTGAGAAAGTCTCATTACTTATTGACTGACCCTCGTAACTATGCTTATTAGTAATGAAAAATGGAAATCTAAAATAATTCAACAAAAATCGGCAAAGACTTTTTTTGGGCACCTAATACAAAACTATGAACCTGACAAGTTAGTCATTAGCATGTCATGTTTCTATAAAACTTGCTCTTTTATTCTGTTTTATCATAAATTACTGAATATGATAGAATATAAAAAAATATATCTTATGCAGTTGTAAACCGGTTAGCAAATAAAGATTTTCTGAAATATTTTTAAATCACCTATCTATCCGTGCTGAAAGGTTGAGAACCATTGGTTTACAAAATATATACATGCAGGCACAAACAACTTTATTTTTTTAAAACTCCTATTATTGATCTTTTTTATAAACACAATTTTGATTTTATTTTTTACAAGATTAATAAGGTACTTTATGCATGCAAAAAATAAAAAAATTTAAGAGGAATTTAATTAAAGCAATTTATCCACTTCAAATGTTGATTCGAGGTCGGTAAATTGCTTTAATTTAATTTCTTAAATTCTTAAATTCCTTAAAATTTAATTGCATTTCTTAAAAAATTGAAGTCGGTAAACTACAAATGCTGTGTTAATTTAATTGAAAAGTTTTTTTTTGTCAGAATCTGACCGGTTCGAGTTTGATGCAACGTGTGTAATCGTTTATTTAATTTTTGAACAGTACGTTTTTTATATTTTCTTCCATCTTTGAGTAAGCGCCCAGTAATCAAAAAGTGTTCTGAGTTTTCTTCTTCGTTTGTTTGAACTTTATTTAGTTTAAAGTTGTGTATTGTGGAAACGGTTGCGTTTTAAATTGTTTGAGACAAAATTGCAAAAACCGTCTCGTTTGTCTCCTCCGTCTACGGCTGCTTTGTCTTTGTCGTTGTCGCCATCGTCGCATCCAGCTTCAATTTATCAAATCAATATCATCAAATTATCACTTAGTAGTTGATTGCCAAATTTAAAGTCAAATTAATTCTCATTACCTTTTATTGTATTAAAAATCCGAAATTATTCGATTTTTAACTAACAATAAATTTAATTTGAACAATACCTAAGTGTAACAGAATAACGGTCAAGGGCAGGGGCAAATATTTTCAATCATCGAATATTTAGCAAGTTCCAGCCAGGTTGATTCAGTTTGGTTCGAATCAATCTGCTGATTTAGAAAATACAGTATTTTTATTTTTGTAACTAATTACATCCAAACAAAAGCAATAAGATCTGGATTATAGTTGATGTTAACTAAATCTTACACTGCAAGATTTGAAATATTTTACGGTTTATCTATATGAATTGTACAATGGCAGCCAAAGTTTAATTAGCCCAAGAAACATAATCATGCAAGTCTAATTGGACCCTGTTCCTTTATATTTTGTTTTGTTTACATACACAGATACAATTCTGTTTTTTTTTTAGTGACATTCAAGGATAAAGATTTTACAGGTTAATAATTGTTGTATTAGGAAGGAATTAGGTAAAAAAATTTAGCAATATATATATAAGCTTTTCAAAGTACAATTTCAATCCAGTTTGCATTGATTAACAATTTTGTTTATTAATAATTTACGATTGTCACCAAAAGCACGAAAGAATAGCTCAGATTGACAAAAAACACTCTGTAACATCAAAATATCACTAAAAATAATTGTTGTAAATATAGGCCTAGCACAGAAAATAAAAATCGTTTTGAGGATGAACTGGCTTAGAATGAAATCTCTTGTGATCTTCAAGTAAATTACAATCGCAACGACTCAGAAAAATTATTTTTAGTTTTTGTCAGTTACTATTGCTTTAAAATTTAATTTGAGCCTTGATATCTGACATTTATTGCAAAAATTATAGCCAAATCTAATGCAGCTTGATCAGAAAATATAGCTTTTCGAAAAAGCAGTGCGAATAAAGATTTAATAAAATTCGGAGCGATAATGTCCAGGTGATTTGCGTTTTATTTAACATGAATATAGTGTGTTGTATATAATTGTGGTATGGTTGAAAAAAGTATAATGTCTCCTTAAATTGTTATTGTAGTATTTTCACAATTGTAATAGGCTGTAAACTTTATTGGCTATGCCCTATCATAGTTAGTTTCATTTTCCTTAAATTGAGTTGATTTCTTGAATTTGTAAAATCTTTCTTGATTATTTAAATCTTCTTGTAAACTAATTGTGCTTTGATGTAAGGACTAGTTACTTTTTGAAATATTTTTACCTGTTTTTTCGAATAATAATCCAAATAATTCACCTCTCTCAATATTTTATATCCGTTTTTTGAAAAAAATCGACACAAATATTCATTTGTAGGAACACTAACAATGTAATTGCATCCAGCTGTCTTTGCAAGAGCTTCTGATGCTTTTCGGAGGTTGCTTGTAATTCCTTTTCTGCGATGCATTTTATGAACAGCAGCCATTCCCGAATAAAAAACTTTATCTACTTGAAGTAAGTCTAATACATTAGATTCCAAACAATCCATGAAGTCAATGACTTGTTTTAATTCATTTGATAAAACGATTTCTTCATTTCAATTAGGTAAAATTAATGGTTTTCTCTTTTCTTGCACTTCATTTAAAGTCACCCCGACTAAATTATTAGTTTCTTTGTCAAATGCTCCAACAGACCAGTTTTGATTTAAATACATCTTGACTCTACTGGTATTGAAAAGATCTATATCATCACCTTGTAATCCAAACAAATTTTTAAAAAGATCTCTCGAATAATGCTTTACAACCAAATCCAAAACGTCTGGTAGAACCTTGGTAGAAAGTCTTTTAATTTGAATCATTTTTAGATTTTTAAGAAAAGTTGTTTATAAAAAAAGGGATATATTATAAACAAATTAATCATATAAAAATAGATGCCACCAACTAGATAAAAATTTGCACAATTAAACTAAGTAAGATTTGGGAAAAGCTAGCAAACATAAAATAGTTTTGAGTCGTGTTCGATAATAAAATTGTGTTATTTATAAGGTAGGTTAAAAATCTTTTCTAATTTTTAAACAAACAAATAATCTATGAATACGCACTAACTATTCTGATTTTCCATTTCTTAACTTCAATTTTGAATCACTTTCAGTGTTATAAATTATCTTCTATTCATCACTGTAATTTTTACAATAACTTTTTTAAAGAATTCTTGACCCAATGAGTCAAAAAAAATCTTTTAACGATTTTTCATATCATCTTCATTTACAAATTTTTTTATTTCGCATTTGGTTAGACAAAGTGCAAAAGTATCGCTTCTCTTTGGCCACCCTTGCCTATCTTTATCATCAACGTTAAAATCCCCGAAAGAGAATCAATCTATCCATTTGATATAGGATTTTGACTGATAGATCCTTCTCCATAGACACTTGTAATCAGCAGCGTATTTATGAAGATAGTCATTGTGTCATGCCCCCTACCCCTTGTACATC